>JASVER010000142.1:1262020-1492525 GCA_030449065.1 Oceanodroma leucorhoa | reverse complement strand
TTTTCTTTCTTTTTTCTTTCTTTTTTCTTTCTTTTTTCTTTCTTTTTTCTTTCTTTTTTCTTTCTTTTTTCTTTCTTTTTTCTTTCTTTTTTCTTGCTTTTTTCTTGCTTTTTTCTTGCTTTTTTCTTGCTTTTTTCTTGCTTTTTTCTTGCTTTTTTCTTGCTTTTTTCTTGCTTTTTTCTTTTTTCTTCTTTTTGCCTTTTTGCCTTCTTTTTCTCTTTTCTTTTTTCTTTTTTTCCTTTTCTTTTTTCTTTTTGCCTTTTTTTGCTTTTTTTTTGCTTTCCACTTTTCCGTTTTCCTCTCTCCCCTCTCTTTGTTTTCCTTTTTTTTCTTTGTTTCGGTGAACTGCAGGGAAGAAAACCTGCTTTTTGATTTATGCCTCATGTGAGCACTTTTCTGAAAACGTGTTTGTTGGTGTGTGATTTGGATGGAGGGGATAAAATTAGAATGGTAAGACTTGGAAGAATGGAAGAAGAGCAGATGAATTTTAGTCAGAGTGACCATGAGGTAGCAAATCTTATGGGCAATTTTCACTTTCTATAGAAAGTGAAACCATAGAGAGGTTTTATTCATGTATCTGCTTTAGTACCAAAGAAATCATTAAGCTACCTTCTAAAGCTCCTGTGTTATTAGCCTGAGGACTTAGTATGCCTAGTTGGCTCTGTATTTCCAGAGTGTGAATGCTTCTCAACTGATGAATAGCTGTTTATCAGTATTTATAATTCAGATTAAAAGTATTAAGCTAAAACATACATGGAAAAAGGGGAAATACCTATTTACCAATCAGATTTGGTTGTGCAAGATGTTCAGCACATCCAACTCTGAATAATGTCATATATACTCAGTGTGTTGATAAAGACTGTTTATCTTCTTTTGAAATACAAAACTTTGTTTTACAGCCATCTGTGAATTGGGTAGTACCAACGTCTGAAAAAGTGCGATACGATGAAATTTTCTTAAAAACAGACACAGACATGGATGGGTTTGTGAGTGGCCAAGAAGTAAAGGACATTTTTATGCATTCAGGTCTGTCTCAGAATCTCCTAGCACATATATGGTAAGAATTCCCTAGTAGCTGTATTTTTGTAACTTGCTGATCTGGGAGGTCAGATTATCCAGCCAGAATTGTGATCCTAACACTAAAAAAAAAAAACCCACACCAACAAAAAAACCCAACCTCTTCCTCTTTTACTTGTCCTGTTGCTATACTACAATATGTGGGCTGTATGGAAAAACAAGGGAGAAATAAATACTCACTTTGCTTTTCTGGGAGGGGGTATAGGTCAGTCTGTGAATTGTGATGGTTCTTTGAAGTTCTAGTGCTCTAAATACTTTCTCAGAGTAGCACTGTTCTATTCAGTTAAATATGTCTAATAAAATGCTCTGTTTATGGAACTCTTTCATTAGAATAAGCAAGCTCTGATGAGGCTGAATCAAATGAAAATTACATGTATATGTGTATTTCGGGCTTCTTGGTAGAAGAGAAATAAGCTTTTCTTGTTTATAAGTATGATCTATTTTTTACCAGGGCTTTGGCAGACACAAGACAGATGGGAAAGCTAAGCAAAGATCAGTTTGCACTAGCAATGTATCTCATTCAACAGAAGGTCAGTAAAGGGATTGATCCTCCACAAGTGTTGTCGCCAGATATGATCCCTCCCACAGAGAGGAACACTCCCATACAGGTAAATCATTGATTATTTGTAGATAATACTGAGCTTATGTGCTTTGAAAGTAATGAGCTTTGAGTATTAATTTTGTAACTTTTTTTTTTTTTGTAATATTATGGTAAAGAATTGCCAGGTGTTTTTTTTATTATTTCCACTTACAAAATTCTTAAACATCTGAAAATATAGATAGATTTTTAACAAGACAGTACGTAAAGAAGAATGCAGTCGAATATTCCATAAATAAGGGAATAATAATGCTGAGAAAAACCTAGCATGAAAAATACTCCTTCGTCATAGAGAAGGGTTTTTTTTTAACTTCGGGGAACTGTTAAAAGCAACTGTTAAAAGCTGGTTTAGTAGCCTGTCCCTGACTGTTATCAGTACCAAATTCCTCCCATGAAAATGTAAAATTTTTTTAATGCCTAAATGAAGAGTGATGACTTTCTAGTTTCTGGGAACTGGTGGTTGATTCATGCCTTGTAGCAGGACAGTCCCTAGTCCTATATCCATCACTGTTAATACCATTTTCCTGGAGCATCTAATCTTTTACTGAACCCTGCTTTGTTCCTTTCCTCAATAGTGTGTTAGTGTATTTCTGAAACTTAAATTAATAAATACTTCTGTCATATCAATACATTCTTCTTTTCTATAAATTACATCGTATTTTCCTTTACTTTTTTTGCTTTCCCTAACCAGAAAGCTTTTGAGCCTCTAAATATATTTTACTTGTTGCTCTTGCTCTGGTCCTTTTAAGGTTTTTCCTATATCCTTTTTCTATAGACTCTGTCAGGTTACTTGACCCCTGTAGGAACTGAGATCTCAGCACTAACAGAAATGCGTCGTGTGAGTAATTGTAACGTCCAAAAGAATGCAAATTTGTTTATGTACGCTACTTGTAACTTTAAAAAAGTTTTTATTTCTACACTTTCTCCTGTCTTTCTCCTCTTGTGTTCTGTGGCACTTGTTCTTGCATGATGATAATGTTACAGTAGTGTGAAGTTACCGGTGTTGGCTGTTGACCCGGTGATATTGCTTCCTTCAACAATTTGAGATGCATTGGTCTGTCGAGAAGTTCTTTGGCAGGCAACTAGTTCTCTGAAGCTGTGGGCAATAAATATACCTTGGTGCGAGAGCTTTAAGCTCCCCGTTATTTTCAATTATTGGATCTTTTTTGATCTACTATGGTTTTAGCTGTATATAACATGAAATAAACTGTGTGTTAGTGTGAACATAGCAGATTAGTTTTCAGTTCATGTGTAACAATGAACTGTGTTATCCTAAACAATGCAGCAGCTCATTTTAACTTATTTCGTAATCGAATTGGGTAATACCTTATTATGATCCTGTACAGCATACAGTACAGGTCTCTCAGCAAATCTGTATCTAGTCTGAAAATACAAAAATGATATTAGAAGCTTTTGATTTGCTAGCTTGAAGAAATAGTCTGGATTGTTGTTATTTATGATTTCTTAATGGCATATTAACAAAACAAATGCTCATTCAAAAATGAGGACTTAACTTTATTTAAACTGGATATTCACCTATTGTTTCTGCAAAAAATGTCACATTTTACTATGCTATCTGTGGTTTGTTGGTTGGGTTGTTGTTTTTTGGGGTTTTTTTATATTGAATAAAGCCAAACTTTCTGTGGTTATCACAGCAATCTCAAAGTGAGTGAAGTAAGCAAACTGTACTTCTCTTTAAAATGCTATTTAAAAATGGTCTCCTGATTTGTCATACTAGCAGTGAGTTCAGTGTTGCAGTTTTTGCTCAGTTGCAGTGATTTTTTTCAAAGAACTAGCAATCCTTTTTGTAATAATGACAAATTTTGTACAAACGCTGAGATCCTTTTCTTAAGAACTTCTAATGACAATTTTCTTGCCTAAAAGGCAAGGGATACCCTCTGTGTCTTCCCTGATCTATACCTGAATGGCTGTAGAAATGACCTGCACTGCAGGAAATTGGGTGTAATTGCAGAAATTGGCATTAATTTATGGCAGGGCTCAAGAAGACTGAAATTACCATCTGATTTCATTAAGTTCCCTGGAAGCTTTGCTATTGACTATAGCAGAGCTGGGTTTTTAGTTTTTGAATTTTAATTCTACCATTGCTTGCAGTTTATTTGTTGACATTGTGCATGTCCTTTAACTACTGTGTATTTTGACTATCCCATCTGTTAAATGGGCATAGAGAAAAATCTCCTGTCTTGCAGGTAGAAGCATGCTCAGTGGTTGTTGCATAATAATTTGATGTCTCCCACAGAATTTTGTAAATGCATATAATAAGGATTATGTCCCACCTTTGTCCTCAGCCTTTGTAAAGGAAGATCTCCTGTTGTGACTTGGCATTTTAATAGACTATTTCATTCTTAACAGGATAGTTCGAGTTCCGTTGGATCAGGAGAATTTACAGGGGTGAAGGAACTGGATGATATTAGTCAAGAAATTGCACAGCTGCAGAGGTAATAGTTGTGGACTATTAACAAAATCTTGGAGTAGGAGAACCAATTAAGTATATAGTACTGATGTGTCCGCTACTTTTGTTTTCTTTTAGTCAGTTTATCATTGCTTGTCACTGAAGTTGGTGGCAAATCTCCCACTGATACCCTACGGTGAGCCAATCATGTAAAGGCAGCCTGGATTCTACCAGGTGGCTTCAGAAGATTGATTATGGAACAGAGAGTGTTTTTCAAAGAAGCATTGATATGTGTACACGTTTACTCCTTTAAAGAATATATCAGAATATGGGCTGGCGTTTTGGGCTGTGTGGTGTTTCCAGAATAAAATTTAATTGATTTTTGCGTGTGCACGTGTGTGTGTTGTATTATTTAACTAATCATGAATACATGTGCTTGTTTTATCTTGCAGAGAAAAATATTCGCTAGAGCAGGACATTAGGGAAAAAGAAGAATCAATCAGACAGAAAACCAATGAAGTTCAGGTAAAAACTCTTGTTTATCATTATTAGTTTTCATTTTAATCTAAATTAATATGTGGTAAATTAAGCATTCTTTCTTCTATCTTTCCTTATGTTGCTTCTAGGCAAGCCTTTCCTCCTTTCACGGCATTTTCCTCTAACTTACAGAAAGATCTTTATTTTCCTGTTCTCCATCAGAAATGTTTTCTTCTAATGCTGGTTAATATAAATAGAAGATGATACGTGGACAGTTTCAAATGTCTTTTTTGTTAGTGCTTGACTAACACTGTAATTTAGGAAATCATTATTCAAAGAGTATTGGTTTTGATAATTAGCATAGCTCAATTACATGTGCTCTGTGTCACAGTCTCTTTCCGTCTTGTGGCGCTGATTTGTTTCCTGATGTCTCATACAAATTTCTGCAGAAACAAAACGTACGCATGCAGGGAGTAGCCTATATGACACAGAAAATCTTTTGGAGTTCGCTAGCCTGTTTGCCTGTGGTTGGTCATTCCTATAAGACAACAGCTAATGTAAATTACCAACTGTGGAATTTTCCTCAGGAACTGCAAAATGATTTAGATAGGGAGACAAGTAACTTGCAAGAGCTGGAGGCTCAGAAACAAGATGCACAAGACCGCCTGGATGAGATGGACCAGCAGAAAGCCAAACTGAAAGATATGCTGAATGACGTAAGGCAGAAATGCCAGGAAGAAACACAGGTGGTGAGTGTACGTTAATTCTGGACATGCTCAAGAGTATTGTGTCTTTTGTTGAAGGAAATTCTATTTATTTAATGAATAAGCTTGCTTTGTTTATTCGTTTTTACCATAAGTAGCAATTTCCACACAAATACAGAGGTCCAAGAAAGGATTTGGCTAACCTAAATACCTTTCATAATGGTCATAAATGGGGGTTGAACCAGATGATTTCCAGGGCTCCCTTTCTACATAAATTGTTACTGTTCTGTGAATATATGAAACATTTATTCAACCTAATAGAGTAGTTGAGAAGCATTATTCCTGACCCATGAGACAGTCCATGGGCAGTGGTGCATATTTTGATCACTGTGAACCTCGTCAGTATTCTGAGTTAAAAGTGGGTTTTCAGGGGGATACATTGCCAATGTAGCTAGCATGTTATCTTAATGACGAAATTTAGTGTAAAAGGTCATGTAAGAAAGTATAAGGAGAGTCATATGCAACTCTGTAATTTTAACTCTTATCAGAATTAAAAATCAACTTTATAATACTTGATAAATGTTTGAGTGGAAAAGGAGTCAAGTTCTGAAAACTACAAGGTAACCATCTAAGAAACACCTTTTAATTACCTTTCTAATTAGTGTGGTATTTCTGTCATTTAGAATATTAATATTTCTTGGTTTTATTGAATGTCCTATGTGCTTTTATCAAGGATTTTGTGTAACATAAGAAGAAGCATGCAGTTCTTCATATTAAGTTCTTGTTATCTTCCTTAGCAGTTGATAGGTTGCTTTACAACTTTCTATTATTTATTATAAATTCGTAATTTATTAAGTTACATTTATTTCAAATTTCACTCTGATTTTTGTAATGTTTTGTTTCAGATTTCATCACTAAAAATGCAGATTCAATCTCAGGAATCAGATTTAAAATTACAGGAAGATGACCTTAATAGAGCAAAAGCAGAGCTGAATCGCCTCCAGCAAGAAGAGACTCAGCTAGAGCAGAGTATCCAGGCTGGAAAAGTACAGCTTGAAACAATAATCAAATCTTTAAAATCAACACAGGAAGAAATAAACCAGGTATTCACTGTAGTTTATACAACTTCTTTTTTGCTTCTTGAAAGGCTGAGTTGAACATCACCTAGAAAGATTATTTGTCAGAAGAGAAAAAAAATACTGGTTCATGAAATAAGCCTTTTTTGCTGGTGCTTAGTAGGTTAATTCCAAGTTTGAGTCAGGAAAAGTTCAACTCTGGTGGGGGGAAAATGCAACTGTCTGGCAACCACATTTAACAAGAATGTGAGACTGACGGTGTTATTGAATGTGTAACATACTAAAGCATTTTTCACTGCTTAGGCAAGAAGTAAACTTTCTCAACTTCAAGAGAGTCATCAAGAAGTCAATAAGAGTATAGAAGAATATAATGAAGCTCTCAATGGGGTTCACGGAGGTAGTCTGACGAATTTAGCAGACATAAGTGAAGGCCTTGGGCAGACGGAAAGAAGTAATTATGGAGCTACGGTAAAAAAAAATTACTGTTGTTTAGTGTATTTTACAATAATTAGGTTTGTGACTTGCACCTAATCTGAAACAGTTAAAATGTTTGTTTAGTTGGCTTTTGGTACGTTAGCAAATATCACGATCCCTGCAAGGCAGCAATCTCCAGTGCAACGCAGGGCAAAGATTTTAATGCTGGTGGAAAACCTGATTTTTAAGCTTTGGGTTAGATACTGTGCTAGGATTTTGTGCCTGTGTAACTGTAACTATGGATATTTAAGCAAACTGTAATTACGGAAACAAAAAGAAAAGGTCATGTTAACCCTTGATTTGTAACCTGTCACGTCTTTAGTCTCAGGAAGTAGGTAGGACTTTATTTCCAAGTCAAGTGTTTTGTTTTTTTCTTGCAAGTTCTCTAGTTTACCAAGGTGACACCTTCTCTTGCTGTAAACTTCCCTTTAATCATGTCTGTCTTTCTTATTTCCAAAAGAAACTATAGAAATTTCTCCTTTGCAGTGAGCTGTGTTTATTACATATTTCAGTAAGAAACAAGTTCCCTTCCCAAAATACATAGATAGTTCTCTTCTGCTTAAACAGTTCCAGCATCATTTTATCTCATTTATTATGGTTTTTTTTAATCAGTATTTTTCCCAATTCATAAGATCCTTCAGGTTCTTAAAGATTTTTCTAGTCAATTTCTTTTGGGTATCTATTGTTGACTTGGATATTTAATAAATTAGTCTAAATCACAAGATTTTTCATTTTTTAAGCCTATTTCTTCACTTTAAGTGTAAAATTTACATACTTGCTTGATTCTACTTGCACATGTACTTGGTGCTTCCTCATTAGGGAAACATACTTTCCAGAATCCTTGTAAGCACAGCATTTGCTATGGGTTTAGTATGAAATTAAAAATAAATCATGTATAGTGTATTAATAAATATTCAGCAGGCATGCTACCTGTATGCTCTGCTTTACACTTTCTCTGTAAAAACAAAATGCTCGAAAGAAGAAAAGTGTAGATTAAGAACAACAATACATTGAGAGGCGTGGTCTGAAAACACTTCAGTACTTATTTTCTGTGCTTGCATGGCTTGCATAAACATTGTGTTTAATTTCCAGTGGAAATTTCCAGATGTTTCTCTTATTTGCAAAACCTAAGAATCACTTACAAAAAAAAAACTGCAGTATATGTTCATAGTAAATTTTTAAACCATTGTGTCCCTTTCCTGTTTCTTAATTCTTCCTTCCTCTTCCTCCTTTCCCCACCTCCCTCCCTGCTGTTCTGAGAAGTATTAATTAAGACTTCTTCATTTGCATCTTGTAAAAGGAGACAGAAATCCCCTATCTTTCTAGTGTTGGAGGCAGTGTAAGTGGGTAGTTGTTATTAGATATTTTTTACGTTACGAGTTGAATGGCTTTGATTGTCAATGGAGCTCTGTTGTGCGGGTGCTGTATGCACATATGGCTACTGTGGCAGGGACTGGTTCCGTCAAAGAGACCCAAAACAGACAAAAGACAGGGGTATGAGATGCAGAGGAATGCGATGAGGATGTTTCATAACTTTAGTCTGCTACTTGTTCATACTGGATTTTTTTGTAACTTGGCAAAGCTTGGTTGGCCTCCGCTTACGAACCTCTCTATCGTCAAAATGTTGGGGTGCCACTCTTCCTGCTGTGTAGCGCTTCGTAATGTGAAATCAGTACTTGGAGCTTTAAGCTCAAGAATGAGTTCACAAGAAGCAATCTTGAGTATGACTACTCAGTAGTAATCCCTTGTATTTGTAGTCCACAAATGATTTGTGGATCCTTTTCTTTTATATAACTGTCTTACCTGAAGCTAAGCTGTAAAATAACTGGGAGAGAAGAATTTTTGGGTAGCATGGTGGTTGGGGGGTTTGTTATTTATGTATCTGAGAACTGAATATATTAATATGAGAAACAGTTTAACCTTTTATTGTTATCTGTATATACTTCTGATGTTCTGTGTAGCCTCAGGCTACATATTTCTTTCTACTGTGTAATACTTCTGCTTAGAAGCCACTTGTTCAGAAAGTTCTTTAGGAAGTCATTTTTAAGATCATTAAACAGGAACCAAGACACCATAGAATTTCTGTTAAATGGCTAACTGAGCATTTTAATCATGGTAAGTTGCTGTAATGTTTCTCCTCTTAATTTTTAGGATGATCCATTTAAGAATAAAGCCTTGATGTTTACCAATAATACACAAGAATTGCATACAGACCCATTCCAGTCAGAAGATCCTTTCAAATCTGATCCATTTAAGGGAGCAGACCCTTTCAAAGGCAGTAAGTGACCAATGGCTTACCCGAGACCTTGAAGACCAATTGTTAAGTAAATGAGATTTTCACAAACTTTTATCATCTTGCTAAATAGTAGATAAAACAAATGATTTTTCTATTCTGCATAGGTGACCCATTCCAGCATGATCCTTTTGCAGAACAACCACCTGCTCCAGCAGGTAATAGCCCTTTTGATGACAGGACAGATGTGATATAAACAATTTGTAGCCAAACACCAAGATTTCCAAGGTTTCCCTGGCTTCAGATTTTTGGTTTGCATGTGGGAACTTAGAAACCTGGTAGGGTGTGCATTCAGGATCAATACATTAATAACATGTGTGTAACTCTTTATTAAGTCCATAACCTTAATATAAACATGTATTTCTCTAAACTTAGGAAATACCCTGTTTAGAGAGGTGTCTGGAATTTTATCAGATTTACCAAATTATTGTGTGTGTTTATAAGAAAAATACATCAGTGATTATGAGGTTAAATATAGAACAGTTCATTATGGACACAGTAGGTGCTACATTCTATTTACCTTTTAATACTCCTCCTAGATCCATTTGGAGGTGATCCATTTAAGGAAAGTGACCCATTTCGTAGTTCTGCTCCTGAGGATTTCTTCAAGAAACAGGTGAAGAGTGACCCGTTTACCTCAGATCCATTCACAAAACCCCCCACTTTACCCTCAAAGGTCAGTAATTTTAAAATCTACACATAATAGATTTCTTTACTATTGACAAGCTTATTGTCTGAAAGCTAAAAGGAACGAAATATCACTAAGTACTTTTCTCCTAACTGATGAAATACGATTAATTTTATTCCTAAAATTAAGTATGGATTGGTAAGGCAATCAGCAGTTTGTTCTTTCCAGTTCCATGATAATGATATATATTCACCATGAAGATGCTGTTAGGTGGATTTTTTTTTTTGTCTCTGTTGGGAATTTCAACCCATCAGCACCCACTCATTCACACCATTACCTCCATTCCATCGATGTTTCTATTTGTGCAGTCACATAGTGAATCGGATCGAGGAACTGATCTGGCTAAAGGATTACTGAGCCACCAACAGACAATAGAGCCAACACAGTGGAAGGACTGCACAGAACACGTTTGTCAAATGTATAGTCACAGTTCTTAAGCTGTCCTTACGTGTATGTGTGTGGTTGTTTTGGGGGGGGGATGGATTTTTTGTTTTGTTTTTTAATGAATCCTTTCCCTCACCCTTATGGCATTCATTGACTATTGCCACCCAAGTGTTAGAACAGTATTCCAGTATCAGTCAGTGGGAGGTTAGTTTGTCTTGCAATATAGGTTTGTACTTAGATAACAGCAGACTTTTCAAACTGAAGAGCAACTGTAAACACCATCTGTTTAAAAAGAAGCGATATACAGACTCTCTGAATCAATAATAATGTAAATGCCTGACCTGAAATTCAGTCTCCGTTGCTTAAAGACTGAACACTTCTGGGTGTAATTTCTTATTTTGCCCTGGTAACTAATACTGCTTGTATTTCAATGTGGTACACTTTTCACTTGAATGTGTTTCATTTGTAGGTACTTGATGTTTTGTTGAATGCCATCAATAGCCAAATGCACTAATAATGCAAATTTCATATAATCCGTTGATTTTATCCTACTATATGTCCACTGAACAGTGGTCTGAAAATGGAAATAATTTGTCTTAAAGCAAGAGGTTTTGATACGCATAAAAAGACAAGTGCACAGTACAGCAGAACAATAATTATGTATATCTGTTCTTATTTAGCCTGACCCTTTTGAAAGCAGTGATCCTTTTACGTCTTCCAGTATCTCTTCAAAAGGTCCAGGTAAGAAGAAAAAATTTTCTCGTGAAGATGAATAAGGAAGTCTCTCTTTATGAAAGAAAAATCAAATGTAAAAGCTGAGAATAAAAGAAAGTGTCTTGTGAACTGTTGGCAAATATCATTGTGGTCCTATTACGGATTATGAAGATTAAGTCTTCGTGTACACTATATACTTCACTTTTTTTTTTTCTTTCCCCTCCAGACAACGGGTAGAAAACCTATTGTTTTATGGAACTCTCTTTTAAAATCTCATACCAGGTCAAAATGCAAGTGTGTTTTAAGCATCTGCGTAGTTTTGTACTTCATTGGCACCAAGCATTCTTCATAATTTTTAAGTATTATTTTAAATAACTTTTTTTTGTCCTGTATCTGTTTCAGATCCATTTGGAACACTGGATCCATTTGGAAGTGGTACTTTCAGTAGCGGTGAGGGATTTGCAGACTTCAGTCAGATGTCAAAGGTAAAAGTTACAAGGAAAGCAATCGTCCTTTTAAAAATTCATGTACAGATACTTTTCTTTAAGGGTGTGATATGATTGTAACTTTTCAGCTGACAACCCACTTCTGTTAATTTTTTCTGATGAACCTCACCAGTTACTTAGCAAAACATTTTCCATCTCAGATGTGGCAAAGTCTCACCAAGACTGGTAGATTCAGCAAGGATAAATCAACATTTCACAAACACTTTCAAATACCAGAGAAGCAAAAGAAATAACTTCTAGTTTTTATTTGTAAGAAAAGGTAGTTGTTCCGGATATTAATATATTTCAGTGTCCAACCTTCCTCTAAGTCCTGAAGTCTGCTTCTTGAGTACTTCATCTCTCACGGTATCCTGACTTGTTCTCAAACTTCTCCATGACTACAGGGAACCAGAGGAAGGTGGAAAACATGGTGTGCTGACATTTCATAGCTCTTAACAGAACTGCTGTTTCCTTGGTTTCTTGGTATAAACTGAGTATATCGGGTATTTCAGATAGAACTAGGTCCTTTCCTCCACTGGATCAGTGACAGTCTGCTGTTAACTTTCTGAGATGGAGTTTAGAATTTACAGTTGACATCAGTCGCCAACTTTTTACACTTAGTTCCACAATAACGCTTGAACATTGTAGAGCAAATGTTAACTAGAAAATAGATTATCATATCACTTTGACTAATTAAACTTCTTGTATTTTTTTTTCTAACTTTTCTTACTGTTTTTTGTGGGGGGTTTAGCTCTCCGCTAGGTGGCAACAGTCTTTACAAATATTGATGTGTTTCGCTTGAGTTAGAAGTTTTAGCAAAAGTCCGACTGCGAGCTTTAGCTTTGCCTACAAAATTCCTCTTTCTTCATTTCAGGATGATAAATTTCCCTGCATGGCATAATTTTTTGTGCCTTTTTTAGTCAATACAAGAGTCCTTTACAAGAGCCAGCTGAATATAGGAAACATTAAAAAATATAGTTTTTGAATTTTCTCTGAGCTTTTACAAAAAAGACAAATAGCTGTGTGTAACTTAAGAAGAGCTTACAAAAAAGCTATCCATTCTGCAATCTACCATGTTTTTCCAGTTTCTGTCATGGTTCTGTTTATCAGAGTGAAGGCCAGACTGTAGTATGACTGTTCATTGCCAAATAGTAAAAAGTGGAGTTTTACTTCCTTTTATTGCTAGGACTAAAAGTTCTAGAAGTACTTAAGTGATTAAGAGCATAAGTACTTTTGAATGTTAATGAAATCCTAGCACCTCTGTCAGTGGGTGTTAGCCTCTTACACCACTGACATAATTCTGTAAATCTGTCCTCATTTTTTGAAGTTAATGCTTTTACTTGAGTTAACCTGTAGCTTTCATGAAACAACAGATAGTCAACAATGTGCTTACATTCTTTTTCTTTTCTTTTTTCTCATGTAGTCAGTAGCTTCAGACCCCTTCGCATCCTCTTTTGGAGGCATGGGATTCTCAGATGACCCTTTCAAAAGCAAATCAGACACACCAGCGTTACCACCGAAGAAAAATGTCCCTCCACGACCCAAGCCACCCAGTGGTAAGGTGGTTTTCTTTTCTAAGTAGCCAGTTCCCCCAATTTCCTGTATATTATTAGACATAAGGACAAGTTGACAGTATTCTATCTCATTATCTTATATTTCAACCATGGAGGAAGGTATGAGATTATCAGTAAATTGGCAGAAATTGTCAGTAAACCAGACCGGAACTCTTCAGACTGGAAAACAGATCATTAGGGAGTGGTGTGACAGATCTGTAAAATCACTTGGGGCAGGGAAAAATGGGGAAAAAAAAATTCTGTCTTTTCGAAATAGGCAACAAATGAGATTAGTAAATGGCACCTTCAGAATAAACAGAGGTTTGTTTTTATACAATACTCTAAATTTAGGATATATTTTTTTTGCAAGAGGATATGGGGAATGCAAAAAAGTTTAAATGGGCTTAGAAAAAGAACTAGATAATTCTTAGAAGAAAAATCCAATGGGCAACAGGGTCTACCAAAAGCCAAAGCACTCTTGTCTGGCTCCTGTGTTGCTGAATGTCTGCAAGGTAGTCTGAAGTATGGCTATGTCTTTACCTTGTTTTGATGTTCTTCCTGAGGCACCTGCCACTAGATACTAACAAGAACAGGGTACAGGGCTAGATAGACCTGTCCTGATCTGTCCAGGTACAATCATTCTTGCATTCACACATTGCTGCATTAATTAAATATAAAACACTTTCTGAATATATGGCTTGTTCCTGCTTCAAGTCCATTATGTATGGAAATTCTTAGAGATGTATGCATCTCCTGAATTGAAAATAAGACCTCTTTTAATGGAGATTCAACTTATGTTCTCCCTAGAGTTGATTTTCAAAATATTCAGATACCAGTGAAATTGTTTTAAGAACTGAAGCCACGTAGAGCTGTTAAAAGGAGACTTGAAACTAACAACAATGGCATAGTTCAGTTAATACTAGCAGTGAACATTTAGTTGGCTCAAAAAAAGAAGTTGGATTCTGCTTATGAATAGGTACATAATTTTGCACCAAGCATGTGAGTCAACACCTAGTATTCTCATGTATCCACTGACAGTGTTAGGAAGCATAATACAAAGAAAACAGATCCATTATTAATGTCTCCCTGTCTAAATATGTGGATTGTCTACCTTTGTTGCATTTTGGAGCAAAGCATGCACCCTGCACCCATCCTGTTTATAACAGGTATTGTTGATCTGGCTGGTTTTGCAAACCAGTTATGCTAGAACTAGCTCCTTGGATAATGTGAAAAGTGCTTTCCATTACCGGGGTATCCTGAAGATGTCATTAACTATCCCATAGATTGATCCAAGGTTTGGAAAATATTATTTAATACAGTAGACTTAAAAGCAGGCCATTGCAGCAGCATTCGTTTGTTCCTGTTACTATGTAGTAGTAGTTTGTTCCTATTACTATGATTTTATTGCTCAAGAGATGATGATGCACGCTAAAACCCTGAAATCAAATGATGAGGTTTTGTGTAAGTGAGTACTGATGAAAATTTGTCAGGAAATGCTCTAGGATTGTGGGAAAGTTCTTGAAGCAGTCTGTTCCATGCTTGCTTTGTGTAAATATTTTCTACTATTGAGGTACTAGATAGCCTCTAGTAATTAAAAAAAAACATATTATGTAATGTTGACAAATATCAACTAATAGGACACAAATGAATAAAAGCAGAACTACAAAAGCTGAAGGTAATCTTATTTTTCACTGTGAATTATGTTATTTTTCTTTCTTTGTTTGGTTTTCAAGGGGAGTATGTAAGTGGCCATCTTTTTCTTTTTAAGAAATGCCTACATAAAATAATTTAGTGTTTAAAGGGCCTATATAAAGTTGAATGAGTCAAACAAATACTAAATATACATATATTATCTCTTTCATGTGGTTTCTTTCTATTTCTTGTTCGAAACATGATTATTCCTAGCAAATACAGTGTAATAGTAGCAGCAAAGATGAGAAATACATGCCATAGGATTGACTCACCTATATGGTTTTTTTTTTTTTTTATTTATGTCTCTTCATTCCCTCTTTTGTACATATTGAGGAATTTTGGAGAATGTGTAGCTTTAATAATTTGTTTTGAATTTAGACGTGTGCACTCAGCCTTTAATCAATCTTTTGAAAAATTTGTTTAAATGTGTACCTTCCCCTCTTCTTGGGAGACACAATATTTGTAAGGTTCCGCTGCTCTACCAAAAGCAAATGTTGTTATGATAAAATAGACTAAGGAGGAAACAAAGCAGGGTTTTTTTTAAAGCAAATGAGCCTCATGTGCTTATGCAGTTATACTCCTCCCTTCCTTCCACAACTAAGGCAATCTTCAGTGGTTACTTAAAGCATGAGAAATTATATAGTAATATACTGTGATGCTAGCAAGAGATACAGGCGTACAAGTGTGTGTTAGAAATGGGAACGCTGCTCAGAAAACAAACAGAGAAGAAACTTCCGTTGTTTCTTACTTTTCTCATTGGTCTGTTTAATTAAAAAACAAGTAGGTGATAAAGATCTTGCTGAAGGATGAATAAATGCTACTTATTACCAGACAAATCTGTAGTTTGCCTTTCTGTTCCCAGTTCGTACCCTTTTTAGTAAAACTTTCTGTTGGGGGGATTTTTAATGTTGAAAAGCACTTGTATGGTTTGCTTGCATTTTGTTAGGCAGGTGCACTGAAGATCTAATATAAAACTTTACTTGTCCTCAACACTCTACAAGTCAAGTAGAAAATACTACTAAATGTTTTTGCAGAACATTGAAAGCTGTCTGATTTCCCAAGTAGTTGTTGATAGGGGAAACTAGCAAAATCCACCAGGGATTGTTCCCGATTCAGTGCTTTTCTATATGCAAAGTTTTTTAGGAGTTATGCGACATGCAAGCATTTTCTGATCGATCCATCGAGGTATTGCTGGGTGTCCTGGACGATCAGGGTGTGGGCAAAGCGTGCCACGGTTCCCTTCTTGCCCACGTGTCTACGTTTTGTGCAGATGAATGAGGAGCAGTGCATCAGGTCTCGTTTCTTCATGAAGACAAAGGCAGAGCAAAGCTTTGGAACTGAACACAGGGCCAGGGAAACACTTCAGACATAGCCTCTGATCAAAAGGCCTTCAGATGTACCTGGAAAAACCTGTAAAAGGAATATGTAGTTCAAATTAGCTGCTGTCTTATAAAAGGCTCTGGAGACAGTCTTCATACCGCGCTTAAGGGAACTTTTCTGCTACTGCCGGCTTTGTCAGTAGCAGGACTCCAGTGGGTGATCATTGTCTGGCCTTATAAATCCTGACCTGTTTGCTGGCTGCTTGTAAAGTGAAGATTGGTTGGTTGTTGTGGTTCATTTGTTTGTTTTTAGTTGGTGTTTGCTTTTTTTTTCAAAGCTTGGACATTGAGAAGCGGCTATCATCTGCTGACTGTATTAGCAGATACTTCAGTTCGCAGCTGTCTGTGGTTGTTACTGCCTGGCAAGGACAGGCAAACACTTACTGTGTGGCATGGATTAGACACCCTTGAGATCCATATCTTTCCCTTCTCAAAAACTAAGGTTAAGAGATGGGATGACATCTCCTTAAAGTTGCATCTTAGGCTGAATCTCAGACTTACCCTTGTTCTGTTCTTCATAAATCATTTTCCTTTTTTCTCACTCCTTTTTGAACCAAAGTCTTTCAAGATCTTTCAGATATTACAGAGTCTTAAACTGATCCTTGCTTGGTCCAAGAGAAATTTCATATGTTTGTTTTTCTGATTAGATGCTCTATTGTGTTTTTTCAATCTAACTATTTAAAGGTAAAGTGCAGAATCTTTAAAGAGAATTGGAGGAAGGCTAATAAATCAGTGAATAAAAATAGAGCATGACAAGGAGAAGGTGTTTCAGAAGCAGCAAGCCTGGATACCAGTATACATCAACGCTCCAACGTATCTGTTACATGCAAAGATTTGAAAAATCAGTACCTCTGTCCCTTACCTGGTTTAAGATTCTCTTTTTAGGTTGAGGAAGATCAGCTAAGAAGCAGCTCTTTAGCTCTTCTGACTAGACTGTTCTAATAAAAATCCCCAAAGGAGTATGTGCATGTTCTTTCTCTTCAGGGATGTGTTCATAGTCCATGAAGTTCCTAATGGACATTAGGTTTCGTACGGCTCCCCTGGGACTTGGCTGAAGTAATTTGATATTCACCAAGTGGTACTGGAGAACATGAAGGTTTCTTCAGAGAGAAGTGGAAAGTTTTCTATATTTATTGATGTTTTATCTTGAATAATGCTCAAAAAGCACCAGAAAATTATCCAGATGTAAACAGGCCTCTGCTTTGCATAATGGGCTCTGATAAATGGAAAACAAGACCATATTAATTATATTAAAAATAATAGTAGTGTATATTGACATACTTAAGCAAAGGTGCCCTGTGACAGGGATCTAAATTCCAATGCAAATTATTTTCTCAAGTTGTCCTAAAATATAGCTAAGTTTTGTAGATTTATAAGTACATTTTATTTTCTGACATAGAGGATTACCGGTGTTGTTTAGCACTACTGAACTTCTGGTCGCTTTATATTTCTTACAGTCGTTCTTGGGTTTTGTAGGACTTCTGTGTAATTAAGAATAAAAAAGTCTGAAAGAGCTGATAACACTGAAACCTGTCAGTTAAAATGTTTTTTGTAGGTTCTCACAGATTAACAATTATGTTTTCTGCCGTGAGCTGCAGATTAAAATCAGTCAGAGTTCACCACTAACTAGTTTCTAGGTAAAAGTTGTTGATTACAAAAAGAGAGAAACAGATTTTTTTTTTTTCTTTTTTCTTTTTCTTTTTTTTTAAAGTACAGGAAGTTGCTGTGTGGGTGTCAGTGATTGGGTTATAAGTAAAATTCAATGCTCTAGTGCTTTGATCGTGGGACCTACTGCTTTTGCCCCACCCTTACCACTTCCTTTAAATGCAGCACCATGCATTCCACATTGCGGTTATAACAGTACTGTTAACCAGTGATATTAGTGGAATAACCTTCACCACTAACCAGTGTGTAACCTTCAACCTCTTCTAAATTTTTATTGCTTGCTTATAGTGCTTTTGACCTTTTTAACCTTGAAAGAATATAAAAGTCCTAAAAACGCAGGAAGAAAACGTACTTTCCAATTGCAGTGTGCATTCTTCTTGCGATGATTATTTAACAAAATCAATTATTTTTATCACTCTAGCTTTTTTTAGCCTGTGTAAAAGTTATAATTTATATTAAATATATCGTGTATTAGTCACTAATATACAGGTGGGTGGGTATTGTATTAATAGTGGATGTCTTCAATGCTAATGTACTTTTAAAAATTCAGTTTTTCTTTGGGATGCCAGTACATGTACATAAATAGCAGAAAAATACCATGTAACTTGGAATTCCAAGGACTACATACTGAATTTGTCCTGTGTAAGAAAGAAATCAGTGGATTTATTTAGCTGCTATTTGAAATACAGGTATTAAAATAAATTATATTGGGAAATTATTATTCTAGACTGCACACAGTGAGTTTGTCAAAGAACTTCGGGTTTGTTTTTTCATCCATTTATTCTTTGTAGCTCTGATTTATAATGGCAACTGAATTTATAAATTGGCATTTCAGAGGTTAGTGGTTAACACCTCTGTCTTTGAGTTAAGGACTTCAGTTCCATTCTCACATTGTTTTTATGACTGGTAGTGGCTTTGAAATGTCAAAATATTGGAAAAAGTCTTGAGAAGACAGAATAAGGGACTAACCAGCCTGCCCTTGAATTAGGAAGTATGATTCTAATCCCTCAGAGGTGCCTGGCTTGTGTGGAGCTCCAGAAGACCTCAGTGCGAGCACAAAGGCTTGCACAGTATTTAATATGTGACTAAAAATTATTACCAAATAATAGATGATGTTATTGATAATAAATTTAACCAGCCCAGGTGTTAGGGTTTTACCAAATCACAGGTTGCAAAACTGCTAGATATATTGTGCTGTCCCACTAATGAAGTCAGAAAAGGCCCCTACTGACTTCAGCAAAATCTGACTGATCAAGTCCTACTTTTTTCATCTTGCCCGTTGGCAGATAAAGAGAAATGATATCTGAACCTGCCGATGGCTTAAAAAAAATGAAAAGGGGTCAGGGCTTTGAGATCTATTAATGGTCTATTAAGATCTTCAGGATCTTAGTATTTTTTTGAACTAATCTGAAAACTTTTAGCTGTGATGCATGTTAGTCCATCATCTACAGAAATAATAATTCCCAGTTTTGGGTGAGGATCCTTTGCCCTTTCTTCTTGGTTGCGGGAGAGGATTGTTGTCAGCCCCAAAGAAGCTAGAAATGCAAGAAAAATTAGCAGCCAACTGACAGAGCAGCTTTCTATTCTGTTCGTATGGTGCACGGACCTTGGAAGGTAAATTTAAGATAGATTTGCCCACTGAAGTGCTCGTGATTAAGAATGTACACTGAAAGAAAATACTCTGAAGGCAATTGGACTTCAGAGCTTTAGTGAGTGGGTACCCAGATGGGGTATGCACCCATATTCCAGGCTTACCTGGACCAGGATTGTCTAACTAGAAGTTTTGAGCTAGATTCACTCTGTGGGATGTCTTTTGCACCCCTTGAACCATTTTCGATGCCTCTTACTACTGCTGTGCAGAATCAGATGCTTAATGCTGTCAGCCAGCACTCTGCTTGCACGAATCAGGAGGGCAGTGCAGGCAGCTCACGGGAAGGCGATGTTTGTACAGCTCTGTTCTGCTGCTGTCTTCCTTTGTATTTGGTGCTTCCTCCTCCTTTATGTCAATGATAAATATAGTTCTTTTTTGTATGTGTCACTTCTCTAAATTTAAGGCATTTTATGGTTTGACTGTTTTTATCATTTTAGACTTATTTTTCATCTATAAAGCAGTACAAGAGCACTGTCTGTTCACATTGACCTCGTATGGATAGTTTTCAGTGAGGAAAAAAGAGCATAGATCTTTGCTCCTTTTTGAGGTGGACATATAAATGTTTTTTAGTAGTGTGTGTTTGCCTGTGCTGTGTCTTCAATGTCTCAATTAGATGAAAAGTAAGACTTCACAGTTTGTTCAGTATCTTGCTTATAAACATGCAAACCAAAGCCTGAATGCTTTGTTTTGTGCATTTACTGATTTTCTTTCTTGAAAGAAAATGATGTCTTATGAATACTTAGCGTTTAAACACAGCACATTTTTGTGGTCATTCTTTTTGACCTGCACCATGTACAATGTGAGATAATTTTAAGAAGAAAGAAGCTATGTTAGGTATAATAGATGTAGCCAGGAGTTACGAACAAAAGAAAGAATTATATTAAGCAATCCGAAGAAAATGTAAAATAATTCCCTTGCATTTATTTGCAGGGGTATATTCAGGTTGTGGGGATCAATCATTTGGTCCAGAGGAGAGTATAGAGTTCTGTTCTTTATTCATCGCTTGATCTCAGGAGTGCTCTGTTTATTTCGGAGGGGTACCACACACCTGTTTCCGTAGAGCTTCTTGAGTACCCAAGGTTATTCACAAGTAGCACAGTGCCTGTTTGCCTTTATTTTTTCCTCATCTGCAGCCAAGAGTGAAAAATTCAACCTCAAAGTTTGTGATTGACAGGAGAACTTTTTTTATTTTTCATGCCTTCTAGAAGACCTGACAGTTGCATTAGAAAACAGGCATCCCTTGTTGTGTAGGATAGATGACTCATGGGTGGAGCACCTGCCCAGCCACAAACTAAAAATTCCATTCACGCTTTGATTCTGTTGTTTATGCTGATCTCTCACAGTAAAGATATTTCAGTAGCGATTGTTGAAATAGGTTGTTCAGAATCTGTTTCAGAACATGTTAGGCTGGATGTATAACGATTTCTCAACCTCACCTTTCAAGAAGTTTGTAATTTTCAGAATATTTCTCTTAAGCTAAGGTTTTCAGCATTACGGGCTAGCTCAAGGTGCGAATTTTGCAAATATTAAGCAAAAACAGTTTTGAGGGTTTTTTGCATAGGAAAAATTCTTCTGTTACTAAAAACATAGATTGTGATTTTGTGCAAAGAGCTTTATCGCCAAACAGTTAAGTTTGAAATACAGTGCAGAAATAGCCCCTGTTGAGGACAAATACCTTTGAGTATTCTGTAGAAAATTGGCTTTAATTTAACTAACCTTCAAGCACATTTTGAAAACTAGTAATAGTTTTTCTTTCTATAAGTTCCCAAAGTTCACAGTTTATGAAAGTTTTCTTCTGTATCAGTGGAAGAGCTGGATAATTTAACAGTGTGGTGAAAAACATGCTAAGTTAGGAATGATACATAAATCTGGTGATATGCCAGGAGGCACCTTACATACTGCACAGTCTCCGAAGTTTTCTAGAGTAACACTTCCTCTGGCATACAAAAGACGTGAGAGGTAGGAACCCTGGTATTTGGTATTACATGTTCAAATATCATCGCAGGTATGGACTTAACTCACACTATCACTACTTATCCTATGTAGCACGACTCTGACTTCTTAAGACATATTTTTCACTTTAGAAAGGACTGCTTGTTAGTGAAAGTTTAAAGTCATGTCACCTGAACTCTGCCCTGTTTGCCTGTGAGCATGCATAATCAGGTCTTCAAACACATGAAAACATGCTGCTTCTCATAGTTCAGTAAGATACTCTTCTAAGCAGAAAGTTAGGACCATCGTTGCAGCACAGAATATAGACAAAACTACAAATGTTTCACTTCGTTGTTTCATTGTCAATATCTTGTAATTCAGTAAGACAAATTCTGTAATTGCATCCTACCAGTGAGATTATATTTGCCTTGAAATATAGATCTCAACCCTGAAGTTTGCTGCGGGGTATGAAATTAGATAAACCCTTCGTATGGGTGGAGTTCAACTATAAGTTAACTGCATTTGCTGTGGTAAACCATTTTGTTCATCATCTCTTTTTGCTGAAGTGAGTCCTCGGTGTGGTTTGGGTGCACCACTTGGGTAACTGCTGAAACTGCTGTGGTTTCAGAATGGGACCTGTTTTGCTTTTTTCTGAACTTTTTTCCCCTGAAACTATTAGCAGAAAAATCAAATAAGTAAGGGTTACAACTGTTTGCCTGCACTTTCGTACTGCCATACCTCAAAAAAGATGAGCAGTATCATGTAAAAATGTAACATTTTCCAGTGAATATAAGATTAATGCAATCTCAGTTATTACTAAGTATATTTTGCAGTATTATGATTTTACCGATGTCCTTCAGTTCAGTTGGTGACTTTTTAATGTGGTTTGGGTATTTTTGCTTTACATTACAGAAATACTGTACCCACATTCTTGACTTATTAAACATGGGAATACAAAAATCTTTGTGTAGTTAAGTATACTCTTACTGCACCGGGAGATTCACACTTGGTGTAAGCCAGCAAGGATGTCAGAAAGATAATTCTAGTGTCGTTATTACTAATTTGTGGCTAATAAATGAGTAAATTTGAACATCTAACTGAACCAAACAAACTTCTGCCAGGCCTCAAAACCTTGGTTTCCTGAGTGTGGCAGGATAAAACAAACTATAAGCAATGTACAAAGCGTAGTGAAAGAGGGCTCGCTGAAGACTCTGTTGTGAGTGCCAGGATTGGTGTATTCAGCATGGGCACTGCCCTTAAAATTGCTTTGCAAAAAATAAACCTGATTTTATAAGGGTTTCCCTCTTTCACCTTTTCTTCAAAATAACAAAATTATAGCCCTCTTCTATTCTTTAACATATAAAAAGCTGAAGAAAATGGCACTCAGGACATAAAATGAAAATTTTCAATATCATTAGCAGTAATTCTAGTATTCATGGTGACATTTCCTCTACAGCACAGTTATTCTTTGTGATCTGTTGTGAAGATGAAGCACGAGGAACCCCGATGCTCTTTGTGTACGTTCTGAAACCACTAGGGTCTTCATGCAAAAACATTAAACAGGCCACTTACAAAAAACATGTTTGCTGAGCAAATACGTTGCAAACCCTGCGTTTGTATTAACAGTCACCAATTCCACAAAGTGGTTTTGGCAACAGAAGATTTAACCTAAGAAAAGGGCAGCTTAAAATGGGTCATTTTTACCTCTATCAATCAAAATTGGTTTGGGACAATATAGGGTGAAGGATACTAGGGGGAATTTGCTTGCCTAGTAACTGGCAATAGAGGAAGGAGAAAAAAAACGTAGAGGGCTCTTGTCTTGCCTGGACCTTAAATTAGAAATGCAGATACTTTAGTTCTCTTTGTAATCTAAAATAAGTTAAAGTAATTTGCTCTTTTATCTGGAGAATCACATACAAAATGCTGAGTTACTCATCTCTCACCAGCTTTGCTTGGTTCCCTAACTCTGCGTAGCTGTGACTGAAGGGGAGATCTCCTGAAGGCCACGGTGATGAGCGGGATGTGAATGCAGCAGTCCGTTCCAGGGAACAAAACGTGGCCTCTGTTGATAGGAAAGGCACTTTGAAGCTGTGGTGAAGGAGGGTCCATGCTTGTGGGGAGAGCAAATGCTGCTGGTATTTCCTGTGTATTTTGTCACTCCCTTCCATGAAGGACAAATCACTGGTCTGATCTGCCTGTCTCTGGAAGTCCCACCTCTGGTTGCTGATGTGGGTATCCGTATATCCTTGCCACATCTGTTAACCAGGATGGAGCACACACTTAACCATGAAAAATAGTACTGGAGTGAACTTCCAGAGATCTCGTTTATCCTCCAGCTTGAAGGCGGCTAAAGCAGTGTGATTTCTAGAAACCGTTTCTCAGACCTCACGGACATGACGATGGAATGCAACAAGTTCCCTCGGCAGTCTGGAGTATTCTCAAGTTTTAAAAATGTTACAGATTGTCTAATGTAAATCTCTTGGTAAAACCTAAATCCATTAGCCTTTTTCTTGACGGAAGATTTGCCTACAGGACCATGATCCCCTTGAGTGCTCTTTAAAACTAAACAAATCCAGTTCTATCTCCTACTGCATGTTTTCTGCGCCTCTTTCTGTCTGCTTGTTCAGCTGTGGACTTCCTTGCTTCACGTTTTCCCTGAAGCACAGTGCCCGCAAGCGGTCACTGCATTGCGCCTGAGGCCCAGGTCTGATGGTAGCGCTAACGAGATAAGAGTCTGCGCGATTCCTTCAGCTCCCCTGTAAATCTGGTTCGGTTGTGCCTGGCTGAGTTGGAGGACTGGAGGCCCCGGCCCCCCCTGCGGCCGTTCAGGGGGTGCCCCCGGCACGGTGCGGAGCCGGCTGATGGCGGGGGGCTGTACGGCTGGCAAGCTGGGCGCAGGGAGGGGGGACTTTTGGCTGGCCCCTGGGACAGGAGAGCCTGAGCTGTGATTTAACGGCAGGTGAAGACAGGCTGCTGGATAGGTTGTTTATGTAGTACAAGTTTACCAATCTTTGTTTATCATCTTTGATAAATGAGGATTTCGACAGATTTGGGCAAATACTGTTTAATGTATGCAGCTTATAAAGTTCGTGAGCTCCTACCAAAGTACCTTCTTAGCAGCTATCAGGCTATGTCTTAGTCATGCCAAGTCACACTCTGAAATTTGGAGGTTTGCCTCCAATTCTCTGTGCTTTCCTGGTCTTGAGTATCCTGATGTGAATAAATTATAAGATTCCTATTAAATTAGAGTTCAAAGAATTGGATGTTTCAAAAAAGATAGCTTTATTAATGCAAACAATGTATGTAGTTCAGGTTATTATGCAGGAAGTTTTAAATATTTGTTTCTTCTGAAAATATTTCTGGATTTTACTTTATCATTTGTCAAGTACATGTTATAATCAGGATTTTTCATGCAAGGAGTATTTTCTCTGGAGGCTAGATTGTGTACCTGTCAGGAGCAGTCTCTTTTTTCTTCTCTTTTCTTTTTTTTTTTTTTAAGAAAAAAATTTACATTTATCTGTTTAGTTATTTGACCTAACAAAATAGTACTTTTTGCAAGGGGAATTAAAAGTTAACCACTGAGGTTCTAATTGCAACAGATAAAATATACAACCATTATTTGTGAGCATACACAGTAGTTCCTGTGAGTTCATTTGTTATTGGGGTGGAATATAAGAACAAGCAGTCACCCACAAAAGGTGGGTTGCAGAGCAAGCACCCCAGAACAAGGTGATTTCTTAATCAGTCTCTTTTTCCTTTGTACGTGTGGTGGTAGAAGGATAAACCAGTTCCAGGAAAAAAACCAGAATGCATGCATTCTGTAAAGTCACAGATAAGTTACTATTTAATTCTGTTTAGCATGATTAATTATTTATCTTTAGTGATATATATTTTTAAGTATTTTGTCTTTTATATAATCCCAGACTTAAACTTGAAATGTCTCTAATCCTGGAAGATGAGCTAGGGTCATACTTGTCAAATTCTTCTGACCAAATGTCTTTATATTGGGTTTTATAATTTAAAATCTTGATGGTATTAATATTGCAGTATGTATAAGTAAGATAGTAAATCCATTTAAATAAAACAACTGTTTGAGATGATTTGCATTGAGAAATGAGTACCATTGTGTTTGGTTAAATTTTAAACCACCCCAGGAAGAATGGATGATGCTGACGTGTATCAGCACAGTTTCCTATTTAAGGGGTTTGCATTGTACATGGTAAGTAATTTCTCTCTTTTTCTCCTTTTGTTTTTTTTTCCTAAACTTTCCAGGTAAAAGTACTCCTGTAAGCCACCTTGGGTCTTCAGATTTTCCCAAGCCCCATGATCCATTCCAGCCATTTGGGGCTGACAGCAGTGACCCGTTTCAAAGTAAAAAGGGGTTTGGGGACCCATTTAGTGGAAAAGATCCATTTGCTCCCTCCTCTTCAAGTAAAACTTCTAAAGACTCTTCCTTGGGGTTTGCAGACTTCAGCTCTGTAAGTTAAGTTCATTGTCTCTGAGCAAACCACTTTCAGCTCTGCTTGCAGCAATCTATTGGGGTTTTGTTTTAACTGCAAACCTACTGTTCACTGGCTTCTGTCTCTTAGTACCTTCATGCTGTCCTCATTGTTTTTGTATTAATATTTCTGTAATAAAAAGGCATTATTTCAATAAAAAAGAAGTTTCATACTAAATTTTAAAGGGTTTACTTGCATTTAAATTATTTTAGTACAGTGTGCCTTTGCTCACAAATTCTTTGTAGCAGAATCTCTGTATTGTTTTTGTTGCATGGAGGCTATTTTGTAAACTGATTTTTGGGAGCCAATGATGTAAAGATTCAAAAACAATTGTTGAAAACATTTATATAGCAATTTCACCATATCCTGAGAAGCAAATCCTTAAAGGGAAAGATTCCATAAAATATTTGTAATTGTTTGTGAAAGAAGTTCTGACGATCCTGTCACGATGTTTGCTGTATACAATGGAATGTGGATATAAAGATACATATACGAGACAGAGATTGAAAATTTAGCTGTTGAATTTTGTTCCAATTACTGATGTTGTAGAAAAGCCCTTGTTAGACAAAGAAAACAAAATTGTTTTGTAGAACCAATTTAGAAACATCCATACTGCACTCAGAAGACAGGATCGGAAGGTTTGAAAGCAAAGCCAAGTACCCATTCATTAAAAAATATCAGGGTTTCTAAAAGCCTGGCTTTGTTTTTAGTGCTGGCAGGTACGTTATTGAATTGGAAATCACTGTAAATGGAGTAGTAGTGTGGTTCTTACTGCTTCCATGAGTAGATAGAAATCTGTTCCATCCACAGCCTCAGGCTTTTTCCTCCTTTCATGTGTTTTTGTTCTGTCACATTGCCATGCAGTAAAATTGCCAACTTAATCTGTTACTGAACTCTGATGGACACAGTTCAGTGTTCAGCAAGTGGAGGTCTTTAAGCTGGATCTTTCAGGTTGATGATTTTTCATGTTTTTTCCCCCTAGTCATTAGTTAATAGTAAATGTGTATCACCTTCCTATTTGATATTGTTAGTTGAGGTCATCTGTGCATACTTTTAGCTGGCCTCAGTGCTTTAATTTATCTATGATACTGAAGACGTCAAAGTTCAAGATACTATGTATGCTTTACCACAGTTAGTACCAGCCTGTTGAATTTGCACAGTTAAATTCTGTGATTGTATACAAAATGGTGACATTCTTAATAAAAATAAGACGCAAAACTTGCTTTATCTGAAATTTCTTGAACAACATCTAATTTCTTCCTTCAATGAAAGACAAATAATGGAATGGAATGACTGTTACCCAGCTATTGTCTTACTTTACAGACTGCATGTCTTAAGTTAAAAGTGTGGCTTACACTGAGTGATTGTATCAAATGATTAACCAAAATCTCTGATCCCCATCCCAGTGGGTGCTCTAGTGTTACATTCGCTGGGCCATCAGGTTTTCAGGAGATGAGATTAACTTCAGAAGATAAGGAAAAAGTAGGAAAAATGAGATCTTGAGCAGTAGCCACTTATAATTACTGTTAAGTGGCACTTCATCAAATGAAATCAATTTTTTAATCGGTTTTATGAATTGTTTTCTACTGCTGGAAGAAAAACAAGAAGGGTTAACTGAATTTGACTGAAAAGAGAGAGACTTGATCCCTGTTCTTTTCAGTTTGTTGAGGTTTTTTTGCTTGCCTATTACACAATTATGTTGCTACACTTGATAATTCCTAATCCTTCTGTATGAAGTCTTAAGTGTACTCATTACCTTGTAATCAGCGAGAATATTGTGCTTATCTTTGCCTGATGTTTGGGAAACTTTGTTCATAATGGAAATTAAAAGCAATTTTACTTAACAGAAGGGGTTTTGACACACAGAGTCCATGGAATCTGAGAACAGAATCATAGAATCATGTAGGTTTGAGTAATTGAATAACCTGATTTTTAATTGGAATTCTTTACTGTTGCAAAGAAGTAACATGAGGACCTTCACTAGATTTTAGTAGCACTCTAGAAAATTTGGCTTTTTCTTGAGATGCTGGCAAACCCATGCACCCAGAGTTTCAGTATATTCTCATTGCATTCTTAACTTTTTCGCTGGCATTAAATAGGACTCTTTGGAACAAAACAAAGTCTTTTGGTAGCTCATATTTCAGGTATTTCTAGGTTCCAGCTTCAGTTTACGGAACAACAAGAAAAGCAATCTTTTTTTGCCAGCAGAAAGCGTTAAAATTTTCAAGAAACAGAGTGCTTAGAACTAAACTAAAATTTTTCTCTTAATATAAGCTGGTAATTAGTAAACACATGTCAGTGTAGCTTTTTGTGTATTTGATTAGTTTGGCTGCAGTCTGCAGTCTTCCTCATTTATGCCTTGGGTCTAGCTGTAATTCTGAAAAAGGAAAAAAAAGATAAGATATTTTTATTGAAATGACACATATGTGATAAATATTTATAGACTTCTTGAAACCTCGACATATGCAAAGAAATTGTTATGTAAATGACTTGTAATTCAGTTACTTTAGCTTTTTATAGGCAATCTGTGCAAGAATCAGTGGCATTAATGAACTGTTGAGTATTTCACTATCTAATGGTCAGCGTTATGCGCCTGAAAATTTTGCTTTATGCCCATTTGTAATAAGGCACATCCAGATTTGTTTCCAATGAATCACTTGCCTATTTTTCCTACTTTTTTTTTTTTTTTTTTTTACTCAGCACTTTTAACCACAAAAATATAACTTGTGTGCCATAAACAAGTCATAATTGGGACTCTCATAAGCTTTGCAAGACTAAGATGTAGACTGTATAAGTAAAATTGTTTTCTCAACATTAAAAAAAAAAAAAGACACCCCAGAGGGTTTGACCAAAGCTTATTGTATTTCTGAAAACAGTAACTCTCATTCTCCATCCCAGCTATATGATTTTTTTTGAATTCTTGGAATAAGTGGAGAAGTCCTACTTCCATTTGAGTCCGTGTCTACTGTATCTTGAAAAAAAAAATCTATTTAAAATCTTAGTGAGCTTTTAAATCTTACCTGTCAGATGACATTATTTAAATGAGTAATTATAGTAGGTTTTCTTCATTTTAAAATATCATAAAATGTGTGGCACTTTTATTGTATTTCAACAACACTGAATGCAAAGGTCCTCATCTAAATTTTGATAGCAGTGAAAGCAGAGGTATTGTTTGAAGAAAAGTAATTTTAAAAGTCCTTTTTTTTGTTTTTGCATCAAATCATCTGAAAAATCATATTGAGAGAAATAAAACGAGGAATTGTGGGCATCCAGAAGCACATAGATAAAGCATAATTTAACTAAATTATAAGTAAATAACAATTGGACTGGGGCTGAAAGAAATTCAAAGAGACGCATTTATTTAAAAAATGGGAATTTTAGACACAATGCAGAGTGGAAAAGGCAGGGGTAGGGGCCGTCGCGTGGTATAGGCATAGCTCTAGCACTCAAAGTTGCATTCAATGCTCAGTTCAATATTTCAGGCGTGTCTGGGAAGGCGTAGCCACACCAGCGAGGGCAGTGGCGTGTTCTGCTGCGTTCGAAGTTGCTATGTTGTGGACCACAGGACAGTTTTTGCAGTATACATTCAGCTGAAATTGAAACTATAAATTCCATGTAGTTTTCTCTTCCAAAAAAACCCCAAATAATATGTTTTCCTGAACATTCAAAAAAAAAAGATAGTACAAAGCAAATTTCAGAAGTGGGATATAATGCGAACATTTGCATGCAGCTGTGTGAACGCTTCTGTTAACATCATCCTCTTCAGCGAATGCTAAAATTAAACAGTAACGGATTATATTTTAGTTTTAAATTGTTATGATTTCAAAAAAATATTTTAATATTTTGTGCAAAAATGTCAAACAAGCAAACTTTTGCATACGTCAATGGTAAATACTGGAATATAATTTTGCAATAGTTTTGCTGCTGTGGACTTAAATGTGTTTTGGGAAGCTCAAAGAGTCTTAGAAGCTGAATGTTATAATGTGTTATATTTCCTTAGTGTTTTCTGCTGAAGTAAATTGGATTCTCTTACATTATTTCTTACTGGAAAATCTCTGCATGTATTTTACGAACAGTAACAGAAGCACTTTTTGTAACTCTCGATTTGGGGATGAAACTTCCCACAAATTGGAAGTCTCCAGAGTCATTATTAAAACCCCTCACCCTTAGCAGGAAATACTACAATAAAACTCTCTGCAGTGGAGTTGCACAAGAGTAAATAACTCTTGTTTTTACCAGCTATTTACTATTCTTAAAAATGGATGTAGGTTGCTATGCTCCCAAACCACTAACTTGCTTTTTTTGTGTTTGTGGAGTTTTTGTTTGGCTCCAGTCCCCTGGCCATTTTCATACACAACTGAGACATGGATGCAGGGACGTGCAGCCCAGATGGGTTAGTTTCCTGGTGGGAGGAGGAAGAAATTAAGGAAATAAATTAAAGGATGAAATGAGGAAATCAGTGAGTGAATTTTTATCTTAATCCAGAAGAGCTACCCTAAGACAGCTTGGTATACTTGATTCATATATTTAATAAGTCTGATTCATTGTATTTTTCACATAATTTCTTCTAGCTTTTTTGTAAATGTATTAATTTATTTTCCATTTTCATTTTTTAGTTTGGAAATGAAGAACAGCAGCTGGCATGGGCGAAGCGTGAAAGTGAAAAAGCAGAGCAAGAAAGACTAGCTCGATTGCGGAGACAAGAACAAGAAGACCTTGAGCTGGCTATTGCACTCAGTAAGGCTGATATGCCAAACTCTTAAATAGAGGTTCTTTGGCTCCACCCTGTCCAAGTGAAACCTTTAAACGTGGCTTTTATAAAAATACTAAATTCTTGGTTTATGTTGTGAAAATAATTTTAGTCACCTTCAACTCTAAACAGGACTGGCTGGTTACGTCAAACTGGGCTCTGTGTGGCTTTTCAAGTGCGTAATATGCAGGAAACACTGTATAAGCTGTATTATATGTTCTAGATAAAATTTACTGCTTGTAAGAAATTTAACGTATGATCCTAAGATACTGAAAGCAAAGTTGCTTTATCTGGAAGACAATGTTGCATACAGTAAACTGCAACTTGTGAATCTGGCTTTTTATTACCTGAATTCCATTGGTTTTTTGAGGCTGCAGTAAGAATTTCAAACAAAATGTCATAAAAAGATAATATTTACAGAATTAGCTTTCGCTTGTTACATTTAATAATTCACAATAGGCTACTCAGTATGTCACCTGTCATCTATGTCAAAGTCTTCAGCATAAATTCATTATTAGATGGTCCCTTTTTATCCAGGAGATGTGGCTTTTACTAAAAAATCTGGCAATTTATATATGATGAATACATAGTGAACTGTGTAAAATACTATGAATTTGAAGCCTCTATGAATGAGTAGTTCTTCTAATTTAAACATTTGTTTGAATTGAGTTTTAATAGTTGTATGTGATGTAAAAGAGGGAGTTAATTCAGTTGTAATAATTTGACAATTAAATCATTAGGCGAAATCTTGCTTTATCTCATAAGCAGATATAATGGCAGGATTGTGATACAAGTTTGAGTGCTGCTTTCATGTAAAATCAAGCAATGGAAAACTTACTAAGCTTGGGCAGTGTTCATCCCTACAACTCATTTTACCCTCTTTTGCTCCAACTGTCAGAACATAGACAGTATTATTTGTGTTGCCCAGTTCACTGTGTGAGACAGTCTTTATTTCTTGAATTCCACCTATCTTATATTATGGGGTTACAGATCAAACATAATTTAGCTGAAATAAGGCCAAGTTGAAACAGATTTTATTTGCCAAATACATGTTCATGCATAAGTTATAGAAGTACTGGTAGACTGGGTTGGCTTTAAAATACAGCTTGCAGTAGTGAGTCCAAGTAGGAACAGATTTTATATACACCTGTAGAACTCAATACTTCCACCTGGTAAGGATAACACAGAATGTGTTTTACATGTCATATATAAAATAAGTCCTTATGATAAGTCTGTGAATTATTTACCTACTAAAAATGCCTTTTCTGATTACAGGAATTCTAAAACTTCAGTTGTCTTTGCCTTGGACTTTTATGTCTAAATAGAGTAGGCATCTAGCACAAAATTTTTAAAAATGTGTATCTGCTTCCCTATCCTTGGTTCTGTAGGAATACAAGGCTTAACAGTCTGTGTTTCTACTGGTGCAGCCCTTATCGTACAACATTTTCTCTATTTTTTTGAAAATGTGGTATTCCTTCATCATCTTTAATGCATTTATATTTTTTATGTCCTTGCTTCCTTACTTTTATTTTTCGTACTACAAAGATAGTGCCTGTTCACTGACTGAAAACAATCTTTCCCCATTCTGTTGTAATTGCCTTATTCTGGATGCTTTCCTTACACAGCGATAAGAATCAGATTGGATCATTTTAATCTTCTTAGTAGTTTTCAGCTCTGAAATACAGCTAAGATGTGGCAGTTGTTGTCTCAGGCTTTTGTGAGTAGGTGTATGGGCGAGTGCGTGTCTGTATGTATATGCACACACACGCACGTCCATCCATTTACATATGCAGCAATACATACGACAAAACTGAAACCCCGTATCTCAAAATGCAGTTTTAGGAGTCACAATTCCCTGGTTGCTGTGTGTCCCGTGCTAATGGTACTACAAATAATGTGAATCTTTAATTCCCCTTAGAAGGGGAGAAGATGCATTCTAGTATCAAAAACAACCGTATAATGATCTTTAATACTGTCTTTTAATGACCCCTTTGGAATACAGTAGAAGATATTTCTAATTTTACAGAACCTGATTTGAAATCCCTTCCCATTGTGGTAATTTTTCTCTAAAATATGTTAGATTAAGTGATCAAGCATACTAAAATGTCAACAAATTCTCTTTTCTGTTGGTGTACAGGACTTGAAGTCTCTAAGAGCAAACTTGGGTCTGTCTATAGCTAACATGAGATTAAATTTTTGCTATGAAAGAGCAGGTTTCCAAATTGAATGGCTGCAGGATTCTCAGTGAAGTTACACAAATTGCATCCATGTGTAAGATTCTCCTTTTCATTTTCGTTTGGGCCTGAGTCTTTGTGGTGTCTCTTCTGCTACAGTAAAACCCCATTCATATGTAGTGCCATTTTAGAAAGGAAAACCACTTTTGGACTACTACTTGGATGATGTCACTCCAGTGGGACGGGGTGGATGAGCTAAATAGCTTGATTCATTTTCTGAGTTATGTACCGTAACAAGACTTTCTGCTACTTTGTCAGTGCTCTAATATACTGTAATTTATAATGCTTCTAAAGCAATGAGTCGGTGTTTTCAAGATGTTCAGCAGGAAGCCAGAAATGTGAATTAATCTAGCATTCCATGTAGTGTTAGAACTAATTGCTCATTTTCCTATTTCCTTATTGACTCATTCTTCATATTTACTTGGACAGTAACAGAAGATCAAGCAAATGAACAAGGACAGAACATGTCCTCTGTGCACAGTGTATTAGATTTAGCAACCTTAGGTTTACTGAAACACTCTTGAGTCAAAATTTTAGACACTGCAGTAGAAGAAAACTTAGCTGTGATTTCTCCCCATTGTATTTAATACAGTTTTCCATATAAAAAGGAAGATCACCCACGTTCTTCCCTTATGCTTGTAACTCAGTGTTTCGTATAATACCTGCACTTGTTCTTCTAAGGCAAAACTTTTATCGCAAGACATTGATCATCTTCTTCCTCCAGAACAGTGAAATTTAAAGCACAAATAGGCCTATCGCTATTTGGGCAGAGAAAATATGTACAATGCAAGATATATAAAATGTGAGTATACACAATGCATATACAGTGTACATTATGAGATCCATATTATTTGTGTCTGTGTGTGTGTATATATATATATAGTGTATTGTATAATGTAATAATAGTGTGTGTATATACTATATATGTCCACATACTATGTCTAGTATATAGTTACTTGTGCTGTACATAAAATGTGTATATACAATGAATATGTAGAATATGCATATATATTCTATATATTAAAGCCTGTGTGTATGTATGTATTCTCTAAACAGAGACGGATACAGAAATGGAATTTTTACCGAAATGCAGATTAGATCGTGGCTCTTAGAATTTCAAAGTTCTGGTGAAAGAAAAAAAAAAAAAAAAAGGAGAAATGACTAATTCTAATAAATTTCTTTCAAGATTACTTTCATTGGCATGAAAAACTGTGTTCACTAGCTGAGCCAAGTGTAAGAGAGAAACCTGGCAGAAAGTAGGTATCATCTGCACTGGATGTGATTTTGAGTTTTTGAAGTGTCTTTTTGAAATGCAGGCTCAACTTCTGTTCTTCTTGCATGTGATGGTCATGTCATCTTTTCTTTTTTTCTCTAGGCTGAGGCAATGATTTTTCTCTTACATTTGCTTGTAGTTTCACTTCTTTCTTTCTTTTTTTCCCTTTTTTAAAAATTTATTTGTAAGGAGCTATTCCCGTACACACATACACCCCAAACAGTCGCATGCTAAGGTGGAAAACGTGTTTTTCTTGCTTCATTCCAGTTATATAGGTTGCACATAATTGTCATCTGGATTTCAGCTCTGTTTTTCCTCCATTTCCACCTAAGCTTTTACTTCAGGAGGAATGACTATCCATTGCATTCTTGGCTTTGAGGAAAGAATGGAGGTGATTCTACTTTCTACTCGGATAAATTATTAGACTCTGTGGTACATTGAGCAATCACAAAGAGTTTAGTAGGCTTTTATAGTGGCACATGTGTGTTTTATACAGAGTATCGTCACTGCTGGAATGACTCATGGAAAAACGTGAATTGCACACAGCACCGAGGCACAACAGTTAAAACAGGAAAGACGGACAATTATTCACGTTGAACCTACGCATGCAAACTTTGCATGTAGGACACAGGTATTGAATTACCCACATTATCCTTTATAGACCAGTATGTTCACATTTGCCTCGAGTGGTTTCCCCTGAGTTATATTTAAATAGTCTTGTTGTAAAACATACCAGTCATTCGGCAATAAAAACAGATGCTTATAAAAGTAGTACTTTTACAATAATGCTGTATGAAATATTTTTATATTGGCAAATTTTTCCTTACGAAATCTCTGCCCTATGAGGATCATCAGTCCTTGCTGTATTTTGTTTCATGTAACGTGCTCTCACAGTGTAGGAAATTCCAAGCTGTGTCTGACTGTGTAACCTTTTTCTTTTTTTAATTCCTGTCTGTGAAATCTGTTGTCAGAAATTTTTGTAGAAATTATTTTGTCATCTTATGCTCAAAGATAATGCACTTTTCTTGGATTCTTCTTATAATCCTTTTGGGGTTACTATTTCTTCTTTAGTGTTTCTCCATTGAGAAGAGTATTTATTCTGTAGAACCGAGGCCCAAGGAATTTTGGTCCAAGTAGAATTGTTGCTTTCCCTCGTGTAAGAGTTTGATTTCTCCCTTCTTCTGCGTCTTATTCCTCCCTCTCAGGAATTTCATTTCTGTTTAATCCTCATTTAGAGTTGGAACTCTGTTAAAGTGAATTGATCTGGGCTAATAATGATCTAGTGCAAATATCTTCCTACACCGGTGGAACAGCTAAGTTTTTGTTGTGTGTCAACCATTGCATCTCTCTGTAGACTTCACAACAAACATCTTTTCTTAGAAAGGAATTTTGCTTGGAGTATGGTGGAATCATAGAAGATTTATTTTTAGAGTAAATGTGTTAACTATTATTCATTGACACACCTGTTTTATCAGTTGATATACTGCTCTTTTTACTTGAAAGTTTTATAAATAAAGGCTAATTTGTTATAAAATGGAATTTTCATTTTTCCAACTTCTGCCTTCCCCTTTAAGTTTAACTTTAAAAGGAAAACTCCTAGTGACTATGGTTCCTTCTGCTGTTGCAATTATAGAGTGCTCTTCTGGTGTCCCTTTTAATATGACGTTCTTTAGTCTGACCTAAAAAAGGTGGAAACACAAAGTGGAAACTGCAATGTTGACCTAAATTTGACTAATATCTCCAAATATGTACATTATTGTAGTTATATTTATCTTTCAAATATCATAAATTGAAAGGTATTTTAATTTTAACCCATCTCATGTGTTTATTGTTTAATATAATAAGAGAAATGTTATTGTTTAATATAATAAATGAAAAGTTACTTTTTGGAGCGCTGAGACTTCGGCAATCTTTCTTTACAGTTTTTTTGTCCACGATTTCACAAGCTTTTGTATCAAATAGGTGAACCTTGCTTTGAACAACTGCTTGATTCTCTGCCTTGAGATCTTTTTTCTTCCGGCGGCTGCCCTCCACGCACTGGTTTTTCCCCTTCTGCCCTTCCCCTTCTTCCTTGCCCCAGCCACATTTGGTCTGTACAGACCAGTCAGAAAATCCAATGCCGCACCCTTTCCAAAACAATTTGTGTGCCGCAATGCTAAACATCCAGGCAATTTATACTGGGAGGGGTTAGAGAGATCACCAGAGACAAACCCTTTCTGCTTGCTGGAAAAACACACCTCACTATCCTACTATTTGACATTATTCACTTTGACTCATTATTCTCCCATCTGTTTGTTTTATTTACTCTGCTTCTGCACACATTGGCATGGTTAACAACGGATTGCCAAGGCAGGTTTCTCTTGAAATTGCTCTCCAGCATTATTTTTAGTACGTTGACATTTGGAAGCCAGGATTTGACTATAGCGTGTCACAGACAGGCACAACTTTCTACCCGAGCTCTCTCATCGTGTAATGCTCCTCTTTGCCTAGAAAAACATGGGCCACGGCTCCGTGTTTTGCTCCTGCTCGAGTTTTTGGAGTCTGGCATATACAACGTACTCACCCTAACACCCAAATACTTGCCTAATCTGCATTGACCCTGCCTAATCGAAAGGATTCCCTGTACCAGGCATCGCGTAAAGGCCAAGAGGCTCTTCACTGGGGAGGGAAGAAAAGCATAGGCATCTTGTTCGAGAAGAAATATTTGCAAGTGGAAACTTGAACATAAAGGAACTCTAAGCTATGAGCCCAGCTGTTAAACCTCAAAAACAAATGTAGCATTTGTTGCCTGTACCTAAATATGACCCAAGACCAGCTTGTGTTGTGAAAGTCTGAGCTCTCGGAGCCCTTGCTGCCCCTGAAATCGCAGTTAATTGCACTGCTGGGAGAAAATTGTTGAATCTCCTGTCTGCTGTACATGACTATCAATTTAGTCACTCTGAGCATCTTTTACCTCCTGTCTGGTTAGCACTTTTTTTAATGTAATGACCACAATTAAAACTTTTTATTGGTGCTGATACAGCATCTCTTACAAATGGTATAGCCTTCCCTATTGATGAATTCTCATAACACTCCTTGCCAGCTGCAAACATAATACATTTCTGCTGTTTAACTTCCCGTAGATGTTGTCCTCCACAGCTTTTCAGAAGGAACAAAGCCCTGTGCTCTCTCTGCCCATCCCTTGCAGCCGCAGGAAGGGCACCCAGGCATCCTATATCCCTTATTTTCAAGTGCTTGCGATATACAATCACTAATATATCAAAAACCACTTATGCTGTCATCGTGCATGGGCTGTAAAAAAAAAAAAGTGGTTGTTGGGATTTGAGGATTGTGTGTGTGTGTTTTGTTTTCTGTTTAAGCCTCGGGCTCAGTAGCTTCTTGCCTAATACATTAAATGTCACAGGGGTTGTCCAATGTGATATTCCAGATGTTTCCTGATGACATAACGATAGGTCAGAACTCCAGGAATGCTCTGAGCTGTAAGAAGTGCAAGAAACCAAAGTAAAAGTGATTTAAAGGGATACCGTATCTAATTATAAAGCTGTAAGTTCATCTGCAATTTCTGTGTTGCTGAATTTAGGCTTACTACAAAGGACAGAATACTTTTGATTTGCTAAAAGGAATTATAATTGAAGCAGGTGAGTAAGCAGGTAACTAATGCTAACCGTGGTTACAAAGTGAAAACTTTGTTGCTCCTGCTCTCCTTGTGCTTGGAAAGGTGGTTTTGTTGAAGTTAATACATCTTCATTACATAAAGCAGTGCATATGACTCATTTTCTGTGTCTACATAAAATATTATAAGATCAAATAATTGTGGCTAAGTCAGACCTCAAAAGATTAAATCAAACACATTTTCTGCCTAACAAGTTTAGGATAAATCCCTGCCTCCTCTGTGCACTTCAAGCTTAGAGTACTGTTTCGTGGCAGAGGCTATTCCCAACCTCTGCCTAAGTGATGGGGAATTGGTTGTTTGGGACCAAATAGTGCGGAGCTTTGAGGAGTCTCTGGGAATCAATAAGTTGAGCCAGTTACCTCCAGAGCCTATGAACTGTGTATGGCTATGTGCTTTAGGTTACTGCTGTTTGGCTTCTAAATCTATTCCTTCTCCCCCAAATCCATGGGAAGCACGTTTGTGAATGGATGCGTGCCTAAGCCTGGGTCTTCAGTCGTGGCAGAGAGGGGTCCCAGGCAGTTTCGGGAGCTCTAACCGCTCTGCTCTTGGCACGCAGGATGAGTCCTGGGCAGGTGGGACCCGTTATAGACCCAGCTGAGAGCGGCTGCTTCAAGGACACGCAGGAATCTTAAGGTCTGTAGATGCCACCAAGTACGTTTTGGATGTTAGCAAGGGGGATAGCTCGCTCTCTATTAAATTACATGGGGTTTGGATTGAATTTTCCTCTTTATGTTTCTCCCCAACACTGCTAGTTACCATAGCGATGGCTACATGACTTTGTTGTAGTTGTTTTATTTAAATATAGCAAAAGAAATTGCTAGAGCTTGGGATTCTGGCTTCGAAAATTCAATTTAAGAAAAGCCTAACAGCTACTCTGTATTATAGGTGCACAAAATAGCTTTAGAAACCACAGAGCTTCTACCACAGAAAACCACAGAACCGCACAATCCTATAATTTGAAGAATGGACAAACTTTTTTTGGCACTGCTTGTGGATGGAGGACCGAAGTTTAGAGCGAGTCAATGTTTTCAGGCAGTTTGTAAACGGCTGTGAGTAACCAAGGACTCACACAGGCTGAAATCCCCCATCCCTGCATGAGGTGAGCTATGGCCAAAATTAAAGCTTAAACTCCCCCAGCCGCGATCATCTGCAAAACTGCAAATCTACAATGAACTCCCAGAAAAGCCGGAGGGTTTCTAGTCCAACCTTGTACTTTAGGGTTTAAAAAAAATTGATTTGAAAGCGCCTTGCCCGCTTGCTCGCAGGGTGCTGGTGTGGTGCTGGGCTGCTTTGCAGGGTGCTGGGTCTCCCTGGAGAGCTGGAAGGCGGCTGAGCGGTTGCAACGGCCCCTCGGGGCGGCAGGACGCGGGTCTGTTCTCGGTGCTGTTTCAGCAGCAACAGACTCGGTGTTACGGTGTTTTCTGAAGATGAGTTCCCATGTAGTACAGATTTAACTGACTCTTCTGAAGTCAGCAGGTGAGAGAAAAACCGTTTTCAGCGTAGCGAAACACAGCGCTCCGAAACCCCGAGTGGAATTAACTGACTTTAAACAGTAACTCCTCTGGATGGTGTCTCGAGTTCAGAAATATTTGCTAAAACTTTCACTGGGAACATTGTGCAGGATTTGCTAGTTTCTGTGCTTAACGTGCTCTATCTAATCTGGCAATCTATCTTGCAAGTATAGTGAGCCCATCACTGTGGTGTCTTATAAGAATATGTGTGAAAATCTTGTTTACAACGGACTCTACATTTCCTCCTATCGGGTTTAACTACAACTTCTTTTTTTTTTTCTTTCCCTAGTGTGTCAAAATCAAACCCAGGATAGCTGCAGATGGACAGGGCAGGTCTCCGCTGCATGCTCCCTGGGAGGCATCTGGGATTCTGGGTCTTTCGTGTTAATTAAAACAAAATTACTTAAAAGATGACGACCTGATGGTCTATTATTAGAAGAGGTTGCAGAGCGTTAAGTGATTTCCTGCTGGCCGGGGGGGGGGGCTTGGTAGATCGGTAGAATCGCATCGACACATCTTTGGATGTACTAATTCAAGGCAATTAAAAAAAAAAAAGAGAGAGTTGACACTCATAATACAATGTGAGAAGAATGAGATCAGCATCTCTTTCTTTCTGCTGTAAGATTATCTCGAGATTCAAGAACTTGCAGTTTCCTGTAAAGACCACAAGAAATTATCATTTATGCCCTCCCTTAAAGAATTAAAATTAAGTTGGACATGAGCTCTTAATAGTGTCCCTCCCCACTTTCAGAGGCCTGTATTTCTATGGTTTCATATGGGGCTTTTTATATTTATATGTAAGAGGATGGCTTTGCCCTATTTTCAGTTGAGTCGCAACAAATCTAAAAGCTGAGACGACACAACCTGCTCATATTTACGTCGTGAACAGCACACAGCAGAGCATGCCTCCACTTTTCATCATGATTTGAGCGTTGTTTGGTAACAGGGTATCATGCAGATAACAAGTGTCTTATCTGAAGACCTTTAGTGAGCAGGAGCAGAGGGAGCAGAGGTTATGACACTCACAGCTAGAGTATTCGCTGGAGCAAAGGGAAGCTTGGACGTTCCCATGCAGAGGTACCGGAGGAGGGAGGAGGAGCACCCATGCCATTGCGGTGGGTGCTACAGAGGAGCCACACGAGTGGTTTTTTTAAGGGTTGGTGAATGCAGTATCATTTATCTCTGCACGCAGGCACTGTGCAGCGCTCATGCTTTGTGCCGGGTCACTGGCTATAGCTGTCTTTCACCCTTGTAATTTGGGAGGATACAGAAGTGGCCAGACCGAAGGGCCACCTAGCCCAGTACCCTGCTTCTAACAGAGGTCAAGAGGGCTGGCTGGGGGCGAGCAGAGCCAGATAAGCACGTCGTGATGCTTCCAAGCTCTCCCCTCCTGCTGGAGAGCTCCGTCTGGGGACCTTCCCGAGCCAGCCATGGGGCTGTGCACCGAGGGGTGGCCGTACCCGCTGCAGTCAGGTGTCAAACCGCTGCCTCTTTGTTTAATTATGTGGCAAAAGAGGGAATAGTTCAAGATTGCACTCTATCACTGAAACCTGGGAATGACTAAAAAAACATTTCCAGTTCTTCAGAAAGAGCAAGGGAAAGCCAGGTGACTATGGGAAGGTAAGGGTAAGGCTTAATTTCAAAAATTGTGTTCTTAAGGTTATAAACACCAAGGGACATGCTGAAATATGAAAGTCTTCGGCTATGGGGAAAGAGGAGGAAATACCTAGAACTGTTGCAACAACGAATGTGCTAATTTTAGAACATCTTTAAGTCATCCTCACTTTCTGGAATTAGATTGTGCAATTTTTTTCTAGCAAATAAATGAGTTTTGTTTTTAATGAAGAAATGTTAAATCTCCCTTCTATTTCACTTTGAAAGAGCTATAAAAGTGAAATGTGGAACTCATTCTTCCATGTCAATGATTAGAAGCCCAAAATACATCTGTTCCACATGAACAACTGCAGACTTTGCTTTCACAGAAGAATAGCTATATTTGTAGTTACTTTAAATGTATTCCTGTTGATTTCATTCTTGTGTATTCTAACTTGTAAAGTCAGAAAAATGTCACAATCTTGATTAAAATCAAGTTCCAAGTATCCAGATGTTAAGGAAAAATGCTCCAACATTCAGCTGAATCTGCATACTTAATTGACAGTGATTTTGTTCTACAAGTATCAAGGCTCACCACTAAACCGTAGCTGTAAAAACAGAGGATCCTCATTAGAGTTTCAGAGTAATTGCATAGATACACTATTTGGACTTATGATCTCATTTACAGCTGTGGAAGAGCTTTTGCGGAGGGGGGGGACTCCATTTGACTTGTTGCAGCTATTCACTGCTATAGCTACTGCAGTATCCAGTTTATTTCAACTTAGTTTTCAGAATCTAGATTCCTGGCTAACTTACTTTCCTTCAAAATAGTAAGCATCTTTCTTAACTCCTGAAATCTAGGTGGGATTCGAAATTATTAAGTTTTTGGGAATGAGTTGTGAAGGTATTTTAACCTGTGTTGTGAATTTATGTTTAAATTCCACTACTGTTCTATTGGAATTCTGCACTGAGTCTTGAGAGCAAGGATAATTTATGTACAAGAATGCCTTAAAATAAGCCTCCGTAATTACAAAAATGCAGTGTTTAAATTTATAGTAAAAACCCACACACTGCTGGCAAAACTATAACTGCATCTGGAAAACATTAAGGATGCTATTAAAATAGTCTAGCATAAACTAGAAATGAGACTGAAATTACAGTGTTGCTTACTTAACCATTTTTAGGAAGTATATTTTGAATGTGATCTACTTTCCTATTTGATTTTTTTGATAAAACACCATATTGTATCTTGGTTACCACGGAGAATGAATTACATACTCTGTTATCTATTTTAGAAAAAGCCATAGCTCAGATTTTTTAAGTGTCTTCTTACAGTCATTGATAATTTAAAACATAACCAGGTGTTTGTTGGTCCAGCCATCAGGGGAAAAAGTAACAGGGAGATCTCAAAGAAGAGTAAAAATCACAGCAATTAAAAACTTATTTTATTAAAAAGATGAAATGTTTTCAAACATTGAAAAATTACGTTTTTATAAAAACAGAAATAGGCAAAATACCCATTTGTCTTCTATTTACATATACAATATTTCTCATTGTATAAAATTATTTACAATATATAAAAAAATTACAGTAAAATAGGTTATTTTCTTACAAGACATCAAGCCCTGTACTTCTAGTGTAGATCATGGCAAACAAGAATATTATTGCACCTGTGAAACAAACAGTCTAACAATAGGAGTGTTCTCTTAGCCATGCCTTCAACTGAGATCTAAAATAACATCGTTAGCTACAGTAACATTCATTTAATCTCTTCTAGGGTCAACTTCAGGCAGTTTCCATACAAACATTGTCTTGTAAAGCTTAGGACTGGGCAGTTAGAATCAGAAAAAAAAACGTATTTACAGCTTCTTCTATACAATCTGTATGGAGTCTTACGGAGTTTACCCTTCACAGAAGCTGCATAAATAACCCCTGTTCTCCTGAACGGGACGGGCAGGTTCACTGATACAGTCACATCAAATTCTCTGCAGGAGATGACTGGCTAAGTCTCCTTGTGTCAAATCCTCCTCAGCTTCCATCGCTAGAGCGTCGGTGCCTGCCTACGTAGTACCAGCTACAAGTTTTTAAACGCTTCTGCACCTGAGCAGTTAAATAACGTCCACTGTTGGCAGGTCAGAGTCTCCAGGGCTACATGTGCCGTTTCATGTGCAAAGCCAGGTGGTCTGACCTGGAGAACGCCCTGTCGCAGAGGTGGCACTGGAAGGGCCGGTGGCCGGTGTGCTTGCGATAGTGACGGGTGAGTTCGTCGGAGCGAGCGAACTTCCAGCCGCAGCCTTCCCAGTTGCAGTGGTAGGGCTTTTCACCTGTTGGAGAAATCAGAGAGAGCGTGACTCAGCGCGGCACTCCCACGTACAGGCAGCATCACATGCTAGGCAACCTTCCGAGTTTATCTCAGCGTAGCCTTTTATTTGCTACCAAGCCCTTCTACAGTAAGATCCGAGTGCTTTTAAGCCAAAAAGGAGACTGCCCTCGCAATTCCTTTACTAACCTATACCTGCGGTGAAAATCTTCTGAGAAAGGGCATTGGAAGCCCTCAGCAAAGCTTTGACCTACATATGCACAGGAAAACACTCGGACATTACAGATCTGGTCACCTGTCATAGCTCAACCATGAATACTCCTGGAGTTTAAGAGACTACAGGGTTAAAGCTCAGGCTGCAAACTCTTTTATACAGGCGGCTATCGCAACTGGCAAGCAGCGTCCCTCTGGATGAAGGCAACCAGCCGTATTTACCTGTGTGCGTCCTGAGGTGGGCCTTCAGGTGCGAACTCTTGGTGTAGGTCTTCCCGCAACCCGCGTAGGTGCACGTGTGAGTGGCCGTCCTCTTCCGCGGCCAAGACCGACGTCCTCTTTTTGGTTTGGAGTCCAGCAGCTCCAGAGGGGAGGATGGAGGGGTGAGCATGCCTCTGGGAGCGGAGGGTTGTAAGGGCAGGCTGTCCTCGAAAAGGCCAAACTGGGAGGTGTTCTGGTACTGGAGATGGGTCTGCGGGTGGTGGAAGCCGGAGGCTGGGTGGTAGCTTTGCTGGAAGGACACGGACGAGGGGCACATCATCTGCGTGTGGCAGTCATTCACCATGAGATCGTCGGGGCTCAGCGGGGGTGTCTCTGCCCCGGGGATTTGGGGGGAGCTGGCCACCCGGGGCTGCTCGTAGGCCATCATGCAGGTCGCACTGCCCTCCTGCTTGATCTTCGGGCAAGCCTGGGGCACCAGACCCAGAACCGGTCCATAATTGTCCATGTCGGGCTCGGGCTTAATGTTCTCAACGAACTGCGGACCCCCAAAGCTGGGTGTCACGAAGAACCGCCCGTGGACGTTGCCAGGAGGGCAGTAGTTGGAGTCCATCTCGGAGCGGATCATCTCCGGCACGATGCCGGCGTTGTAGGGCGGGGGGCTGCCCTGCTCCAGGGCACTGTAGCATCCCGGGGAGGGGTTTGTCTGGTAAAAGCCGCCGCTCTCCCCTTGGGCAGGGGGATAGTCCCCACCGGCCGCGCCCTGGCCGTAGCTGTCGCTGCCCATGGAAAGGATAAAATCCAGCACGTTGTTGAGATCTTCATCCTCTTTGCGCGGGGAGAGGCCGCCCCAAGTGCCGGCGGGGGTCTTGGCCTCCTGGTCGCACTTCCATCTCTGGGGGAGAAAGAAAAGGGAGAAGGTTAGAGGTGGTGTTTTGGGGTGGGGGGTGTTTAGGGAGAAGCGGGGCCGCGGCACCGCCGCCCACCCGTGCGATGAGCCGCGGCGGCCTCAGCGCGGCGGCGGGAGGGGGGCGAGACTCACTTCGTGGAGGGTTTTCTCGCGGCAGGGGCTGGCGAAGGTGGCGAAGGAGGGCAGGATGGTGTCGCTCAGCGCCATGGTACGGCCGGGCGGGACGGCGGACGGCGCGGCGCGGCGAGCCGCCCTCCCCACCTTATAACGCGGGCGCGGGCGCCCTCAAGCCAATTGCAGGGAGCGGAGGAAACGCGTCCCGGACGGGGCGGGAAGGGAGGCAGCGGCATCGGGCGCAGCCTAAATTTAGCCCCGGTATAAAAGGACGCGGCGGCGGCGGTCCCAGCCCGAGCGGGGCGGAGCGGAGCGGGGCCGGGCCCGGCATGGCCGGCGGGCCCCCTCACCGCCTTCCCCTCAGCGCGGGGCTCGCCGCCGGGCTGAGGGGCGGCCCTGTGAGCGGCGACCCCCGCCTCGGGCCGCTGCCTGCGGCCGCTGAGGGGAAAGTGAAGGGTCCCTGCCCCCGGGACGCCGAGGGACCCTCGTGAGCTGAGGGGACACTGAGGGATGAGGGGCCGCGGAGGGGGGGTCCCAGCCCCGGGGACGCTGAGGGACCCTCCCTGATGTGAGGGGACCATGTGGCGAGAGACACGGTGAGGGACCTGCTGTGGGATGAGGGACACTGAGGGGTCCCTGTCCTGGAAACACCAAGGGACCGTCCATGACATAGGGGGACACCGATGGGTCCAAGTTCCAACAGAGACCGTGAGGGACCTGCTGTGGGATGAGGGACACTGAGGGGTCCCTGTCCTGGAAACACCAAGGGACCGTCCATGACATAGGGGGACACCGATGGGTCCAAGTTCCAACAGAGACCGTGAGGGACCTGCTGTGGGATGGGGGATGCTGAGGAAGACACCACGAATGAGGGTTTTGATCCCCTCACAGCCTGGATTTGTCCCTGGGGCACGTGGTGGGACCGTACCCAGAAAACAAGGGTGGGAGCAGGAGGTGTAACGAGCACGGCAAGGGAGGCAGGTGCCCTGCTCCGCGTGAGTGAACGCACCGGTGAGCTGGTGACAGAGGCCTCCAGCTCTGGTCACCCTCAGGTCTCATGGACCCATCTCGGTGCTGACGGAAAGGTGTTTAATGCCACTCTTGTACGGACTCCCTGCGAGGAAAATGCTGGAGACTTGTGTTTAATGGAAGTCCAAGTCTCTAGCAGAGTTTCCATTTGCTGCACAAAGATTGCCAAAATCAACGTTTCCCTATGACATTATGAGAGAAATAATGCAAGTAGCTTCTGTGATCTCCTCTGGTTGTAGCCAATTTATGGTCCTGGGCTGAATTTTTCAGAAGGGAAGACTGTTCTCCTCCCTTACCTTGGCCTCTAGCTCAGATGCCCAGTCTGAAGGAGCCATTCTCCAATAATTTTTGATAACGTGCCCCAGACTCCTGTTTTTGAGGTTCACGGCTGCTTGGCAGTCATCCAAGAGCGAAAGAGCAAAAGTGGCAATTCTTAAAGGAGGAAAAATGATGATCTATCACAGGACAGACTGATTCTTTGAGAGCCTGTTCAGGGAAAGAGCTATGCTTTCCCCTTACCTCCTCCATATTTCCTTTGCAATAACTTCTAAAAGGATTTCTAAGTGAGCTAGAGATCAGAAGAGTGTAGGAGAACAACTCTCACTTTTATGCGCTGTGTGCCCCATGGGGGGAAAGAGCGATGGCCCTTGATGGGCTCTGGTTCTCAGAAGCATTTTGAGCATGTTCGCTAGAGCCCATCCCAGGCTTGTGGCTGTACGCAGCCGTCTCAGGAAAGCACGGTTGCTAGGGTGAGTAAATGATCTTTTCAATAGCTACACATGTTTTAAAATAATGAATATCTCTTGCTTAACTTTCTATACTTTTTATTCTAAAAGTTCACAGGATGGCCAGGAGGAGCAGCCAAACTTCTGTGACTGGAGCAGAATCAATACACTGAATGCATGGTAACGAAGTACACAAAGATGTATGACTCATAGCTATGTAATGTCACACTTGTGTAATCTTTCAATGTAAACTCTTTTCCTCTAATAAAATGTTAGTAAGTGTACAATACGTATATATGGTGCTGTGAGTCAGCCAAGAAAATACACTCTGATGAATTCAGAATGAATGTGAATGTTCCCTTGATAACACACCCCGAATGTCTGTGTCAGTTTATGTGCTTGTGATTTCAGCAACAGCTATAACAAAATATTTTGTTTCTAGGATATACAACTGTACGTGTAGGTTTCACTGAGAAGCTCCAGTCGGATGCTGTCTTCCAGTAGGCACTGGAAGGACATTTGTTTATAGCACTGCACTGACTCTGTCACCTAACTGTGTTTTTTCTTTGCATAAAGGAAACGTTTAGTGGGTAATGAGGATGAAAGCCAAGTGCACAAAATAATAAATTCACTGCCTTTAGTTTCTTTTTGTTTTCAAGTAAAGCGGCGAAGCTAAAAAACTATAGCTATACTAAACCTGGTGAGACGAATGTGAGGATTTATTTACGTTGTGAGTCACTAGTTCTGCACAAATTGAGTACAACTTTGCCATGACCTTCCACTTGGTCCGTGATCGTTGTGCTGACATTTTCTGGCTTTTTGCTGTATGCAATGCTTATTTTAAATATCTAAACCCAAGACCCTGGCACTGATCTCACTTAGGGCAGCATAGATCAGGAGTGATGCCACTGGTGTATAAATGTGAAGAATGTGAGATTAGAAAGTATTTGTTAATCTGCTGTGGGTAGAGAACTAAATGATGTGTGATTTGTCTTCCAGCCAAAGTAAACACAGGCTCAACCATTTTTGTACGGCAAAGTTGATTTTTCTAGGTGTTGCTGCTGATCTCTGTTGTTGCTTTTACATCAAGAGAAACTTTTTAAGGGATTGCAATCAAGATTCCACGTGTTAATGGAAGAATCAAAGCTGGGGCTGTGTGACGAACTGCACCCTTGGTGAAACACTGCAGCTGGATGGGTTGGTGAGAATGCCCACGTCACCTGGCTGCTAGAGCACTCTGAGTCATTACAGAACTCAAACAAACAAACAAAAAGCTCCTTTCTCATGGGATTGGTCTCAGAAAGTCCTGACTGCACCTAGAGCAAACGTAGTAATAGCAGGGTAAACGAGCTGAGAATGAGAGCTCTTAGCACCACTGTTGAAAATCACAATACTAATAACACTGTGACCAACCACTTCATATTTAAATGAGACAAGCATTATCATAGGATTTCCCTGTCTGCATCTCAAATTGCCATAGTTCTGTTGACTATACAATTTTTTTTGCTAATTTAAACTGCAGATTCTGAGGTAGTACTTTTTAGAGTCTGCTCTCAAGGAAGTTGATAAAATGATATAAACAACCACATAAAATGAAATATACAGGTATTTTCTGAAGAGGCGTTTCTTAATTTGGGGAGAGTGATTTAATCCTGTAGGCCTTTTATTTGATTAAAGTAACATCATGAATTAATTTGATAAAGGAGCCTTTTTGACCAGACCTTTCACGACTGTAGTTGGTTCCCATTCAGGGACTTAAAGGTGAACTGTCTCTTTGATGAGCTGAAGTTGAAGGGGCTCATTAAGTTTTTAGCATAACATATTTTCCTTTAGTATTTTTTGTGATTCTCCTCTGAACTATGTGCGTATTTCCAACGTCTTTCTTGAGCTTTGAGCACTGGAAATGTGGAGCAGCAGGCAAATACGGGTCACCCCTCTTTAGCCAAGGACTGCACGCACTTGCGCACTTTCGGTCGTGGCATTGCACTGAAGCTCGCCCACGAGTAACTGTTGCGCAAAGCCCTCCTCTCCCCCGGCTCTTTCATCGCATCTCAGCTGCTTCCCAGTCAGGGGCATCACCACCACCATGTCTATACGGGTCCGCACTCAGTGCTGGCTCGAGGCTTTTCCACTGGGTTTTATTTATGGCAATGGGGGGAGACTGGAAGGTGGAACAGAGCCCCGGGAGGCCTGCTGGGAGTGCTGGTGCAGGGCTGGGAAGCGTCGTGAGATGCTTGAAACAACTGGGAGGAATCCGGCTTATTTAGGGCTTATTTAGGGCTGCACAGGTGGAAGGTAGAGACTGCGAAAAGGTACCACGAAAAGAGGCACCTGACATTTGCCGTCTCCGGCAGAGCAATTTTGCTGCCCCAAATTTTGACCTGTTGGCCTAGGTAGGAACCTATTTTTGTCTATGGCAAAAAGCAGAGCTGCTTGCATTTTTTGTTCCTAGAAGTATGGCCTTAAGCTTGTCTGTATGGCCATGCGTGGGGTTTGTTTCTGCCTGGATAGCGAATCAGTTTTATTAATTCCTTAACAATGGCCTGTTCTTCAAATTATGTTGAACTTCCTTGATCTTTGTCATCTAGGACTTTATCAGTAACAGTTTCTGTTTTCTTCCAGGTCATTGTTAACAACGTTGAATGGTAAGTGATGATAAAAAAAGATCAAGAACTAATAAACCTGCCTGATTAAAATTTAAATTAGATTTCAAGATGTATCAGCTTGTGTTTGGACCGACTCGCGTGTGGACACCATATTGATTTGTCATGTTCTTGTTTCTTATTGTGAAAATCATACTGTTACATCAGCACTGCTGCCTTATTTAAAACACTGTTAAAAGTCATTGTCATTAACTGAACCATCTTTCTTTATAATTCTTTTTCTATATCGAGTCCTTCCAGTCTTTTGCCCAGGTTTATATAACGCTGACAGGCATATCTGGGTCATTCTGTTTACCCTGTTAAAATATTGACATAATATTAACATTCTTCAAGTCACCTGGGGCTTCCCCACTGTTCTGAAGTTGATTGATAATAAACATTAACCATCTGGATATGTCCTTAGTTGGTTCTTTGGAAACACGCACTTATAAGTTACCCAGACCTGGCAACTTAATATTGTTTGAGATGAGTAGCAGTTGTTTTAACATCCTCCTTAGTTACTGGAATGGAAAGTATTTCAACATCATTATTGTCTGATCTGAATACAGCATCTGGCTTTTTCCCAAAGAGAGAACAGAAATATTTTTTAGCACTTCCGCTTTTTCAGCATGATTATTGACAGTTCTATCATTTCCATTCATTGTGATTGCAATCTTAATCCGTTTTAGTGAAAGCCTTATGAACTTAGTTCACAAAGATTAGCAAAAGTCAAGCGTTGATGCTTTCAACCCCTGCACGCTTTAGCTAGGCAGGCTTCCATCGATGCAAAGGAAAAATAAGCTTAAATTCCATTTCAATAAATAAGTCAAATTATATAAAGAAAACTTTTCTCAGAAATAGGCAAGAAAATACTGTTCCTGTCATTAAAGTATGTTCATGGTTCAGTAAATCATGCAAAAAATCAGCTGTTTAATGAATTTAATTGAGGTAATTATGTACTGTTACTTGAATTTGCTGTGTGAAGAATGATAGCGTTCAGCTGTAAATGATTTTTTGTCATTTTTGATTTGGGGACTCTTCAAACCTAAACAATTTATGCCAGTTTTTTCATTATCAGCTTTGATTAGGTATGTAGTTGTGTTTCTGCCAGCTTTTACCAATGTGTGTGTTGAATGCACGTGTTGTATTGCAGATGTCCCTTTCAGCTGTCAATTAAAAACACATTCGAGAGATCTTTTATTTTTTTTACAGAACTGTGAAATGATACCACAGTTTCAAAACCTCTGCAAGCGTGTTTAATCATGTCAGTGAAACTGCTTAAAATATCAGTCACTGATTATGACTAGCAGTTTTCAGTTGTTGCCAAATACTTTTTGTTACAGAATTAAATATCTAGTGAAGAAATGGGCAATAAGGGTGTGGAATAACAGGAGCACAGGTCAGAAAGTACCTATGTGGTTTCATTCAGAAAAACTACTGTGACTATTAACAAACATGTGATAGCCTCCGTGAAGTCGGAAGCCCAATAAGATGAAACTCATTTAATTCTGGAATACAGTGGGTGTTACACTGCGAGATTTCATACTAGTCACGTCTTTCCTGGCCTGCATTTTAGGAGAGAACTGATGTAATTGGTTGGAGATGACAGGCGAAAAAGTAAAATGATGTCTTATCTCTTATGTCCACTTGGGACAATTAGTAACGTTGTAAGACATGCGAAGTTAACTGGTTTTAGAAGTGAGAACAGTGTTTGGGGTTTAATTAATGCAGGAAAAAATTCTGTTTGAGGGAACTTCAAAGAACTAATCAGACGCACTTTTCTCTCTTTTTAATTTGTGAGGGCTGTTGCAGTCTGAGTCAGCAGGACAGATGCAGATGGCCGCCTTAACAGATTTTTTTGTCACTTTGATGTTCACAGGTTTTAGCTGGGGGAGGGAGACAGAAGGCTGGACAAAGCTTAAAACTAGCCACAAGCAGAGAATTACTTAGAAGTGAGGAAGGCTTTGGGTTTTTTTCCCTCATTGACATGCAGAACATCTTTATAGGTTATGGTTTTATCTGATAAGTAGAGGTTTATTCACCAAATGTACAAAGTAGGAGTTCATATAGGGTGTAGGGTGGAAAGCCTGGTTTAACGTGATGAACATGTGGGGTTTAGTTCTCATTTATAAAATACCTTCTTTGTACTGCACCTGTATTATTTATTAGTCATATGTCCTGCAGTTGAGTAATGGGAAATACTGGAGCAAGCGTTTCATTAACTGTGACACTGTTAATTGGTATTGCTCGCTGCCTGGAATTACTTTCCCTGTTTGAATACATGGAAGTATGAATCAGAGCTTAGTGAATTAGCCAGTGAGAGGAAGACAGGCATCTTTGCATGATAGGCTGTATGTATAGAGCAGCTGATCTCATTTGTCTTCCTGGACTGTGAAGTCCTTTTCAGACTTAGATCACTGAAGTATTCAGAATGGTATATATTTTTTTTCCATGATCACAATTAGTTATATCATTATGATTAAGCTTTGAAAGCTCAGTGGGATATTTTGGGACAGACTTTTTTCCAGACGCTTATGTCCATTGTTGTGACCATTTTTTCTCTTGAGCTATTAATGCCTACCTTTTAGGATATTTATATATTCAAATTCCTGGATACATCTGAGCTTGGGAATAGTGCTTTGTGTCTTGCAGAAAATGCTTTCTATTCAGAAACAAAACTTCAGCTTATTTTTTCATGCACCTGAAAATGTACTCCAAATTGTTCAGCTGATATGCCTTATTGCTGACAATAAGCTCTAGGATGGAATTAAATGCCAGTCGTCAGGGTTGATACTGATCAAAATTATTAATGTTTGGTGCTATAGTATATACAGCAATTATAGTTTGAGAGAATAATGCTGTTGAAATCCCTTGAACGGTTACAGCTATTCTTGAGCAATAAAATGCTTTTCAAGGGACAGCCTAATACAATGCAACTTTGTAGAATGAGTTGTGAAATTTTCTTTTCATTTGCCACATAAAGTGCCAAATAAATGTTTGCAATAAAAATACAAGCCTGGGAAGAATGTGTTTTGCCAATTACAGCATAATGTGGGCTACAAAGAAGTGTTCAGAATGGAGTTCAGTATGGATGTTAGTGTCAGGTTACAGCAGGGAAAAGGGTGCCTTAATTTGCCAAATAACCAGTGTGTTTTTAATCCCGCATTTGCAAGGAAAATCACTGCCTTTGAAAGAAAAGAGAGGGGTCTAATTCTATGCGAAATGAATTCGGCGAGGAGAAGCAGGCCGTCTTCTGCTCGGTGAGAAACCAGTGCATGGGGACTGGAAAACACTGATTGATGGTGGCCAACCCCTTCAGCTGGTGGTTGCCACATTTAGCTCCTCCAGTTGGCCAACGCCGGGCGAGGGGGGGGCACAGGGTGGGATTAAAGCTTCTGTAGCAGAAGTGGTACAAGCCACGCTGGGCCCGGTGGTAACAATTTAGGGGGCCCTTTCTCCTATTGCTCAAGAGCTTGCATGATTCACCCTGTTCCCTTTTTTTAAGTTTCATATCACAGAAACCCGAGTTACTTTTCAACATAACTTTTACTTCAGCCTAAAGTTAGATACCGAAACCCTGTGTCCGTAGCTACAGCTTAGCTCAGCCTGACGACGCTCTTGAAATAAAGCCTAGGATCCTGCTTGCTGAAAACATGCAAAATAAGAGCTATCTTGTGCTGGACTTCTTCGCGGACCGTTTTCTGTCTTCTTCTGCTTAAAAACCACCTGCTCCGATGAGATGGCAAGGCGTCTCATTCACATTAAATCAGCGCGAAGCAGCCAGCCAAGAGGCAGCGGCGTGTATGAGCGAGAGGGGATCCTTTGCAGCCTTTATATACCAGAGTTATTTTTAACCACAGCCTCCATGCTTATTACAGTGTTTCCTCTCTCAGACGCTCAGGAAGCCCACTTGGCTCTGTTTCCTGCTAACATGCGGCCCTGGCTCACAAAATCTCTGAGAACAACAGGCCTGAGACTGCTCGGCTCCATTAAAAAAACTGGCAACTTTTCAAGCCCTGACAGAAAACCTTTGAAAGCTCTGGATTTCCTCCAGCTAACGTATGAGGCTCCTACATCGGTGACAAATTAGACTGAAACAGCACAAAATGCTCCTATGTAAATAGCCTTTTTCTGCGTTCACCCTTTTAATAGTTCAAACATTATTTATAGTTATTTCTGTGGATGGAAAAATATTTTTATATTTTTCCAAAGATGGGTTCTAGTGAAATGTTTTCCTTGTTTGTTTGGGTTGGTTTTTTTTTTTTTTTTTTTTTTTTTTTCCTTCGAGATTTTTGTGACAGTTTTCTTAGGCTCCAGGAGCAACCTTTCCTTCCTGGAAACCAGGACAAAATGGCTGTTGTGAGTTCTTCAGTAAAAGGCCTGTGTCCAGCGCTGAGCACAAGTCTCTAAACGCTGCCATTCCTCAACTATTAAATAATAGTTATAACAGGCACAACTGACTTCTGATTTCCTGAGAGACAACAGAAAAGGTCAGCTGCACTTTATCGGTGCCTTTGCCCATGCGTTTTACACGTAACGTTAGTCCTTCGTATTTTATTTTTTCTTGCAGACTTTTCACTGCAATTCCAGAGGGACTCCTGCTTCCAAAAATGCTTTCAAGTATCAGAATAGATGTGACCTTCGATGCTGAGAATGCTGTTTTATCCTGAGTTGACATTTTACAGTATTCTAAGAAATCTTACCATGAAGCAACTTCTCTTGTCTGTCAGTAATAATGACTTGGAATCATAGATGACAACTCCAGAATGTAAGACTTATGTGATTTTCTGATTTTCTAGGAGTATTTCCAGCAGTCTCATCTTGGTCAGCGTCGCTTTAAGCGTTATTTATTGCCCTGGGCATGAACAAGAATCATCTGTAACATCTACCTGGCCCCTCTAGTCCCAGTATTTATCTCAGACACTGGAGGGACGAGCACGGTCGTCGGGAGCAGGTTCACTGGAGCAGGAGGATTTCCCTGACCTGACCATTTCCTTGCTGGCTGGGGACTAAGGTGTGTTTATTCTCCCTCCTAATTTTAATCATCCACAGCTTGAGCGCGTAGGCTAAGGAATCGTAAGGCTCTGTTTGTACTTAAAGGAGAGAGTGATGGAGAATTCATCCCACCCTGGGATGATATGGCCAGTTCTTAGGCAACTAAAGGCAATTGCAGTTAATACTATTCTAGCTCTACAGATTTGTGGAATTCCCTCCTATTATTTTCTTTTTCCTTCTTTAAGAAGGTCCTTCAATCTCTTCAGTTGCACCCTGAACCACTAGGTTATGCCTTATAGAAAGAAAAAACCAAGTGATTCTGGTTTTTAGGTTGACCATCTCTGTTGTTTTTGTATGACAGCAACATTTTTGCCCTCTGCCTTTCCCTTGGAACTTGGCTATTCTGTGAGAGCATCTCCAATGGGAAAGGTCATCTATATCATGAGGAAGAGAGTAAAATTAATGTCTGTTTTATTGGTATCAATAACACTGCTTAAGCAGCTGTGGTTTGCTACACACATTACAATGAAATACTGAACTGGGAGCTGGGTGTATCAAGCACGATCTTGAATGAGTAACTACCACCATCTCTCAGATGACCCTTGTTCTGATTGAAATCATTCTACTCCCAAAGTTATCTACATTTCACACAGATGTGGTTATCTTTTGCAGTTGAAAATTACTCTTATGAGAAAAGAAAAATGTAAACAGTTTCTAGATGTGAAAGAGCTGAATCCCACGTTTTGTAGCTTTTAGGAACTCATTCTGCTGTTCATTCGTTGCTTGTTTGGGGCTTCTGTCTCATATCATGCCCAACAACTGGGCTTTGGCTGTGCCAGGGGCACCCTCCTTTGAATGAATCTTGGCAAGTAAGTCTTTTAAATTCAGCATATCATTTTGGCAAGTGATCCTTACTTTGCGAATGTAAGTTTTGTAGTTACAATCATAGCTCATAGCATTTACCCGGGTAGTTTATGGAACAAGTGGTATGCAATAGCAGATTCACGTTTATTTTCAGGCAGGAAACCAAGAGTGCAAAAATGCATCATGAACTGAAGGGTCAGGGTGAAGCCTTTTTAAAAAAGAATCAAGGTAGTTGGGTTGCGTTTATCACGCGCAGTCAAGCGGTCTAAAATTGACTTGTTTTGATGCTATTTGGAGCTCACTGTAATGAAAAACTGACTTTGTGCAGATTGACTTTCTGCGTCACAACCTGTCTTGGGATAGTAATACCAACAAGGACAATTAGTTTAACTATCGTTCACGATTGCTGTTTGTTTGTACTCGGTGGTTTATGGTAGAAACTGCAGGACAGCCTTCCATTCGAGCTCTTGCCAGTGGTCTCAGTAATTGCCCACTAGTCACTGACGGACAGACTCACCGAGGACTTTCAAAGCTAACTTACCCTCCTTCAAATATAACTGAAATTTATAGCTAGCAGCTTCTAAAATAACTCACATCACTACCACCTCCAAAAACAGCTCTGGGACCATGTGGCCTTGTGGTTATGGCTCTGGGGTTGTGGTGATGAAGTCAGAGATTCAAATCCAGTTGTAGGGAGATAAAAAGCTTCAAAGAAAGTGAAACTGGTTTTGCCTTGATTATGTGGAAATAATAACACCTCATTTTACTTACACCTGAAAAACAAAATCCATAGCTAAAAATAAGGTATGGTGCAGAATACCATGTCACGTCAGGAGATGCACTGTGGATAAAAGCATGTGGCTGATACGAAGAGAGCTCATTCGAATTGACATGTCAGAGGGGTTTGCTTCTCTTGGTACATAATATCAAGGTGTAGGATCGTAAAAGTCAAGGTCTGAAGCCTCCACAGGCAACACAGTCAGAGACTAATGAGGTCCGCTGTATTTGTCGATGTACCTTTTGGCTGACTGACTGTGGGCTTGGGGTTTGAGGTAGGAAAGGACTTTGTTTCTTGCTTGCTTAGAGCCGTCCAGAGGTTTCTCTAAGCTCTTAGGGGCCATTTACAGTGCACTGAGGGAGTTGCATAAGAACCCCATGGATGCTATGCAGGAAATTGTTATTACTGTACAATAATTAGTAAATGTAAATAGAATAATAGCTGTATAATTGTACATTATACAGGCTCAGGCTGGACAAGGTGCTTCCTGCTGTTAGAAAGCTGCTTTCCTGGACTGCAGTGCGTGTCTTGTCTCACGTTTTGGGGTCCTTCTGCTGTGGGGTCCTGTAGGTTTTAATGAGTTGTCAGACAAAGCAGACCTGCTTCAGGTGGAGGAGTTAAAGAGACTGCCACTGTGGGCTGGCCAATGTCTCGGGACTAAAAGAGTGTCCTGTAGAGAGGTATGTGTATCTTTACGCGCAGACACACATGCACACGATATGTATTCAAGTGCCTCAGGCCAAAGAGGAATCTAAACCTGGGCTAAATGTAATTAAATTGCTGAGTTATTTGGCACAAGGAAGCACACAGGTCTTTTCAGCTGAAAAACTCTGACCTCCCCCTCATTATGCAGAATTATCACGAAGCCATTGCTATCTTGCTGAGTTATTCCTATAGCCAGTTGATATGTTTCCAGGGGCCTTCCTGAGAAATCCTTGAGGGAAGCTCCTTCAGAAACTGGGCCAGCTCTGACATTGGCTTTAGGAGGGACCTCCCTACCCCCCGCAAAAGAAAACCCAAACGCCCAGCCTTGTGATGTTAACTTTCAGGTTTTGTATCTCCCACCGATACTGGACTAAAATCCCACTGTTTACACATGGTATGAGAGGATTTTTAACTTAAGCTGAGAGTCAAAGAATCACTTCTTTGTACAGAGGGTGTAAATGTGAAAGCATATTTCAGGGCATAAATATCTACAGACTCTCTGCTACAGATCATAACAAGAAGAGTCCATGGTGCTATTAATCCTAAGAATAGCTGTTATTGGGTTATGATGACATCTAGAAGCCCCAAGTGAGCTTGTCACATTTTTCTGATTTATTTAGTAGCGTTTCAGTGGGAAAACATCGAGATGATAATGAGCATCAATGGTACATATTGTCTCTACAGTGCACAGGGAAAATCCAAACCTGATTAATCAGTGACAAGCTTGGCAGATTATTTCTTGAACTGCATCAAGATTTAGTCTACAGTAGAGACAAGCACTGAAGCATTTACAGAAAGAGAACTGATGTTTCCGTTGTTGGAATCCAGTGGATATCAAAGATGTCTTTGAATTTCTACAATTAGAAGGAGCCAAATAAAAACCAAATAATTTTCCAAGCAGATGGCCTTAGCCCTCAATACCAAAATTATCAAACTCCCTAAGTAGTGGTTTTAAGATAGATGTTAATGGATCTTTGAGCAAGAAGCATTAGTGATCTGGACTACAGCAACATTTTAATTAAAAAGTTGTACAATAACAGACTCAAAATGTAAACTTCAAAACATTTAAAGCCTAAATTACCGTGGGTTAAGAACTGGCATTGAGTATGTAATTTTTAACATTCCAGACTGCCTTCATTATAGTTCAAGAAGCCACAGAAATACACCGTTACGAGCCAGGAATAGTTCTTCCTTTTATTTGGAAAGAGAATTACAGAGGGAGCTATTGGGAACTGAAGTTTAGTTCCTAAAGCAGGAGCAGGCTACAATATTTTTATACACAACTGCAACCACAGACTTGCACTCATTCAAACATGCCGGACTAAATGGTGCCGGCTGTATAAATACTCAACACTAAGTTAAAACACAGGTTCTTTTTTATTTCAGCTTTGAAGGTTTATCATGCTATTTCTACTTTTGCAATATCATTTAAAGTCTAGATGCCTTATATATACATATACATAAAAAAAAAAAAGAGTGCCTGTAACTCAAACCTACAAATTAAGACCATGGTTCTTCAGTAGGTTTGGAGAAAGGCTGATTCCGTTCTGGTCATTGTTGATGGACACAATGCTTGCTTTCATTTGTGAACATGCGCTTAAAATTACAAAGTAAATCCTTCTGGTTTTGTTGTAATTTTTTTTTTTTTCCAGCCATTTACTCCTCAACTGCATCATAATGCTCATATAATCTTTTTTTCAGAAATTGGACTCACATAACTCGTTGGTATGCAAAATATGTAAGGCCCCAGTCTGCTCTGAATTACACCCGGGCAAACCGTTGAAACTTAAAAGGGAATTTAAAATATGCATGAGTAAGGAAAACAAATGGAGCCCTCAATTTGCAAAGCGCTTTGAGATCTTTAGAAGATCGTTGTACATTTTGTTACCTGTGCCCTCAAGACAGGGAGGGGAGAGGATCTGATACTTAAACTAGGATTGTCGAAAACTAGGTTTTATCATTTGATAAATCAAAAAGGGTAGGAGCAGCTACTGTCCCACACTAATGTTCTAAATTCACTATAATGAATTAAAAAGCTCTAATGGAAAAATATCCTAAATCTCCCGGCTTGTCAGAAATCAACTGTCGTTTTGTTTTGTTTTGCCAAGAGCAGTAAATAAACCCTACATGAATAGACATGAAAGGACTTTCTAGAAGTGGCTGGCTGCGATAGTTCCACTCAGGAAGCTGATGAAGAGCGGCAGAGACTGGCTGCCCTCACGTTTGCCGTCTCTTTTGCCCGTGTTGTTATAAAAGAGGGGGAAATGATTTTGCTTTGTAGCGTTCGTTGACTTGGACACATGGAGCTGTGCTTCTGAAGCCTTAATTCTGGGAGAGAACGCTTTTTACATACTTTATAAACGGTTTTGACTATTTTCAGATTGAGTATTGAACCACAGTGGAACTGTATGGATTCAAGATATTTCTGGTGATTGTGTAACTGGAAAAAACTGTCCTGATTTTAAAGTATTTTTGGCATACAAGTGAAAGTAAATAAGCAATTTTAGAGACTCACTGGAAAGTAATTGCTCCTGCAGGACGCTAGCTGTGCCAGGAACTCTGGCAGATGCACTGAGCCCTCACTATTAAGCTTCAAATGAAAGCATTTTTTTAATGCAAAAGATCAAAACCAAGGATATATAATCTAAAATGTAAGGAATTTGGAAAGAACGGATGCCTGCGAAGGGAAATGTCTAAACATATGAACTGCATTAGGAGGGAATACAATGGAAGAAAAGCTTGATAAGCTCCAGAGACACCTTGGCTTGCCGTGGTGGGAAGCACAAGCTGCGGTGGCAGTGACATGGCCGTAATGCTGGCAGTGAGGGTGTCGAGAGCCCAGAGCCTGGTCTGGGGATGGAGCTGCCTTCGTCCGGGGCTCTGCTGGTGACGCACAAACCTCTGGGGTTATCAGGGGTGATCTTGGGCTGATCAGCCCTGCGAGAGCTTGGACCAGCTGAATTGCTGCTGATGATGACGTAAGAGAGAGCAAGAGCAAGAGAAGCACCTTGTTTCGGGTGACACTGAACCACCGGGACGGCAACCTTTAGATAGGAACAGTCTGTCCCTGCGCTTCCATCCAGTGATTCATCGGTGACTACTAAGAGTCATAAAAGCACCACTGTCAGCTCATGTGTCATTAAAGGAAGTGTTCTGCTTTTTTCCTAAACAAGAAGTTAACGAAGTGTTATTTTTCACTGCCTTCATGCTGTAAGCTGGCATTTCAAAGGCTGAAGCTACTGTCCTTTGTTGTTGCTTTACTTGCTCATCTTGAAGCTGTAATTGAATCCACCCAGGCTGTTTTGCAGGCCTCCAAACTGTCAGTTCTCTCTGCAGCTCGGCTATATAAAGCCCTGCTATTAGCTCCGGCAGCTTAACAGTCAATCAGTAAACCTCAAGGGGCTGTGGACAGCCACATGCTCTGTAGTAAAGGACACAAGTGGCTTTGAAACTGAAGCCACCTGCAGAAAAACTTCAAGGGATGTGTTTGGCCAACCCCCTCCCTCCCCCCAAGTTTTGTTTTTCTTTTCTTAATTTCTTTCAACAAACATTTGCTTGAACCCTTTTCCTGGGTTCCCAGCCTGGGGGCTATGGCACAGCCATGATTTTTCGTGGGGTAGATTTATCCTGGATCTTTGTAGATGCTCCTTTGCAAGCCAGCCCAAATGACCATCTCCAAAGCAGCTTACGCCTTCCTGAGACGCTCAGAATGCTTCAATACAGGATGACAGATGAAATAAAGCATTTTTAATGCTTCAGGATGTATGGCTTTGTCTTTAGGATTTGTACCTGGGTTCAATCAACATAGTATCAAAGTATTAAATCAACCATATGAGCATTAGCTCTCCATTTACTCTAATGGGACATAAAATTCCCTTCTTCCGAGACGCACCGAGACGGGAGAGAAGAAAGCCTCCAGAGAGAGAAAAGCTTCCAGGTTACAATAAAATGCCATCCAGCCAGTGAAACTGAGATATGTGCACACCTCTGGTCCCATTTCCCTGAAAGTTAAGCCGTGAAACTCAGCTCCAGCTCGGTCGGCCGCTGCTGCACACCTGCTCCCTCGCAGCCGCCAAATAAATGAAAGTTGTTTCCCTTCTTGCGAGCAGCCAGTGGAAAAGCTGCCTGCGCTGGCCTCAGGTTGGGATTTTCTTTTCACTCAGTGCTTTCTGCTTTTCTATAAAATACTGTCATGGACAGAAAGTATGAGGTGCTGCAATTGTTAATATTAGCAAAGGTCCAGTTTCCTGACTGATAGAGATTTATAACATCATAACTCATCTTTTATTGGTACTTCATTTTTAGAGCAAGCATAGTTAAGTCATTGCGTTCTGATTAAATTATATATATTTATGTATCTATAACATATATAAAACATCTACATATAACTTATATTTACAGGCATGTGCACACACACACATATATATACAAACCCAAGGATTTTATCTGAGAGGTGCATTGGAGGAAGGCTAGAATAGGAGAAGGGCTCTTGACTCTATAGACAGAGATGTCTGTGCAAAAAGAAGCTATTTAGCAATAGTGCAGGTTTTTGGCATTAAATGTTTCAATATATTTTTTTGGGGGGGAAAACCCCCCCCCCAAAATCCCTTGTTGTATGTATAAATACTTATCATGTATGTATAATTACAACAGAAATGATCACTAGCTCAGCAACAAATGGCACAAAACAAGCATGCCCCAATTAAACCTCCCAAGAAAGCCCGTCCAAGGCTCCAGCCTTAAAAAGGTGGGAGAACAAAGCCCAGGGCAACCGCTCGCAGGGTTACCCCACCGCTATAAATCTCACGAGCTGTTCTATCGTGAGTTCATCTGGTTGTTTTTGTTTGTTTGGGGTTTTTTTGCTTGTAAGCCAACCCCATCCCTCCTCTGATGCCGTTAGATCAGCTGTGGTGTGGGAAGGGTTGCTCTGAGATGCGATGCCAACGCTGTGCCTTTTCCATCTTGCCACTGCCTGTGCTGAGCTTGTGGCAGCAGAGGAGCCCCTCAGTTTTTCATCCCGGATGCTTCTGCAAAGGGATGATCCTGCAGAACGTGGCCGTACGCCTTCAAGGAGTCACGGGCACCGGGGCAATGGGGTATCGGTGGCAGGAGGAAAACAAGCAGCTTCGGGGACGTAACGTGTCGTTTCAGGGACACAGTGCAGGCTAAGCGCTGCCTTGGCTGTATTGGCTTTTCACTTGGCTGTTTGGCTTTGGTTTTGCCAAAAGTGCAGCTGAGTTTTTCAACTCCTCCACAATTTCGTATCAACTGAACAAGTCGTTAGAAACCACCGAAACTCAAACCTCTAAGAAAGCAATGATCCCGTGAACTGTGAGCTGCTGTACAGCACCTGATGCAGGGGCTGAGCTGACACAGCGTAAATCAGAGGGACTATTAGCAATGCTCCTTTCCTCCTTTGGAGCTGGTTTGGAGGGTGCTGCTGTGGCCGGGCGAGATGCTGCTGGAGAAGGACATGACAGCTTCTGTCCCTGCAGTGCCTGGGTGCCAGGCAGCGAGACCCTGGCGTTGTTGCCTCCTCCTGTGGGTTTTCTGAGAGCTCAAATAGCCTTTCCTGCAGAAAAGCGATTCTTCAAACTTATTGTCGTCTTTGGAACTGCGGTCTGAGCACACACAAAACTCATTGCATCTCACCAATGGCATTGCCTGTCTCCTTGAGCTCTCAGCTTTTGCTATCACTGACACTTCTGTGCGACGCTGGCCCTACGAAAGAGATTATAACCCAGCTAGATTTAAAAGTGAGTGGTAAGTGAGCTCTTTAGGGCAAGGACTGCCTTTTCTCTTCGGCAGTTGTTCACTCTGTGGTGCAGGGGAGGCTTGCCTGTGCTTGGGACTTCTCCATATCACAGGGTAAGTCAGTGCCAATAAAATAATGAGTCAGGACAGGTCAATACTAGGGTTGTTTACGTAGCGGGTGATGTAATATCGCCGTATCGCAATAGCGTATCTCTGAGATTTGCAGTGCTCCGAGCAGACGTGACGGGCTCGCCGCAGGAAGCGGCGGGTGAAATTCTCTGGCCCTGCTGGTGTGGGTCAGATGGGGAATCACAGTGCTCTCCTCGGGCTTCAAAACCTCTCTCTCCCTCCAAATTACTCTTGGCTTCTCCACTCGTGCAGCTGGTAAGGACGTGCTATGAGGCAACCCCTACAGGCAGTTTGGAGTTTGAAATGTGCTGCTCAGTGAAGCAAGTTAGTCATTGTCATCCCCCCCCCCACAAAAAAAAAACTCCAGGAATAATATCTTAGAGCCAAAGTGAAGTCTGCCAAGGAACAAATGCCCTTGGGTGGAGATTACTGATACCGTATTTGTTATATTAGGCAGGAGAGGTCAGACCATTCTTTAAAATAAGTTACAGTAAACAAGCTGGGTAGCTGAGCCCTTCAAATGTTTCATTACTGATGAGTTTTAACGTTAAGAGCTTCTATCGTACGAATCTTGATCAAGGGAAAGATAAATGTGCTGTTTTTTAGCATTTCACTACAAACACGGTGTTTGTGCCAACTGACACAATGATTAAATATGATCCTCTCTTCTCAGAAATGAGGAGAACTGTAACCGCACCGAGCTCTCCGCCACTGATACGAGATAAAAAGAGTCAAATCGTGTGTGGTTTCCTTCAGACCAAACTTGTGGCGTAGCGTTTCGTGAATGATGTTGTCCAAAGTCAAAATAATCTGTTTTGCCCAAAAGGTATTTTTACAGAAGACTATAAGAGTGTATTTTTCTACAGAATAATAGGAAAGGTTCGTTTATCCCTTGCACCGTGCTCAGTGTTGGCTCTTTGTTAGTGCAAATAGAGGTTCAATGCCCCAGTATGGGAATGGGAATTAATAGGTGCTTTCATTAATAATTTCTTTCATTCTAACGATGGCTAAAAAGGCAATCCAGCTTTAAAACAAGCTGGATTTGTGTTTTATGTTTTTTTTTTTTTTTAATAAAAGTTAATACTCAGGACATTTTCCCACCACTGTGCCCCAGCCCCTCTCCCTGCTCCCGGGTGCTCTTGGCTCGCTGCTCCTGCTGAGTGGTGCCACCGATAGCCCCAGACATGGGCTCAGCTCAGCCTCATGCAGCATCTGCGACAGCAGCCCCATCGCTGACCCCTGCTGAAGCCGCGGTGCTGGTTAATACAGAAAATGAAAAGCAGCTGTTTGTTTCTTTTCAAGAGTATCAGAAAAACAAGGCGATGGTCTCCTCCCCATGTGGGCCAAAGGCTTCTTCAGCTTTTTCACTTTCAGCCACACTAATAGCAACAATTCTCTGCCTTTCCCTAAGGAGCTTTTCCAGTTTACTTCATTGATGCTCTGCAGGCCCGTGGGAATTAGCTACAACTGTCCTTCCCCTGTTGTAGACCAAGATAAAAGCAGTGACGGAGCCACCCAAAAAAAAAAAAAAAAAGAGGTGAAGGATCGCAGCCCCAGATACCTTGCCACCCTGAGGGTGCTACAAACTTTGTGCTTTGCAGCCTCTCAAAGCCCTGCAGAAGGTTTGGTTTGCTAAATCTAAGTAGGATGCCTCACCCTTCTTGTGACCAAAGTGCAGGCGTACTCGCGCTTCCTTCGTAGAAAGCACTGACACCGCACTTGTAACTCCACTTTTGCCAGGCTCCACTAAAACGTGAACCTTTGCTCGGCACAGCTCAGTCGTGCCCCTTTCCCCAAGCTCCAGCAGGTTTATCCCAAGTCCTTTAAGCTCTGCTTTATAGGACACGGGCTCAGTGCAGTGCCCTGCTGTGCAAATAACCTCTTCTGCAGCACCTGGGCAGCCTTGGAGAGCAGCACTCACAGCGCCGGGAATAAGATCTTGGAGGAAATTTGTTGTGACCGACACCTGCTAATTCCTCCTGTGCCCTGAGATGGCCCCGTATCCGCGATATCGTCTTGAAACCTTTCCTCTGCGTACGGAGCTTTTTAATGGCTCTGAACTGAAGGCTGTGGCTGATGGGATCCAGCATGGGGCACGATTAAATGTTGGACCATAAAAAGGCACGCTGAGAGCCTCCCTTCAGAAGTGCACTATGGATGCAGGGAAAAGCAGCTGTAACATTTATATGCTCTCTCACTCTGTGGGTATGGGGAGAGGAGATGGTCAGAAGCCAGGAGACGTGAGGCCAGCATCCCCCACGCAAGAACAAAGCCAACAGCTTCTAACCCATATGGCAAAGGATAGGGGAACCAATGTCCTGGAGGGGGAAAGGGGAAAAAAACTGGTACTCGGTCCAAAAAAGAGGCGGTATTTCCAGCAATAGGCTGTGTATGTGGATGGAGGGCAGGGAACAGAACATTTTTGATACCAGCTGCTCACCAAGGCAGTATGGGACATACCATGCGCCGTCATGCCTTCCCACGCCGCTGGCTTCCCCCGACCGCCACTCTCACCCGGGATTCGTGCAGGAAACGTGGGTGAGAAGTTCTCCGAGAGCAAATGTAATCCTGCCACGGGCTGCCCACGGAGGCACCCGGGCACCAGCCTCCCTCTGCGGAGCGTGTTGACTCAGCGCGTGGTGCCCCGCTCTCAGCCGGGGACGTCCCATGGCACCTGCAGGAAATTTAAACCGAGCGTGGAGGTGTGCGGCTTGTTGCGAGGGCAGGAGCTTTGATGAGCTCAGCAGGGGAAAAAAAACCTCTAGGAAGGATTATTCTGAAGTTTTGGAGGTGAGGGACCGCTATGGTCCTTTATAGCATCACCTTTAATATAACGCACTGCACAGAGTCCACTCCCTGCCCATGGACATGAGCTGCTGCAGCAGCAGCTCTGGGACTGTTGCTGTTTGGAGAAGGTGCATCTTTTGTAGGAGATACCCCCATCTTCACGCAAGGACCTCTGAGCTCTGCCCTGCATCAGTTCTTCCAGCAGCAAATACATGCGCACAAACACACGCACGCTCTTCTGGAAGCAAACATTTCTTTTCTAACTTGACTTTGCTTAGCTTTAACTTCCAGCCATTGCAGCTGCTATTTCTTTTCTCTGCTGAATTCGTGTTCCTACCCCAGCAAAAAAAATAATCTTGTGTTTGCTAAAAAAAAAAAATTTCACTTCATTAATCTAAACCCCTCTGGCTATACTGTCACAAAATACCGCTTGGAAAAAAGAAAGCTGCTTCAACACTGCTGCCTCGGAGAGCTCGGTTACTCAAACACTGAAGTCAGGAAGACCAAAATGTTCCCTCCTTTCCCGCCACCTCCACCAGCATGTTGCAAGAGTGAGCAAGAGGGAGAAAAAAAGCTCCTACAATGCCCCCTCTATGCACTGTGTCAGTCCCTCAGAAATAACTCCTGTTGTCATCAGCCCCTGATATTTTTGGAATTTGACACAATACAGGGAGATAAGTTTGGGGACATAATTTTGCAGAGCAATCCAGAGCCATGCGAGTGCTGGAGCTCCCTGGCTCTCGCGGCACGGCTCTGGCTTTGCCCAGAGACGTCAGGACGTTTTGGGACGGCGCTGCCCGGGCAGGCGCAGCACGGATCGGCATCGGCGAGGGATGCTGCTTGGTGCCAAATGAAGCTGGTGTGAGCAACCGAGTGCTGAAACGAGCCGGCAAACTGCTGAAGTTTTTTGTGTGCGTGTGTTATAGAATAAACCGGGAAACAAAATCCTGACTTTCCTCATGGTAGAAGACAGTTTTAGCGATAACAAAATGATGCCTTCGTCCTCTCTACCAAAGAATTTGCTATATAGAAATAACATCGATTTCTGAAGTCAAGGGATGTTTAAGAAGAACTGTAGTGAGAGTGGAAGTTAGAAAATCTGACTTTGGGAACTCTATGAAAGCAGCCATGGATTAGTGCAGTAAAGGTGGTGTAGGGCTGTTGATTCTGAAGGGTTAAAATGAACCCCCAGTTATTAGAATTTCTCATTATGCACTTTTTAGGACAAATATTGGGCTATCATCATGCTGGGGTTTTGTTTTTGTCGTTTTTCCTTCTCGGTAGTTACAGTTACTTTGGATCAACACAGTGACGGCAGCTATGGAAAAAACCACTCCAGCTTTATCAAATGATCCGAATGAGGTTTGCTATAATCAGCGAGTGGTGTAATTCTGTACAGAATATTAATTGCAATATTGGCCCCCTTCCAGCTCAGCTCTTTACAGCTCCATTTAAATGCTATTTGCTCTGATCTAATACTAGTTATAGATGTTACTGGACTTTTTTGCCATTAACTGCATGAGGCAGAAGGGCTGTTCCTTTCAACACATAGATCATTCAGCGCATAGAACGCTTCTTATTTCAGAGCCCAAATATAACATTTTATCATCTAGTGAATCTGAAATTTGCTTGGATAGAGCTCAATCCTGCACCATAGAAGTCTGCGAGTATTTAATGAAAGCTAAACAAGGCCTGCATTGATATGATTTATGGATTTGTTGTTTATTTGCGAAAGGCTTCTTTACAAGACTTATATCACCATGTTAATTACTTTAAATATGTCCGTCTGCACTCAAATAATAAAAATATATGTATGAGCTGTAATGAAATACCACCCTGAACCATGCCGGGCAAGAAAAATCATTCATGCTGCAACTATAGCAACTACTAAAATAGCAAAGCACACTGATTTCTGACATGAACCTGTTCCTAATGTCCAAAAGACACTGTGTGCTGCGAGCTTTATATACCAGCTCCCAAAATATCCAAGTCCTGATAGGATGAGAAAATACTGTCATGTTCTTGCACCAGGCCAATTACAAAGCTGTAGTTCCTGTGCTGGTAAAGATGTTTCCTGTTGATAACACAAAAGGACAACATAGCACTTAGCTGCTAATGTTATCTGGGACCCTTGTGACCTCTCGGAAACTTTAACAATTGTAGAGTTCACAACACGTAGAAGCGCTCTGTCTTGTGCTTTTGTTTTAATAAATAAGCAAGAAAGAAAATAAACACTCGTTCTGCAGCCATGCGCTTGCTATTGGTCAGGGAGTAATTAGAGGTGGCTGGAACGTAGATGAGAGCTCAGCTCTATTAGCAAAGGGTTCCTACCTCTGGCATGGGGCAGTGCTTGACTGATAAGTCCTTTCCTAAACAAATACAGTGAAAAGGTGGAACTTTACATTGTAATATTTTCTTTTTTCAATTTTAAACATATTCCTTTTCAACTTTATAGACTGGCTTTTGACGTTTGAAGATGAAAAAGCAGGTTTCATTTGTTTATAACGTTGGCATTTCTAAACAGACCTCATTCATATCCTTTTCCCCAAGCTTTTTCTCCAACTTTTATATTGAAGTCTCTTCAAACTCTTCCTGTCTGTGTAGCTTTGTCCCATCTCCTTGGCCAGACCACAGCAGTCACCGGTACACAGCCTGGAACGCAGCATTCCAGCAGCTTTAATGAAGACCTTCTTGAAAATATAAAACCGCAGCTGGATTTGGGTATTCTATTACCTCTTAACTGTCTATTTCTAATGCACAGTTGAGATCTCCTACCTGACACCCAGCTGGTATTTGCCAGCACACTCACAAAGCCCTTATGGCAAAACCTCCTAAATCTTGATACAAGAAACCGAGTACCTCGGCTCTCTCTTGGACTTTATGGGATTCTTGAATCCCTCATTCCCCGCTGGTGCAGGAGCACGCTTACACTCGCCAGAACATGGGTAGGAACCAGCAGCTTCTACAAGCTCTTTAACTAAGGCTTAAAGCGGAAAAAACGGAGTGAGATTTGTCCTCTCTCTGATTTGGAGCACAGGCTCGACATCTGGTTTCCCAACAGTGCAATCCAGAGTCTGCCGGTAAGGAATCACTCTGCGGAGCCTTCCTTGTGATTCAAAAGGTACATCAATGACTTGCAACCCAGTGGCTTGAAGATTCATAAGTAACAGATTTATGGATTTCGCCTAGTCTGCCTGATTTCCCTAGATATTCTTCTATCCTTCGAAATCCGTGGTGCAACAACCATGCTGCTTCGGATGGTCTAAGAAAGTCTCAAATCAGGTATAGGATGCTCCTTATGAAGGACATTTTTAAAGCCTAGTAATTGAATATTTGGGCTTCAGATCTGTGCTAAGGGTGAGTCCTTTCAATGCTGCTTAAAACATCCCATCTGCTCTTCACCTATACCTGCCCAACTGGAAGAGCAGAGATAAAACTAGTCAGCGTTTTTCCTTGCTCAATTGTTATTCCTGCTGGAAAGAGGCAGAACTTCTTGCGATAGTTTCCTTTGAGCGGTGCTTATTCACAGCAAGTCACAGTGGGAGAGGGTGGGAGGCAGAGTTCATTCATTTTTGTAGCATAACATAGAGCAGATTGTGTTTGGATTTCACTAGATATTTGTTGTTTTACGTTTCTTTGCTTTATATTGGAGAAGGGCCTGCAACAAAACTTTGATCCAAGGTACAAATCCACAGCCAAGATTTGAACTAAGCCTACAAAACTTTCTCCAGAACGGGCCGTAGCCCAGCATGCTGACTTTGGGAGCGTCTTGTTCTTCACGTTGCTGATCATTTGATTCAGGCCTGTTTCTGCTTATTTATTTGACCGTCAGCCTGCAAATGAACTTGGAGGCTCCGGGTTCTAGCCCATAATTTTTTGAGAATAACCCAGAGTAATTCCACCTACAGCACAACGGAGTTGCATCAGTGCAATGCTGCAACTGCCAGGGCAGTCAACAAGACCAGAATGAGCACAAAGACATGCTGGCAGCTCGGAGGGGGAAGGAGAAGAGGAAGGAGAGAGATGTCATAAGGTTAAGCTGGGCATAATTTCTGATACTAAACTCAAAATTATCCAAATCCTCTGGTTGAACCCGACTGCCAACAACCACAGAGCAGCAGAACAGCTGAAGTGGGAAAAGTGGCTTTAATCCTCCCGTGCGATGCCATTGATTTTGCAGGGCTATTGACGATCTCAATTTCAGATGGCTGTTTGCACCAAGTTCCTGGGAACTTAGCCCAGAATGCGTCCTAATAAAACAAGAATCCTTCATTTTCAGGAGAACAAACACAGAACTGAGTTTAGCTACAACTCCTATCTTTAAAAAACACATTACGTTTTTCTGTTTAGGAACTGGTGCGCACAGAACAGAGCCGGACGCGCTGCTGCCCAGAGAGCAACGGTCACATCGTAAAGAGCCCACAGCCAGAGCTGGCCACGATCCGCACACAGACCCTGCGCTGCCAAAGCCAGAGATCAAAGTTACAGCCCAGTTCACCAGCCTGGGAAGGGAGGAAATACAGAAGGACCCGAAGTCTATAACTAATGCGCTAATAACAAAGTGAAGTAACTACAAAAGGGAACCTCCTGCATCTGACTACAGCGAAGAGATGTGACTAACTGCGCTTTCACAAACGCTGAGTCAAGACAACGTGCCGCAACTACAAGAGAAACAAGTTTTATCTGTGCGTAGGGAGGGCATGACTTGTAGAACACTCCGAATTGCACAAAATTCAGTGGAAAAAAAGGTTTACAATCGTTCATCATTTCAGTACAACTTCTCCTGTAGCATAAGCGATATTGTTGTATAATTAATTACCATAGCAATTAAGATTGTTCATATCGTCCCTTAACTGTACGCTCTCACGCTATTTTCTGCAAGGCCATCAACCCTCATGGTGCCAGGGCTGCTGAAATTACAAACAGCAGTGGGTGTCAACCACAGAGGGGAAAAAAAAGCGCTGAACGAATTGCAACATACTGCATTTGGCACAAGATAAAGATAGAGGTGCCAAGGTTTAGCCCATTTCTTGTCACAGAATATAAAGTCAGAAATAAACAGGTGCAATATCTTAACCCGAGACAAACCCACTACAGATAAAGTCTTATTGTCTCTATGTGTAAGAATGTTTTATAGACAAAACTAGCTCAGATTAGAGTCGGGAAGCAAATGCAAGCAGTACAAACAGTATACAGGCATAAAAGGATGGCAATAAGGAAGGAAGAAAGAGTAGAAACACGTAAAAGAAAACCAATGAAGGAATCTCCCCAGCTGGAAGACAGAGGTGGAATTAAGGTTTTCTAATGTACCCGTTTTATTTGATTGGGAGGTAGGTTCTGGCTTCTTTTATCGAGACAAAACCAGTTTTCTTCAGAGATAATCAAGTGGGGGGAAAAAAAGGAAAAAAAGATGCCCTCTCTCATATGTTGCATCAAACAAGACCACCAGCTGAGTCTTCATTGTGTGACCCAGCGATGTCCAACACCACCGGCGGGCACCGCGAGTAGCTGCTCCTCACCCGCTCCCTCTGCGCCGCTTCCCGGCATTGCCATTATCGCCACATGGGAGTAACAGAAAGAAATCGGAATGTTAAAACTCTCGAACTAAATTGGTAAGTTACTGAACTCCAAAAATCATACTGCGTAAGCCTAAAAAAAATAATTATAGTTTTTGGGTTTTTTAATGACCTCAGGGGAACTAAAACCAATACCTTCCAAATCGAAAGACAGATGCTGCACACACGGAGGGTCCGGCTCTTGGCAATTAGCGGGAAGGCTGCGGCGTGCTCAGGATGCCATCTGCTGGCAGGCCTGGCCGCGGGGGGGGGGAAACGAAACCCACCGACGCGGTCTGTCGCGATCTTTCCTTCTAAGCAAGCCAAGATAGCAGCTACACGTACACACCGCGACAGGAGGTGAAGCTACCGACTGGGTCCAGCGGGGGAGTGCCGCTGACGCACTTTGAGGAACAGCTATCTAATCAGTTAGCAATTAAATAATGCGTAAATGAGGTGACAGTTTTTGCATGCCTGGGGAGGGGGAGAGGGGGGAATGCTTCCTGCTGTCGAGATATTCTGAGCCAGCAGTCCCTGGTAAGGACGGAGAGGGGAAACACAATTAGCTTGCTGAGAAGAAACCAGCCTGCTTCCCAGCTTGTTACAAAAACAAGACTGCGGAGAACATTTAAGCATTGCTGGCTTAGTAGTAGGAAGAGAGATGTGTTTCCAGAGCCACTTAAGAAGTTTAGTCTTTTAATGTTCCAAATTCCAGGTGACACAGCTATGAAACCACGTTGAGCTGAAAACACAGATGAGATACTGCTTATTTGAATTATGCAAATTGTCTTTATCAAGTACTTTATATTAGGCACTTCTCTGTAACATGGTGGCAGACCATCAAATTTACATTTTTCCACATTAGGCAGAGAACAGCAGCCACCGAGATAAGAAAGGTTTAACAGTTGCTGCAAGAACCAAACTTACCAAAAAAAAAAAAAGTTACTCCTCGAACAAGAGCTAGTGCTAGAATAACATCACAACAGTGAATGGTGAAGAGGTGGGGGTTTTTTGCTTTCTGAAATAGAGGGTGCTAATGAGCACTGAGTTTATGGTGCACGGGCGAATTTTGCAGAGAATAGAAAAGCAAAGATTTTGTCAGTAGTTGGTAAACAAACCAGGAATATGAATACTTTCAGCTCTTACGAAGTTCAGTTCCACTTATCCAGGCCTCATATTAGAACAACTGAGGGTACTCTAAGATTAAAGGCTACAACTTGTCGTAGATCAAACTGAAAAAAGAGCAAGTGAAGTGCAACTGGTTCAAAGAGGACTTTCTGCCCCTTAGTACTTCCTGGACAAGCACGGCTGATGCCCCGTCATCAAAACAGAGTCAAATTGCAGCAAAATATGAGAAAACACTGTTCTGGTCCGCAAGATACAACCTTCAACAGGAAAACAAATGAAGCTATTACGAGTTACATTTCCCAGGCAAATAATTAAAGTCAACACTTTGAAGAATAGAGTCATCAGAAAGTGATTTGTCAACCAGTTACAGTTTTAATATAAAAATGTTTAATCCAGTCATAAGCTTAATTGTTCAACTGAAAATGAGTAGTGGAACCAAAATCTTGAACAAGATGATTCGATTTGTTTCAACGTCAAGCTTGTTGGGTGACAAATACAGTAACCTTACTTCAGAATATACATGTCCACACCTATGGTTGCCTAACCGGCTGTCCGGTCATTGCCTAGATACCTGCAGGTACCAGTCCTTTCGAGGCAGATCTTCCTGGAACGTGACAGCAGCTGCATCTCAGGGGAATTTAGTTAATTTTTTTGCTAATAGTATATACTGTATACACAGGTATATCTATATCTATATAGCCTACAAGGATTTAGTGGGGACAATGACTGAAGTATCTTCTCAATCTTGTGGGAGAGTCAAGGACTGTCAACAGAGTGGTGTGGAGAACCTCGCGCACAGTGTATTACATCACGTTTGCGGACACATATTTAGATTTTGATGGTTTAAGTTCAGCATCTGTCAGGAATACTAAATTCAAACCAAAACAGTCTAAAAATCGTTTAAAGAAAATACTGATAACCATAAAAATTTTTCTGAAAAATCAAAATAACTATGTACACCCATGCCAATCTTAGCTTCTCAGAAAAAATGAAACGGCATGTAAAAAAAATAATACCTTTAAGTATAACATTCTGAACTGTTATCCATTCTGCCAGGAAGTTACAATAATAGTTGTTTACAAACGGAAAAGACTGAGAAAGAAAGCATTCCCCTTAGGGCAAATAAAGTTAAACAATTCTAGCAAACTATAGCAAAAAAGGGAAATATTTACCCTAAATTAACACAAAGGCAAGCTGGAAGAAAGATGGCAACTGTATTTTTATCGGCCTCTTCATAAACAACAATCAATTTTCAGGAAGAGGTTGGAGTATATTACTATTACCTGGAAACATAATAATAAAAAACCCAATCTTCCTACCAAATTTCATCACCTCCAAAATTGTTTTGGTCTTTTTTTTTTTTTTTAATAATTAATCTAAGGTCTTATGCCTACATATTACAGTTTCGAACTTGTTTTACGAACAGAAATTAAAAAAAGGCAAATACTAGTCAATTGGCATAGGGTTTCCATGCCCTAGGGATATCACAGGGTCGAAACTCTTCACTCTGCATTTCGACTAACTTGACCTAGCAATCATCATGCTTCCACAGAGATGTTCCCATAGACATTTACTTCTGTGATCTCTTGTTCTCAGTTAACTTAGTCTTTAACAAACCCATATTTTTGTTTCCAAACCCTTCACTTGAAGTTGTTCTGTCAGATTAATTGGTTTGAAACCATGCAAAAAGAGGAAATAGTATTTTTGGACTTTAGATAGTTTTAACTCATATTCCGTAAATTTTTATAAGTTAACAGAGCTTTGAATGAGTTAAGGCACCCATATGCCCAGAAAAAAATAAATACCTTGGGCTAAATACAACTAAGTGTTCAGCAGTCATTTAATTGCACAATCGTCTCCCTAATTTGTAGCATAATGCTGCCAATGTCTTTAGAGATCCTAAAATATGAATACTAGAAACTTCGCAAATGTAACGGACAAGGCATTGACAAGACATTCTCAAGGTTCATTCTGTATTCCTGGCTCCTCAAGGTAACTGCTACTCCTAATGTAATTAGCATTTAGCAGCAAGATCAGCATGTTCTAAGAATGAAATAAATATTCACACAATCAATACTAATGGTTCAAATGCTCAAACACATTATTGAAGACAGTAATTTTCCAATCTTTCTCCTGCCAATCCAAGATTGCAGAAACAAGACCCTTGGCAACAACATTCACAGCTCTCAGTACCACAGAAGCTTCTGCAAACAAATTCTAGGCCTGAAGTTTTGTCGTCTGTGGTGCTTGCGAGGTGTTTTACTGTGTTCGAAGCTGGTAGTCTGTAAAGGGGAGAAAAACCCGAAAAAAACAGTTTTAGTAAATTGTCTCACTAAAAGTAGTAAAGCGGATCAGCAAATTGGGATGAAGCGATATAAAATAAAACCAGATCTTTGCTTAGGATGGCCATGATAATGAGCTCTAAAGCGATTAAGGTAACTGCAGGCAATCATGCTTCCATGCCAGAAAAAGTTAGATTAGAAAAACAACAAAAAAGAAAAAAAACCAAACCAAACCAAAAAAACTCCCCACCACTTTTACTTACTAACTATCTAGTATCTTTTAGTAGACAGTGTCTTATACATCTTAAAGCTGGCAGAATGATATGTGTGAACAATTTCTTTTTAAATTTACACTCCAAAAATCTCATCGAATCCCAGCTTAATTATGAAATACTTGAACAGTATTACTGAACTATCCCATTGGGGCTTTCATTAAGACACCAAAAAAGGTGACTGGAAAAAGCAGCACACCTTAATCTAACATGTACCTAAACCGTATAGTTTAATACTTAAGAATATGAGCAAAGTGGGTTTGTGTGTTTCAGTTTGTAGGTGTATGCTGGAGACACAAAATACGCAAGTTGGAGACGTCTACAGTCTATTGCCTTCCATTTACCTCCATTCTGGGTAATGTAACGAACCCACGGGAGAGCCTGATAGCCGCTCTTCTCAATTATCTTTAAGTAGCGAACCTGGAAAGAAAGATACGTTAAGAAATAAAGTCTCCCATATCACCCAAACAGCATTTAGCAAAAAAGAAAAATTGAGTTTTTTTGGTCAAAAATATGTTTTATGGATAACATTGAACAGGAATCATCAAGATGAGAAAAACTTGTGTGCTAAGAGCCTAGTATGTTAATTTATCAGTATTTCTATTTTCAGCTACTAACCTGGATTCCTGAAGTGGTGAAATATGGGATCTCAAACTTTACACTAATGGGAGGTTTTCCTTCCTTATCTTCAGCTTCAACACTTGGAAGTCCAAAGTGAGCTCTCATCAGGTATTCTTTTCCACCCTACCCAAAAGGGACAGATTTTTTTTTCTTGAAACAAAAAATACGAAAAACTTGCAACGATACAAGTGGTTTTCTTTATGTCAAATTGCTGAACTCCACTATTCATTTCAGCTCTTCTCTAGGGCTTAAGTGAGCACTTGTTTTTGTTTTAATTTTTTTTTTTTTAAGATGCAGATCAAATTAGGACCAGCCTGAGGCATAATTCATTTTCTTCCAGCCTCATACTCAAAAGACAAGGGTGCCGCTGACCACTCTGATTAAATGGTGACAGACAGCCGTACTACCGCACCCCCAGCATTTGAAAGAGCTCATAGAACCACCCAGGAAGCACAGTCTGACAAACTAAAACAGCTGCTGCTAAATCTAGGCCAAGGGATTACACCATCCACAGACATCGCTCAAAAATCTGCTCTCTAACCTAGTTCTGAAAAATTATCCCAGCTAAATAAACATAAACAACAGTATCTTAAACATCTATTAGCAACTTCCAATCCTTCATCCACGGAAAAAGAGGAAGAGGCCAGTACTACTTGTCTGATACTATTAGAATTTGCTTTAGGCAGAGTCTGAACATTCATAAAATATTAACGTTAAATAATTATTACACTATTAGGTGATAAGACTAAAAATAACACTTACTGGAAAAGATTTAATGGACCAGACAATTTCACTGTTCTCTGGAACCCATTTGACACTTCCAACAGTGGTTTTAAACTTTGGCGAGTCCGCATCGTTTGGAACTGGAATGTGAATCTCCACATTGTTGGCAGTAGATCTACGCTTAAATTGACTTTTTGCCTGAAGAAGACAAAAATCAGAAAAGCAGGCCTCTAAATATTTCCATTAAGCAAGCGAGTTCAGAGGGCTGCGAGACACACAATTCCCCTCCACCCCAATCTACATGCTGAGAAACAGAACTGTAACACAGAGATCGCAGCTTACAAATGAAGTTTTCAAAAAGATGCAAGTCCCACAGAAATACTAAATACTTGGTACAAAAATGCACATGCTGCTGGTCAAGCTTTGAAAACAGACGAAAGAGAAGACTAAAATTAGCCATAAATTATTTTAGAACTTCTGACCTTAATCATGTACTCGATGCGGCTGTGGGAATGTTTTTCAATCACAGACTCAATCCAAATCAGTGGTTTTACCTAAGGGAGAAAAACACTTAACAGCTGTAGGTTTTACTTTGACACGGTCATGAAAATGTTGCTTCCCCTAAAGCTACACTCAACACATGAACCCTGCAGAAGACAGAAGGTCTGTGGTGTTCAAAATGTGTTTTCATTTAAAAAAAACCAAAAAAACAAATGAGCAAGCATTGATATACCAACGACCAAATGTTACAAGAATCACAGGCTTAAAAAGGTATGTCTCAGATTAATCTCCAATAACAAACACTTGCATTCCAAAATATTTGATAATTTAACACATTAGGGACTGAACTATGACAAGCCCTAAAAATAACTCTAGTTCAAACTACTGCCCTTAAAATAAAAAATGAATACTAAACTTTTCATTTGTTGTCTCCTGTTGCATATTATAGACCTTCTCTATATTGAATTTTTCCTTTTCTGAAAGGAAAGCTATCCTTATCACTGTGGCTAGCATACTCTCACAAGATTAAATGACAAATACCCTTGTTGTCAAGCACAATGAATTGCTACACTGACATTTCATAACGTAGTTAGCTTAAAAAAAAAAAAGTCATCACAGCAATGGTATTTCAGAAGCAGTTTCAATAGCAGTTGAAAATATAGAAACTTATTGCCAAGTTACTTCTAAACTCATTCTTACTTCCTCCAAGATAACCATGCACGAAGTTTTGCTATTAATGGCTGACTTGAAAACTACTATGCTGCCCATACTTTAAGAAAAAAATAAAATAAAGAAAAAGCCATTAGCAATTTTGCCTACAATCTAAAACATTCTCACACAATAAATTCCTATAGTCTAGATCCATACATCCAGACTTACGTGGGTATTAAGACGATACGACATGAGTTCAAACTCTCCATCAGGCGGAATGAAAGAAATCGTCCTGTCGTTTTCAAAGCGAGAGAGACGAACACACTGGTGAAACTTTACATCTTCCAGTTCTACCGATTTACTTTTGCCACCTACCAGAAAATACACATTTCAAGGCACTACACAAATTATGTCCCATGTCTTAACACAGCAAAGTAGTTGTCTGCTGACATTTTAGCCAATACTTTCTTTAGCTTGCTCTAGGTTTTCAGGACTACAGAAGTCCCAGTGAGAAGAGAAGAGGAAGCCTAGATGGTTGCCACGTATTACGACGGTATTCCATCTCTGCTTGGTATTGTCGCACAAGACGTAATGCGGTTTTCTACACTGACAAAGGGAGCATTTCTACCGTCTTAGAACAAACCCCTTCAGCTGAACCTCAAGCATCCCAAAACGTAAGACTTCAGATAACATCTTTCATGATTACCGAGATATCACCAAAATACTCACGGCCTGTATTATCAAAGAGAACTTTGTCGTTTAAACCAAGGCGCAGCTCTGGCATTCCCGAGAGAAAGACTCGCATTTTAATGGATCCAACTATCTCACTCCGTAATACGTTTCCATTGGCACTGACCTAAACAGAAAAGAAAGATAAGACTGCTCTGATGTGATATGTCATGACATCAAACAATACTCCCACCCCATCCCCATGTCCCAAGTTTTCTGGGATGTCTTTCTCCCGATAAATTAATCTTGTAGAGTAGAATTAGGTCAGGGAGGTGATGGGCACAGACGGAGGAGGAAAGGGATCATAGAATCATTTAGGTTGGAAAAGACCTTGAAGATCATCAAGTCCAACCATGAACCTAACACTGCCGAGTCCACCACTAAACCATGTCCCTAAGCGCCACGTCTACACGTCTTTTAAATAGTATCTCCAGGGATGGTGACTCCAGCCCTTCCCTGGGCAGCCTCTTCCAGTGCTTCATAAACCTTTCAGTGAAGAATATATCAGAAATTAGCAATACATCCAGGTAAAGCACTGTTTGTCTACCGGACGTCCTTACGGGTACTCAGTCTTAACGACTGACATTGTTTTGAGCATCACAGAACACTCGCCACAGTCAGTCTGACTTTTTATTGTACCCTTCCAGGTTTTCAGACAATAAGCCCTTTTCAACACTTCCTATTACAATTCTCATTAAAATTTAAAGTAAAAAAGTACCCACCAAAAGGTTAACAGACTCTATAACATCCAGGAACACTTCATTTTTCCTGTATTTTATCCCTTCTGATCTCCATGAAACAGCATTTGTAACAGTGGCAGGTGGACGTGGAGCTCCAGTTTCAAGTTTGTGACCTTCCTGAGTGATGTACCTTTACAGCCACATAATTGGCATGAAAAAGGGAAAATTAGTTTTTTTGATAACCAGACCAAGGCAAAACATTTGTTTGCATATGGAAGAATGCTCAAAACTTTCCAAGGAGTTTGTCACTGTAAGTGATGCAGAATGATACTTACTCTTGTAAAATTTTACTATCAGTGGTTTGTGGATAACCAAAATCCATAAGCTCATCTAACAACTCATAAATAATAACAAAATTATCCCTAATGCTCTCTTCTTCCAACTCCTTGAAATATTCAGAAAAAACCTGAAACAAAATGACAGGAGGGAGGGGAAGAAGGAGGACTTTAACTGAGGAAGTACAGCACATTCAGAACATATTCTTGCATCCAAAATAACAATTTTTAAAAAGCCCCAAACCAAACCCCATAATTCACAAACAGCATTCTGTTCAGAAGATTAGCCTCAAGAAACTCATCTCAGTTAAAAAAAGAGCGCTACAGAATCCTAGAAACAACTCTGAGCATTATGAAAAATATTTATTCCAGGGAAAATATTTTTCATGCCAGGTACAGATGAACCAAACATAGAATCTATATGATACGCCACTACTCATGCATCAAGTTCACAATTCTCCTCTGTGTTCTCAGGTCTTGTGCAACTACTTACAGCATTGTGTGCACATCCTTTGCCTACTCAGCTACAAAATACCAATTCCATTATTAGTGGTTAGGAAGACAGTTGGACAAAATAATCAAATATAAAGTAAAAATGCTATTACCATAGAGTTCTTAAAAAAATGTGAAAGCTCTATGCACTTTATTGAGATCAGATTTAGATTGAACTGAAAAGAAGATGGAAGTTACTTTTGAAATTTCATACTCACCTGAACTACTTTATATAAAAATGAAAACACCAGTGATACACAAGCATTTTTCTTAGAAGTTGCAACAACTGATAAAGGATGTTCAGGAACATGCATTCAAAGTCACCATTCAAAAAAAAATGTTTACTAAGTGCATTTTTAAAAGCCTTTAGGCAATTAGAGTTGGCCAAAAAACCTAAGAGTTAATTAATTAACAGTACCGCTGGTCTAACGAGATATGAAGATAAACATTCAGGAAATAATTTATTAGAGTAAAAGGAACATAAATACTTTTCTGCACCCTATGCTGCTGGTGCACGTTACACTATGTAAAGCATAAGCCGACTTTATTTAATAGAGCCTCCGTATGTCACTTCACCCACTCTCTAGCTTTACATTTAGACACAAACAACGAAAATAATACAGCAGCACTTGGCATATCAGCATGTGTGAGCTATCTGCAGTACAAAGGATACGATATAGGTTGTTATGTTTAATCCACATAAAACGAACTCCTCCATGCGCTAGAATAGGAGAAAGCGTCCCCTCTTCTTCCTTTTCCATAAGGATTGGCATAAAATGCTCCACCTCTGACATGTCCACATCTCCACGGTAATTCCGACAGATAAGAACCTACAAAGAGAGGAAGAAAATCCTTATATTTTTTCTCCATGAGATGATGTTACCATGCAAGACCAACGGACAAGATATTTGGAAGGCTTCTTTAAGTAACTTTAAAAAAAGTCACCAAGCTTCACTCTAGCCTTATGCATGCTATGAGTGCAAACCACAACGCCGAAATACTTTGCTGATTAGGATGCAAATCCTCATCTTTCATTACAAAGCCGTGTATTAATATTTTTCCAGAGTTATTCTTCGCCTATTGCTGCGCACGCCCTAATAACGCTTTTAAGATGGGAAAACATGCAACTCCTCCGAGACGCGCTACCTCCAATTACGGCAGAGATTAATTACCCCGGGTGGGATGCCCGCCCGCTGCCCGCAGCCGCCTCCCGCAGCATCCGTAACTGCGGAGAGCAGACACAGGCTCCCCTGTCACAGCTCGGACCTGCAGCGCCGTGTAGAACCGGGGCTGGCAGCAAGGAGGGGCCGGGAAGGGGCAAGCGGCTGCCGGCGGGGCCGGGGGACCCCCACCACGCCGGGGCCCCTCACCGACCGCTGCGCGCCCGACCCCCTCAGCGGCCCGGGCCGAGGGAGGGCCCTCCGCTTCCGCCCCGCGGAGCTCCCCGCCGCCCGGGCCTTACCTTCCCCTTCAGGTCCAGCACGTAGACGGCGCTGGCCGACATCGCCCCGCCGCCGCCTCCCGCCCGGGCCGCCGTGTCGCCCGGCCGCAGACACTCCGACTTCCGCTTCCCCCACCGGCACTTCCGGCAGGAAGTGACGAAACGAGATCCGGCTGCTGCGCGGAGGGATACGCGCAGGGCGCCGCCGCGCCAGCGGGAGAACATATTGACTCCTGAGAGTTAAATAGTCCCGGTGCGGCCGGCCCCGGGGTCTTTTTCCCCGCTGGGAAACGGTCCCGCGGCACCGAAACGGCCCCAGAAGCGGGTCTGGGCGCTAACGGCGCCGGGACGAGGGGCCGCAGGGGAGGGCTGGGCAGGCTGAGGTGGGAGCCCCAGGCAGATGCCGAGCACCCAGGGCCCAAACGGTGACAGCACAAGGACGATATTCGGCTTTAAGAACAATATTCGAGTTTAAGAGGCATGTTAGGATTTTAAACATCAAGACACACGTCATCTAGCAAAGGCAGTAAGAACTGTAAAGGCAAGGCACTTCAAAAACTCCACGCACAACGGTTTAATCAGTGCACTGCCCCAGATTTTATAGGTAACTCAGCACCAAAAAAAGGATGAAAGCAGCATTTTAATAAGAATTTACATCCAAGTTACAGCAGACCCCCCACCTCTGAAAGAACTCTAGATAGAACGAAACTGTATAATTCCTATAATCTACAAGGGAAGCTTAGGCTATGTGAGACTGTCACTCTTCACTTCCAAAAAGGAGAACTGTTAGTATCAAACAAATAAAGGAACATTTTCCAGCAACTGACTTTGGCCTTAATCCCGCTTTAAGCACTTAAAAAACCCAGCCCTCTGCACCAACATAAATCAGAGCTCATCAGCCAAGAAGAGACTTTGTTGAGTATTTGGTTTTAAAAAACAAAACAATGAAATAAGACAGTACAAAGTCATACACGTTCAGAAGATATATTAAACATTCAGTATGGAGAATACACAGATTTACATGGCAACCCTGTTCAGTACAAACAAAACACAACTCCTGATCCAAAGCCTTGAAAAGCAGTCGATTCACTTAGTCCAGCTGACTTTAGGAATGTCGTAATGTTCCGTCAGAGTATCCAAGTGCCTGTTGAAATCCTAGGGGAGAGAAGGAGAAAGAAAACGTTTAATATTTGGTGCTGACATCACCACCGTTCAACCACAGGGCCCTCCCCCTCCCCGCTTCTGTGTTTCACAAAGGCAAAACAGTTCCTCCAGCCCAACAAGCCTGTGTGCTGATAAATACACGCTGGCCTGAGTAAATCGGGATAATTTAGCTTACCTCCACTCTCTGCTTATGGGTTTTCGACGCTTTCTTCAGGATCCTCTCCATTTGCTGGAGGAAGACACAAGAGAGGCCGGTTACCTCCGGCACTCGCAGCCCCTCAGGGGCCGCATCTGAGGGGTCGATCGGTGTTTTTAAATCCCGCCGCCGAGCCCCCAGAGGGGGTCCGGCCCAGGCAGGGCAGCCCTACCCGCTTCTCCTGCATCTTCTCGTAGGCCACCTGCGCCGGGGTCCGCTTGTCCAGGCCGCGCTTCTTCTCCTCCTCCTGCTTCTTGCTGCTCACGATCTGCTCCAGCATCTGAGCCTTGTCCTTCGCCTTCTTCTTCTTCCTGCGGGCAAAGGGCGGTCAGCGCCCAGACCCGGCTGCCCTCCCCGGTGTGTGTCCCCCGCCCCGGTTCCCCCCGCCTCACCGCTTGCCGGGCCCCAGGGCCCCGCCGCTGCCCTTCAGCCGCAGCGGCCCGCGCTGCACCGCCTCGTAGTCCGCCATGGCGCTTCCGCCGCCGCACCCGCCGCACTGCGGCGCCCCCTAGCGGCAGCGCGGGGGGGGGACGGTCCCGCAGCGCGCGGCGCCGTTGCCGCGGCAACGAGGTGTCCTCTCCCCCTGTGAGGGAAAACGGCTGCGGGCCAAAGCCGCCCTGAGGGGAAGGTCCAGAGATCCGGGCTGCGCCAGGAAAAAACAGCCCCAGCCCTCCCCACACACCTCGTTCCGTGCCGAACAGAACAATTCTGAATAATTTTTGCTTATTTGAAGGCGCGCCGATAAGTGAGGGCGGCGTTCCTTTGCTGAGGAGAATAGATTTTCCACCGGACAGAGGGGCCCACCCAGCCGGACGGTAGGAATGACCGAGAAATGAAAATTTTACAGCCTGCCCATGATCAATAAAGAAGGCAGCCTGCCACATGCTGTGGTTGTGCAGTCAGTTCCTCCTCCTACCCTTGTTTTTCATATTTCATAAAGCCTGCAACATCACATTTCTGTTCACATGTATGAACTACATACTCACAAGTATTTTCAGTGTAAAGGCCATATATGTATCAGTATATATGTATCATGTCATGCTAATAATTGTTAACTAGTGGTAATGTGTATTAGCAGATGATGCAGAATAAAGGGAGTGAGAGAATTTTATAGATCCAGTACAAACTACCATTAGCATTAGTGTACAATGTGTATTAGAGGGAAAAGTGAGAAGGAAAGGACGAGGGGTTACCATCACTGTTACTAATTTCTAGCATTTGGTGTTCGTTCTTAAAGAAGACAGACATTACTAACACTTTTCAGGTAATTTACCATATCTGAAGGAATGAAAAATTACAGTCCGTGAAGTCTACCTGCTCCCTCAAAGACACAAACAAGCAGCTATTAGTTGTTTGGCTAAATACTGTAACATGAGTCTTTGTTGTGCACACAAGAGACAGGTGAGTGATGCTGGATAAGAGCCTTAAGTAGCTAGGCTAAAGATATGATGAAATGCTCCTATTATGATACTTTGCAGCCTGTGGAATAGGAAAGCTGGTTACTTGATCCTCTGCTATACCTGAACCTCATTGTTGCAGCTTTTAATAACTGAATATCCAGACCTCCTATAAAGGTGCCTTTGAGGAAAGAATGATGGGACAAGAATCAGCATTCAGAGCTAGAAATGGGCAACAAGCAAACCATTTTCACTCCAGAGCAGCTGGATGCATATCAGGTATAAAACAAACTAAATGGCTGTTTGGACAGAACATTGAATAATGGTGAGGGCTTTTTTTAAACAATCTCTTTTAAAAATTACTGAGTAGGAGTACTAAATTACAGCGAAGATATTAGTAACATAGTTTGATTCTTACGTCAAGAAGGGGGGTTATAAAATACTCCTAATTATACGCCAAAAAGAAAGACCATTAATGCTTAGCCACATATATTACAATATAACTCCATTTAAGCCATTGCACTGGAAAAGTTTGGGCCAACGCATTCTAAAAACTGTCATTACATGTTATATCTTTTCTTATTTCATAGGACTGCACATTCTTTACAAGGAAAGAAATTCTAAGGTGAGTCTCATGGGTGCATTTTGTGTGTAAAGTACAGAGATTGCTATAAAGACAGGTTACACAGAGGGTGAGGTATTTTTAAAAATAATTTAAAAATGGATTTACAGAAATTTAAAGCAATACCTTTGGACAATCTGAACATTTTTGTTCCTTTTTTACGTACAAAACCTATGTTATCTATCTTAAACTGAGCCAGAATTCTGAATTTTGGATTAAGGTACCAGTCTCTCTATCAGAAATAAATGTAACAAGTTATATTTTAGTGCATACTTTGCCAGTGACATCCATGTTCCCTTCACCTTGTTTTATGACAGATGCTTCAAAGTATACTGTTATTCTTTGGGATACTTTGCCTGTTTTATGAAAACCTTAACGGTTGTGTCAAATTTTATTCACCTTTTTTTCATGTCTTCATGTAAATGATTATCCTGATACTCTAAGGTGCATTTTTCCCAAAGCTTTCATGCACCTCATTGAACACTCCATTTAATCTCTGGCCAAAGGATCTGGTAAAGACAGGTTCAGTGTTCTGTTTATGGGGTGCTGAGAGCCTTCACTGAAAACCTCAACTTGTTCTCCTCTCGTAAAAAATACTTACCCAGACAGTAACGTACATAATATTGAAGTTGCATTTGCCTTTCCTAACTGTTAGGCATATTAACAGAAAGTGTTCAGTTTCTGCATCTCTCAAGACGTTATCACACATTTTTTGCTAATTTCTCTGAAGGGCAGAGCACAAGTGACAATTTTGTACAGAGCATGTCCCTCTTTAGAACCTTGTGTATGAATTCTATACAGGATAAAATAGGAATGGTTCAGTAATTGAAATCTAAATCTGTCTGCCTTTTCATGTAGTAAATAGAGGCCAGAACCATAACTGTGTCATGAATAAGACATTTATTATTGATAAGGTTCCCTTTTAAAATTCTCTCCTATTGTTTTGTTGATAAAAGCTGTGAATGGGATCCTTACTCTGGCACAAGAACTGAAGCAAATAGCACGCTGAAAAAGTGGTGAATACATTCCAATTATTGTGCACATTTTCTGTCTCTTGAACCTGAGTTCTGTGGAAAAACAGGAAGATACTTGGGGTGGGTAAAAACCTGGATAAAACCCCCAGATCTCTCTTCCTGCCCATGGCTTTAGGCATTCAGGGTTTTATTCTGACTAAACTGAATCTTTCATGCTCCAGTTGAAGCCCATTGTTTTTGGCCACATTCATTGTGGACATGGAAAACAGATCCCTTTCGCCTTGCAACAAGGTTTTGTGTGTTTGGAAGCTGATTAGGTGGACCTTCAGGTTGAAGTGCCTTGTTATCATAAACACATAAATCATAACTACATGACACGCCTGAATACCATTGCTGGCAATGTAGAAATAAATCTGAAACTTTGTAAAAATCTGTTTGCAGATCCACAGTATCTGTGGTTTGGCTGCCTGACCTGTGTAAGCATTTTCACCCAATTGTTCTGTAAGCGTGAAGGCTTTGTGTTTTTCACCGCTTACAGTATGTTGTTCTTTTTAATACTGTCTCTTCCACCAACAACTACAGAGCATACTAAATGTTATTTAGGGACTGATATCATCCATCTGGTAAAGGATGCCAAGTGTGAAGAATGATATGGAAAAGGCAAACACATTGTTCTCGGAGGTCTAACCAACTTGTTCCCTAAACAAGCCTTTCTTTCTGTTGCAGACTGTTTTACAGATACCGAGATCTAGCCCCACAGCTAGTTCCACTCGACTACACAGATAAACCAGACGTGACACTTCCCTATGAACTCATTGGCAGCATGCCAGAGCTGAAGGTACAGAGCAAGGAACACAACTGGAATCGAGTGACACATTTCAGTTTATTCTACCCTTTTTTAATAATTAATTCAGTACTAATTTCTGGGAGGCTGAAATACAAATACATTTTGGCTATTGAAGTCAAAAGTCTTTCTGGAAGCTTCTAGTGATTCCCTGAAAAGACCCTCAACTTGCACAAAGGCTGCAGCTGTGTCTACCTCTGATAGAACATTAGACAAGAACATAACAGCAGAAAGAGGAGTATTTGCCAAAAAGGGGTTACAACAAAAATAATCTCGCTCCAACTGCGTCTTATCTGCACTGAAATAAATGCTTGCTCCTGTGTTCTGTTTCCCAGGACAATCCATTCCGCCAGCGGATAGCAGAGGTTTTCTCAGAGAACGGAGACGGCAATATGACTTTAGATGATTTCTTGGACATGTTTTCAGTGCTGAGTGAAATGGCTCCCAGAGACTTGAAAGCTTATTATGCTTTTAAGATTTATGGTGAGTGAGACATACATAAAAAGTAAACTTTGGGGAAATCCTGCAGATTCATGTAGGGATGCAAAATATTCATTTTGCCACCATAATGATTTCTAGTTAGGTAAGTTTTTAACGCAGCCTTTCTTTTCATTGCATTTGAATGCCTGCTCTCTCTCCTAGAAACTTCTGGTCTTCTTTATCCTTTTGTCTCTACTCTTCTCTTACTTATTTAGGATTAGGATTTACTACAAGATTTACAACCTGAAATTATCTGCAGTTTTCAAGAGCTGATAAACATTTAAGAAATACTTCTGTCTGAGGGGCTGCTTGGAAAAGTGCAGCACAAGGGATTTGGCTGCCCATAAATCTGTAGGGTAGTTCTGGTGGGGGGAGGCAGGAAGCAGGGAAGCACTTCTAGCATTTTTCTCCAAGGACAAAGTTGTTTTTTGTTTGGTTTTTTTTTATAGTACCATTTTCAGTTACTTTCTTCATGATCAGCTAAAGCCAAACAATATATCAAACAAACCAACGTTTTTTTGTGATTTAAACTGTACATGATTCAGCAAAGATGTTAAAAAAGTGAACTGTCATCAAAACTGAACAGCCCATTCTCTTCCTTTAACTACATACTATTTCTTGCAGTTAGTTCAGTAGTACTGATTTGCTAGAATGATTTAATTATGGCTAGACTATGTTTAGCCATTAAACTATTTACAGTTGTTATCCTTATGTAAGATAAGGAGAAATGATTCCAGGATTTTTATTTTGTTACTGAATTTTTATACAAGCAAATACGGATAACTTCTAGACTCCATTTCTGATTTGAAAGTTCTACTTACACAAATACATTATGGCCTGGGAACCAAACCCTTCCTATTAGGTCTTGGCAGTCAACCATGTAAAATCCTGACTTTTGTCACCTTAATTCATTTTGTTTCCTTTGACAGATTTTAACAATGATGATTACATATGCAAATCAGATCTGGAGAAAACTGTTAACAAATTAACCCGAAATGAACTTACCCCAGAAGAAGTTAGCCTTGTATGTGAAAAGGTGATTTACGAAGCTGATGTGGACAATGATGGCAAGCTTTCTTTGGAAGATTTTCAGCATATGATAATACGAGCTCCAGATTTCCTCAGGTAGTATTTGCTTTTAATTTCTAACACAAAATTGCTCTTAATGTCTTTGTCAGAAGTCTCTGAAGCGTGTGTTTTACATCTCCTCAGCCATTACAGATCGTCACTCTTCCCTGACAGTTTCTAGCAGAGATGCCCACCACAAAGACTGGGAAAACAGATGCTTGAAAAGTGTGGAGGCTTCTTGACTTGTTTTTTGAACCTCCGACATATTTTTCACATGACAAAAAGTCCTCGTAGCTTCAGAAGTTAATATTAGCACTTAGGCTCCATCGATAAGTATCTGAGATTAGCTCCCTCAATGCGTAACATAGTCTTAATATGGTTTCTGATGCATGTCTTACACAAAGCAGCACTCAAAGCTTGCATTTATTTAATGTACCTATTCTTCGCAAGTGCTTCGCAAAATAGTTTCCAATTTATTGTACAGTTCTAGGATTAATTGTAGTGAATCCTTTTGAATAGAGTGATACATAAGTGATCATTACTTCCTTTTTTTAATAGCACATTTCACATTCGAATCTGAATCTAGTGAAACACGTAGATGGAAGTACTTCTTGAACCTTCAACCGCTATTACTTCACCTGAGATTACCGTCCATGAGAGCACCAAACGAGAGGACCAAAGAGGACAATTTCTGGTAACTGAACCAGCCAGAGAACTCTTGTCTCTTGTTCACCTCTTTAAAAGGAACCATTCATTAAGCTCTTCATCAAGATTTCCCTGTAATTTAACAAAATGTCTATTTCCCCCCTCCCGCTAGAGCAAATCTGGTCTAGACAGTGAGATGGGAAGTATTTTTTTAAAGTTCAGACACCACCAGCTAGTAAAGGAACTTGTTCCAAATCATAGCTTCTAAAAAAATTCCCAAGAAAATGCCTTATCCATTAAAACCCCCACAAAAATAGTTTCAAAAATATTATGGTTAATCAAAATCGCATAAGCAACTCCTCTGATCAGCTTTAACAGTCTTAAATGGTCCCGTGAATCAATTTGCTAAAGTATTATTCTAGTGTGTCACAGAAGCCCATTACAGGTTCTAAGAAGAATATAGAGAAGAGCTCTCCATTTCAGAATTTATAACGAAAAGTCAACATACTTTAAAGGACAAAAGAGCCTACCCTGGGTTCCTGTCCCTCTTTTCTATTTTTAGAAATACCCTATTTTCCACACAAGAATCTATATGCACAAATGATGAACAAGACTGACAAACTAAGTTTGTAAAATTCTCTTTTCATAAGAAGTTTATTTATGCAGTGCTCAGGGTCCTGTACAACAGAGTAAAAACATACATACTGTAATAAACAACAGTTTTGTTTTTAATACAAACATGAAAATCAATGAGAAGTGTTTAAGAAAGCAGTTGTAATGTGGGAAGGGTGGCAGCCAAAAGTGGTCATTCTAAAAACACAATTTACAGTTATTTTTAAAAATATCGGGATGCATCAAGTTCCCTTCAAAACAAAGTCGTAAGTCCCAACTCACGCTCAACGTAGAGCATATGACTCCTGCAGAAAGGCTAGAGACCAGCCCGCTAAACTGGTATTACCTACAGAAAGAAAAACTCCAGCGATCAGTGAAAGAGATGGGTCAAAGAATAAGGCAGCCTGAAGGAATCAGCCTGCACATTACCGTTAACGTTCAATTGAACAGATCTTTATTTAACCTATAAATGAAGACAGAAGTTAGTCGTCGTTCTTTCCCAACCCCTGTGACCTTCTCGTACAAATGGAGAGCACCCTCTACGCAGCTGTTTGTCCGTTTCCTCTCCAGCACAAACCCCAGCCCTTTCAAGTCCAAGAGATCAAGAAGTCACGGTAGCTTTTGAGCATGATCATCAGTCAAAGACACCGCCACCACCACAATAAAACCCTTAACAATTGTCAGTGAGACGATCAGCATCTCACGTGAAAGGAGAGACCAAATAATTTTCCAGCAGCAGTAAAGAGACTTACAATAATCCATAGGATTTATAAATCTGAGGCTGAAAGTCTGATGCTGGCATAAGGCTCTGATGTCAAGGAACATTAGATGTGCCTATCAGCATAGGACCTAGACAACGTAAGTGTTAAAATGGCAAAGTGTTAAAACAGCAGTTCCACCATTTATTGACAGACGAGCTACTGACAGGTCTTACACCTGAAAGGGTGAAGACTATCTGAAATATTGCAACCAGCCTCAAAAATAAGGTTAACCACAGTATTCTATGATACTCATTAAGGGAATTTGAGAACATGCTCAAAAATGGGTTTGTTTCTCTACAAACCAAGTGTTAATCGATTACCTGAAATTTTAGTGGCATTTAGACACTGAGAATGTGTAGTAAGCACATTGTTATTTTTTTGTATCTACTTAAATTCCCCAGTTTTACAACTTTTATATCCAATTTCAGATTTTTTCCTCCTTAAAGCAAGCTTAGATGTAAATACATTACTGTATGTATTTACGCAGTACCTCTTTTGATCATGGTGTTTTCCGTAACATTCACACTTAAAAAACACAGTAATTTAATTACGTGATGGAAACATCAACTACATATTGTACTTATCCAAGATTTGACGTCCGTATTTAGCGACACATAGCCAAGCATACATGCAATTGCAGTGTCTTTAACCTTTTACTGTCTTACATCTGCATTTTAGGTTTCATATTGCTCGCACTGATTTAATTTCTGTGTAGTCTCTATACCCTAGAAGTACAGTGATGGCTGTAGTCACAGTAACTGTATGAAACTTCCTGAGATCAGGCAGTAACGCAGTTGTTCATTGAGCAAAACCAATCATTTTGTAAAAGGAAATCATGCTATAAATTAGGTACATAAACATGTGCAACAACCAGCGTTAAGTTTAAACAACAAGTATTCACGTACAAAGGGTTAGCTTTGAATGCAAGAAGAGTAACTTAAGATTTAGAAAATGGGGAGTGAAAACCACAATTCCATCCTTCAAGTTTTAATCACTTGTAAGTTAATATGTTTTTCTTTCTCATCTCAGGATGAGTTATCAATTTAGATACTGTCAACGGGCAATACCCAGTATCGTAGTGGACAGCCCGCGGTATCAAGTTAGACGAACCACTTATTTTTTCAGTCACTTTGAAAAATAAGTCTGGCTGCAACATCTGGCTATATTAGAGTAGAAGGATGGACGTGACACAATCCACATTTACTACTAAGCCAGAAACAAATCATTAAACAGATCTGTTTTGTGTAGGAAAACAACATTCAGACCATGTCTTAATCACCTCCCCAATTCTGCCTCAATAATTTCTTGAAGCATACACGAAGTCTTTCTCTAAAAGCATCCTTATCTCAAGATAGAAGCATTGCTTGTCCGATCTAGTGCTCTGTATAACTACACTTGGAAGCATACACTGACTAGAAGCACATACTGACTAGAAGGCTCTTCAGTAGCTTAACACGATTTTATCCTACAAATACTTCCGTGTGTAATCCACTATGGTGCATGTTCACCAAGTCCTCATGCTAAAAAGCCACAAGTAAACAAAAAAACCCCCATCATAAGGTTCTGGTTAGAGGAAAGCTTTACGTATGATTTTAATCATGAACAGAGCTCACTGTAATCTGCTAGCTATTAAAAAGAAAAAAAAAAGGTTGGTAGCATGTAAAATGCATTTTTATAAACCAGTAACTTACACAGTCAAATTTCCTTTTTCCATTTCAGAAAAACAGGCAATATTCCTGTTGAGCCTAATTGCATGCTGCAGATTTATAAAGTTTAATTATGAATCTGATAGATCTTTAACTACATTAGCAGTTATGAGTGCTACTTTGAGGCCAGAATATAATACCACAAACTGGAAGAAAACAAAACTGGTGAGTAAATTAATTAACTTTAAAATCAGCTTTAATTTTACCCTTAAGTGCAGTTGTCAATGTAAACAAAGCATGTTAACAATTCCAGTGAGTTGCAGGACACAGCTGATATGTTCATTTGAATTAAATATACCATAATTGCGATCACTTGACAGCAGACTTTTGATGTAGATGGCTCTTACTGGCTCCTTTTGTCAGTCTAACCAAGAGTCAGGCTTACAGCCTCTGAACTGAGAGCAATTAGCTACCTAGGAGCTTTTCTTGGCTGTTACATTTTATACATCGGAATGTAATAGACTGTGTTTATAGGAATAAATACATAGAATATTTCCACTGAGGACTAAACATCATTTGCATTGATGCACGCTATTAACAGGTTTGTTGCTGCTTGAAATCTGAAATGATCAATACACAGCAGCAAGGCAAATCTCAGTTTAAAAAAGTTTGTTTTCAAAAAGTGTTCATATGTGCAATGTTTATTTGCATATGTGAGCAAGTGTGCATGAGAACACACAACTGGAAGCAGTGCAATACATCTTCTTGTCACAATTTATAACTAGCTACTACATCATGACAGATCTGGAGTCATTCTCAACTGGAGGGGAAAAAGCCGCCCATTGTAACGTTACAGATTTTGAGTAAGTGTCCCTGCCCGAACCAGGGTCTGTTTCTCTAAAAACAAAAGACAGATCATTGGCATGGGACTCGTCGTAGCTATCACCTCCTGTAAACGTGTCTAAACATCTGGAGTACTTAATTAATCACGGTCAAGTCTAACATGGATGAAGTAATTCCCGATGGTTAGGATCCATTTTATTTACAGCACGCTTTGGTTTTTTAAAAAAAATAGAGATTCCTTTGAGGAGGATTTTTTTTTTCTTTAAACTTCAATTGTACTTGTGGATTGTCTAGAATAACACAACTGAATAAGTAACAGGCAGATAAAGGATTTTCTCTGTAGTAGCAAAGAGATGGAGATGCAGAAAGCTTCCCTCTACCTTCTGAAAAGGTATAAGCCTACTGCTTACTAAGTGCATTTATTTATTCGATGTTTTGATGCAATTGTTCTATATGCATCTATAGACATGGATATGCACATGTATCATATCACATACCTGTACTTTATTAATATTGGCATTTCCGTTTCTTATTTTGATCATAACTTAATCTTTCTGATTTAGATACATTACAGATACGAACAAAAAGATTGAAGCCTGTCAGCAAAGGTGCTGTATCACAGGTCACATTTGATCTATATTCCCTCTGCTAGACAATACACATGCCCAGTGGCAATCTGACAAAAATAAACTTGTTTCATCTCCAAAATTGAAGAGTCAGACAATTACTAAAATAAACAATTTCTTATTCAGATGGTCACAAAGTGACAAGGTATGTTGAAAATGCTAAGTCCACAGACAGAGGAAATCTCACTCAGAACAGGCACAGTCCAGCTCAGCTGAGCAGATGCTCAGATTAAGGCCGTGTCCCTCACAGAAGAACACATCGKAAAAAGCTGCTTTTCTTTTGCTGGTCTGGTGTGATTTTGACTCCCTGGTTGCTGCCTTGCGGGCTATTGCCTTCCTGAAGACGCAAAAATATCAAGTTACTTATTTATACTTAACAGCTTCTAGCATCGTTGTAAGATCTAGCACCCATAGCTCATCTACTCATTTTGTTGAACCAAGCCTGCCGTATACAAAACCCACTCCTAAAATCAAAAGGAGTCTTCACTCATTTACCTGAGCCTTACATCAGCCACTACAAGAAGTCAGAGAGCTGCATCTGCCACCTTTGGCTTTGACTAACATGCACTGCAACTATTCTTCTTCTTTCTATAAACTCAAAGACAGCTACGATTAAAAAAAAAATAAAAATTACAGGACATGTTTGGCTCTTGCTGAAACACTTCAGAATCATCAGCAAGACCCAGAATACCACAGCTCTATCAGCGCACGTCACGTGAAGGCGGAATGCTCAGTCAATGTAGAAGGAATCCTTGTTAGCTTCATTTCATGAGGACAAACTGACATCAATACGCGTTTATTTGTTGTACAAAAGATAACCCAATCATTTCTCAGGACGCTTTCGCAACAGTTATTAAAAAACTAATTAGTTATTTACCTATTTTTAAACATATTAGTTTGAAGACTACCCTGAAGTATGAAGTGGGCCTCCTATATGTCTAATTTAGATGATTCCGTTTTTTCAGACTGCAAGAGCAAGAAATGTCATTAAACCGCTCTACCACTCACTTGACTTTCAATAAAACAAATAAAAGACAATTGTATTTGGAATACCTCAACCATTGCAGCTAATTCCTGAAATGCAGAGACAATTGTTTATAAGCCGAGGTCAGAGCGTAGCTTGACAAAACTAAAAATAAGTTTCCATAACCTTCAGCGCATCCCCCATGAAAGAGACCACAAAATATTTTTCATACACTGTGAAACAGTACCTGCTATTTGGCTTTTGGTTGGGTTTTTTCCTATTTAAATACAGCGTGGACCAAGTAAAGGTTACTCACCAACTTCTTGTCCATTTTTGCTTTGATATCTCTTGCAAGAGTGAAAAATGCCTGTGACAAGTAAAACAGTTCAGTGTTACATGGTAAATAAAATATATTCTAACATTTTTGTTTAGCAATAAGCTGCCTTCCCGAGTTTCTACTGAACTCCAGAAGAACGTCAATTTTTCAGTTTCCCCGCCTCCCCTCCAGGTTTTAATGCTCCTTTTCTAACTCCGCTACCTCCCTTCTGAGCCCGAAAACCACAGCGGCACACACCGCCCACGGCGGGGCACGTCCAGCCTTACAGAGTGGGAAAACGTCGCCCTTTATCGATCGCATTATTGAATGCAAAGACATAAGCCGAGTTTTTCCGTGTGCTGCTCTAACGCACTTTGCTGTAACACCCTCGTGTTACGCTCTAAGCGCCAAGTTCAACTGAAATAACTTAGCGTAACAACGCCTCCGCGCAACGCACAGACATGTACTTTATAACCCGTCTGCAGTATCTAACGTCCGAGTTTTGCATCCAGCCGGGATGGGCAAGTGTTCTCATCGCTTGTTGGCACAAATAAGACAATAAATGTAAGAGAAAGGTTACAGTACTTACATTCTCTATGTTTATATTTGCTTTTGCACTGGTCTCCATAAATTTAATTCCAAAACTTGCAGCAAGCTGAACAAAAGCAGGTTTCACGTTAGTTGGGTAATTGTGGGAACAGCTCTAAATATAACCAACTGCGCAGGAGCTGCCCCTCCTGGCGCGATTCACAGCAACCCGGGGATTTACTCAAGCAGAACAATTTGCAGGAATCAGGAACTAAATCTCATTCCTACTTAGCAGCTACTCTCACTGGGCTTTGTTCTGCTGTTTGACACTCTGCACACATTTTAATCCGGTCCTTTATCTTTTAATTTTTTTTCTTGCATAGATGTCTTGTCAGCCTTGTAACGCCTGCGGTGCGCAGAAGCACCTTCTCTGCCTTGGCTAAGTAACAGCTGATGCCAGAAAAGACAATCCTGTCTACCTCGCCTCGGTGGCTTTCAGCCAAAAAGAGACCTGTCCTAAATGTCAAACTCTAGCATGCTTTTTCTTCCTTTTTCTAAGAAAAAATCCAGCTCGTTGCTTTGCACCTAACACATCTTGACCAGATAATCGACAAGAATTCTTAACACAGACTCATCTTTTTATCAGAGTGGGGAAATGTATTGCAACTACAGCTTGGGAAATGTTCAATAGTTCCACTTAGAAACACCACCGAGGTACCAAAGCAGCTTACAGACAGTAACGATGCAATTTTTATAGTCTGAAAAGCCTAAGTTGAAATACATCAGAGCTACGGCACTTACCTTCTCCCCTTGCTCTCTAGAAACTTGTCTTTTGTCGTTTGCATCGCATTTGTTCCCCAGGATCATTTTTTCAACATCTGGAGAGGCGTGCTGAGATGGAAACACACCAGAGAAAGGACTTTGGCTTGGGTGTTTTCAGACAAGTATTGTCACACAGCAAGTGCTCAACACGGAGACGCTGGTGCCAAGCACCTCCCGCAGATTTACGGGCTCCCCCGAACCCCTCATCCCGGCAGCTGGCTGCAGGCACCGCCAGCCCAGCGCGAGTCCTGCACGACAGCTCCCAGCTCACTTGTTGTGGCAGGAAAACCTCATCTTTTGGGTCCCCTCATCGCCCCAAGCACTACAGTCCCCACAGCTGGCGCTCGTGTGCAAGAGTTACTGTTAACCAAGACTTTCCAGAAGTTATTACTGATTTTCAATTTATTTTCCAATTACCCTTCAGCACATGAATTCAAAAGAAACAATTCTGAAGCGTTTAGGTTTCAACTACTTTTGGAGGAAGACAGAGCATCGTTAACATTCAGTAAGTAAATACAGACGTTACCTCTTCAATATTCCTGACCCAGTTCCGAATATTTTCAAAAGATTTTTCGTTGGTGATGTCATAGACTAACATAATGCCCTAAAGGTTAAGAAGGAGATAGATTGTTTCAGCTAGCATCAGTTTACACAAGAGTTAACTTGTCCATAGAAATGAGCAACTTAACAAAGGCTCTTTTTAAAAAAGCTGGTTCACAGTTCTGCATAACGTTTAATCGCAGCTCGTGCCTTGCTAGATAAGGTGTGCGGGGACACGTATTTATAGAGTGAGTCACGGAGGAAAGCTGCCTCCAGGAGCTGCCGCCTTGCCCCAGCGCAGCTCCGGCACCGCTTGGAACAGGAGCGCAACTGTAAACATTCATCCGGGCAGCGTTTGCGTGTCGGAAGACGGGCAGTTGTGTGTGCTCCACACTAAACCCAGCCTATCTGACTGTGAAGGCTGACCCCCTGGTTTAGGTTTAGCACGACCCGCGTCGCTCCTACCATTGCTCCCCGGTAGTAGGCGGTTGTGATGGTTCGAAATCGCTCCTGCCCGGCCGTGTCCCTGGAGGAGACAGAACACGGGGGCTCATACAAAACACCTACGCCACCGCGCTCAAGTCAAAGCCACCAAAAGTTTTAATTAAATCTGTTAAACCAGTCTTTAGATGCACTAAAACTGCCTTTTAGTTTCTAAGATATCATTGACTGCTGAAGAGCACAACTAGGGTAAAAATTTAACGGTAACATCACCTCCCACCACCACCACAGACACCCGCTTATCAGACGCTGACTTTAGAAGAAAACTCTTACCATATCTGTAGTTTAATTCTCTTGCCATCTAGCTCTATAGTTCTAATTTTAAAATCAATACCTGAAAAGAAAAGCAACCAAGTTACTCATAGTTTCTGCCGAAGACCAAATTAACGCTCTTCCCTCTCATTCCACTGCTCGGATTTTCACTTTCTCGGGAGGAGCCCCGGCAGAGCATCCTCCCCCTCGCCGGCGAGCTCACGAACGCCGCTCACGCTCGGCAGCGAAGCCCGGAGCGACCCGAGCCGCCGCCACACCGGCCGCGCCTCCGCCCCTCGGGCCGCGGCGGGTAAATCAACAACCGCCTTCGAAAACCGGAGCCGGGGCCGAGCCGAGGCTGCAGCGCCGGGCTGAGGCTGCAGCGCCGGGCTGAGGCTGCAGCGCCGGGCTGCCCGCCCGCCGCTCGCCCGGGGCAGCCACCGGGGCCCCCGCCACGGCAGCGAACCCGCCCGCTCCGCCCCCGCGGCCCAAGAGGCGCGTCCGCCGCAACCAAACCCTCTGGGCGGAACCAGCCGCTCCCAGGCGCGGAGCCGGACCCGACGCCCGCCCCGGGCGGGACCACCGGGCCGGGCCGGTCACCTCGGCTGGGCTCGGCGCAGCCCCGCCCGGGCCCCCGCCCGCCCTCACCGATGGTGGAGATGAAGGTGGCGTTGAAGGCGTCCTCGGAGAAGCGGAAGAGCGCGCACGTCTTCCCCACGCCCGAGTCGCCGATGAGCAGCAGCTTGAAGAGATAATCGTACGTCTTCGCCATGTTCGCGGGCACCGCCCCTCCGCCCGCGCCCGCCCCCCGCGCCGCCTCACGGGCCGCGCCCGCCGCCCATCACCGCCCGCCGCGCGCTTATTGGCTGAGCGCAGCGCGCGTCACCGCGGAGTCCGACAGGAAGAGCACGGAGCCGGCGCTCCATTGGCGGGCGGCCTCCGCCCGCTGTGTAAGCGGCGGCGCGATTGGCAGCTCGCGCCGCTGCGCGTGCCCGGCCGAGCGTCACTTCCTGCTGCGGGCGGAAGGCGCGTGCGGCGGTGCAACCGCCAGGCGAGGCCGGGCGGTTAAATAGCGACGTCACGTCTTTAACCGTCCGCTGGTTCGTGACGTCACCCGGGCAGAACCTCTGCACAAAGACGAGGAGGCGACCTCGGTACTGTGAGAAAGCGTTTAATATGAAACGTCAGTAAGAGCGCACGGCGCAGGGCGACGCTGCTGCGCGGGTACTGCTGCTGCCGGGGCGGACACAGAAACGACTAATGGCCCGCAGGGAGAAGCTGCGGCCGTGCCCCCGGTACCCCGCGGAAACGCAAAACAAGGGGGTTGGCATGGCCCCGGCTCACGCTCCCGCACACGCTGCAGGAGGAACGCGCGGGAAGGGCTCGGGGCCGCGCTGCCGGCGGCAGGGGTGCGACTGCCGTCAGGTTACGCCCAGAGCCGTACGTGTGTCTGCGCCGTTCATAACTTAATTGTTTTTCCCAGGATACAGAGAGAGAGAGAGGAACGATACGGTAAGTGCGGATACAGGGGTCGGTTTCTGTTGGCCGCCGAGAGCTCTTCGCGCTCTCATATACAGTTCAGTTCGTTTAGTGTCTGGTCCAGTGTCTGATGCAACCCCAAGTTCTCTTCTTTTGCTTGAGCAAGTTTTTCTAGTGAGAAAGAAGAAAAAAACAAGACTTAAAACACACATTACTTTACAGCCTTTTGTCTTTAGATAACAAACACGATTACTTACCTTCACATCCAAGACAACACTATAACTGCATCCATAAAATGGAGCCAATTTTTTTGGCAATTGCTCTCATTTAGTGAGGTTTTTTGGACATGTTTTATGTGCAACGTGACAGACTCGTGTTTTGATTTAACGTGATTTATAGGACACATCCTTCAGAGTTTTCATCGTCCTGAGAACTTTTAACCAGGCGGCCGGAGCGCCACAAGTACACACCGAGCGCACTCACGGCTTTGCACTGCCACACGCGTCCTTGGGAACACTTAAATTCCGGTGTTTGCCGGCACGCCGGGCCCTGCCCCGGCTGACGGGGGCACCTGTGCTGACTGCATCTGCCTGTCCCCGGCGTGAGGAGCTGAATGTATTTTCAGTGTCATTACTAGCGTATTTCAGGTGAATTATAAGGAAATAAGCCCCGAAAGCTGAAAGGTAGAGGTATCTTGTTTTTATTGAGCTCAGTTCTTACAGAGGAGCTTGAAGGCTCGCTTGTGGGAGTTGCACAGAAGGGACAGGTATTGCAGGCAAGAAAAGCTTAAGAAATGCAGCGAGTCGGAGCGGCCCCCGTCCCCCCCGCGGGTGCAAATCACAAGGAGGTCATGTCATTGAGAGCATGGTCCAGCTCCTCGCTGATCGCTTTGTACTTCAGCTTCTGCGCGTACAGCTCGTCTGCCAGTCACGAGGCCAGAAGGCGCGTTTCAGCAAGAAATGCAGAAAAGCAGTCCAGAGGGAGAGGCGCACAGAGGAGACACGAGGACAGGCAGAAGGCAGCAGCCAAAGCAGTTGAGGAAAACAAAAGAAAGAAGAGATGCGTAACTGAGTATCAGTATGAAAGCAAAAGATCCACACAGCTGCCAGGTCAGAAGCTTCATCTACATTTCCTTTCTTTTAATCTCTCAAAATTATTTTTCAGTAATTAGACTGAGTAGGGTTGTGATCTTGTTACGAACAGAAAGAGCCCTCTGTGTTTCTGTGAGTTGGCCAAACTCAGGTTGTTGTTACCAGCGTTTTGAAGGAGAACCTCTTTCAGGAAGACTTCCTCCGGCCAGGAGGTACCACGCGGGACGGACACGTCCATCGCGCCCATCTACCAGTACGCCTGACGAGCACTTCTGTCCTTTCCCAATAAAATCTAATACCCACTCCAAGAATTTTGTTTTCTGATTTCAAATTGAACACTTTGAAATGAAACTCGCGTAATTTCGTACCTTCCAGGTCATCAATAGACTTTTCCAGTTTGGCAACTGTTCTCTCTGCAAATTCAGCACGAGTTTCAGCCTAAAAAAAATTAAATAGAGTAACTGGATGCTGTTAAAAAAAAGATGCCAAAATTCCATGTGGGGACAGACAAACTTACTTCTTTAAGCTTGTCGGAGAGAATCTTGATTTCTTCTTCGTATTTATCTTCTTTTTCCGAGTACTGTGAAAACAGTAAACACTTTTTAAGGGAAGTTGTAGCAACAATAATAAATGTTTATGAAACCGCGATCTATTTATAACCACTTTTCCTTTTACAACAGCTGCAAACACCCTTTCCATACGTCTCTCCTCTTTACCAAGACATTTCAGACTCTGGTTCATAAACCATCATTTTAAGACTGGGGATGTCCAAGTGCCTTCGTGCATCATCTTACACCTTAAGGGGCTCACTTTCTTGTGCAGCACAGAAATAGCTGACTCTGCAAGAGAACGGGAAGCCTTCCATACCAATTTAGACTAGCCAGAAACAACTGTTTAATGAAATCCAAGAGTTTTAACAATTTTCATTACTGAGGGCTAAAACCACAAGAGCAAGCTCAGAAAATCAAGAGCAGTCAGCAGCACACTGGTGTGGGAAACGGAGATTTAGGTCCTGGTTTGATAACTGTCAGATTACTGACTTGGGTTTGGCTAGGACTGATTCAGCGTTATCAACAGTCTCTGTTAAACAGGCAGCCAGCCAAACCCTTCCACTTTCTTTGTATTTCTGTGTTACTTCTATGGATTTTAGTTACAAGTTTTGACTTTGCTCCTATCCCTTACTTTACAGAAAGAACCGACCTTTTCCGATTGAGCTTCCAAAGACTTCAGGTTGTTAGTGACATTCTTTAACTCCTCTTCAAGGTCACTACATTTACTATAGGAAAAAAGAAAAAAAGTATATATTACTGCTGTCCCTGTTATGACTTAATTTAATTTTCAAGAAGTCTAAAATACAAGGGATGAAGTAATTATTAAGTCTGAAAGGAGAAAATTGGGTATATAGGGTAGAAAAAAGCTTTTCTACATATACTACATGCCTGCCTACTAGTAGTAGATTTCTTTAATGAAATACAGCTTTGAGCTTTTAAACTGCTTCTGTGTAGCTGAAGTTACTCACACTTCAGACACCTCTGCACGCTCTTCAGCTCTTTCCAGCTCACCCTCCAAAATCACCAGTTTACGGGCAACCTGTGAAGAGAAAACAGCTGTGTCAAGCCAGCCTGTAATTTCTTACGCGTTTCTCTCAAAGCACTACGCTCGTGCTTTCCTTCTGAATGATGGAATTAGGTTAAAACACACATGCACAGACAGGACAGACTTTTTCCCCAAATAAATCAGATTTTGCAGTGTTCTTAGCATTCAGTATCTAAGGTGCTGCTAAAGTCACTATTAAAATTACTCCTTTTGGGGAACATTCCAAAGTCGAACCATCACCCAGTGAAGAGCGTACAAAGAATGACTAAACTGAAGAGTCTCCCGTATGTTTAATCATTTCCTGATCCCTTTTACCTCTTCGTATTTGCGGTCAGCTTCTTCAGCAATGTGCTTAGCCTCCTTCAGTTGCATTTCCTGAATTTCCATTTTCTCTTCATCTTTCATTGCTCTGTTCTCAATCACCTTCATTCCTCTGCAGAAGTCAAAGCAAGTGTGTTTAATGTAGAAGCATTTTAGCACTTTTATCTCAAAGGTCCTAAAGTAGAATTCAGTATTTGTAACCAAGAAGTGGCCCATTATGACCATACTGTCATGTTCTTCAAGTCTAACAGAATTACTCATTCAAGCTTATAAAAAAGTTCTGAGTCTCTGACCTGCAATCCACATTAGCACATGCAGATACTAAATTATACAAGAAAATTTTACTCGTATTATTCCATTTTTTACAAAAAAAGGAAAAAAGAGGAAACGTACCTCTCACTCTCATCCGCTGCTTTCTCAGCCTCCTCCAGTTTCTGCAAGGCTGTGGCCAGCCGCTCTTGGGCACGATCCAACTCCTCTTCCACGAGCTGGATACGTCTGTTCAGAGCTGCCACCTCACCTTCAGCCTGTACGAAATACAACCACCCAAAATTGAGGTTATGTACGAGCCACTTGCCGCCCGACAAGTGTTCTCAACTGATCAGTTTCCCTAAAACTGCAAAGGCTTCTTGGTATATGCAGGGAAGCTCTAGGAACCTTTCTGTCTCTGCTTTTTGTTTGTTTAAACTATGGCATCTCAGGAATTTCAAGGTATGGAGTATGTGCTTCCCCTTTCTTTTTTAATGGTACTTATCATTCCTGCCATACAACAAAGGATTAGACACTGATTGCCAACAGAGAACTATTTTCAGATCACTTCACAGGGCAGGATCCACCCATAGGATTCAAAAGTTAAAACCCAAACCGTTTCCATAATGGCTTGTTCCAAAAACTTCACAGTTGATTTTTATGTTCTTGGTTTCATCACAGATTGCAGCAATATCCTGTCATAGCACGCTGCTGAAGTTAAAGCCATCTCATTATCCATTATGGGCTCCTTTGCCTGCAAATGCTATATAATCTTTACGCGGTCAGCTGGGCAGATACAAGTTGGCTTCAGCATGGGAGAATCAGTCGTCTTTGTAACATAAATAGGGGAAAATTAGATATGTTCTTAAAATAAGTTTCCTTTTCCATTGCTTCCTGTGGTACTTAAGGAATTAGGCAGAAAGCATTTCTTAATAATAAGCTCTGTTTATATATTATTGAATAAACTGCACAGTAATTGGAAACACTATTAATGTTTAAAAAACAGACTAGATAATAAATGGAGAGGTTCTTGGGAGAACTGCTCGCATACAGACAATATGGACAAATTGGGTGCCCATAAATACATTGTGTTTATTAAGATATGGCTCCTTTAACTGTTCGTTATTTGAAGGAAAATAAACCCCTACTTTAATAACTGCCAGGTTTGCGCACTTAATTGTCCCCAAATCTGAGCACGATTGCTATGTATAAGATTAACTTTCTATGTGTTTTTTAAAAAAACACTTTTATGGGTGATAGATCCTGGAAGGGCAGTTGTTTTATGCTTTACATTAAACACTTTGAAAAAATACTTGTTTTGCTGCAGCTTCTCAAATTTGGTTAGTGACCGCTCCTCCGAAGCTGGAGGAAGTGGTTTCCATTCATAGCTGTACCATCTTGGAAAGGATTTCAGCGACTGATCCAAATGGAAGCTGACCCAGGATTCCTCTAGTCATAAATTATCCAGCATTTCATTTGTTTTCTACCCAGTGCTATGTGTTTAACTTTCTCGATTTACACACAAGGCATTGATCATGTAGAAAACTGGCATCTGTTATGTGGCAGTCTGCAACTCCTTCCACTAGACGGGACACTTTTAAGTCAAATTTTAATTAAGCAGGATTCCAAAGCTATGGAGACGGGGCCACTGCGAAGCTGGAGCTAGTCTGGCTCCACCTCTCCCAGAAGCAGCCCGCAGTCCTTATACGGTAAAACTAACTCGCTGACATGTGATAAAATAGCAGGAAGATGCCGAGAAGGCTGATCACACACAAATCTAAGTGAAACCAGCTGTCCAGCCCCGGGAGAGCCGCACACTAGTGGAGAGTTCTCATTTCTCTGTGAAAACCAGGAGGGAAAGTTATTTTCCAGCAGTTCGGACATTTCCCAGCTGTGCTGGAGCCAGCGGTGCGGCGCCGAGAGGCGGGAACTCCCCGCTCGTTGTCATGCAGCGCTTCTTCCTAATTAAACAGCCATTTCCTACTAAACTCGCAACCGCTTCCCGATGCCGATGGTGCTCGCAACGCCTTTTCCGAGCGGAACGGCCCCAAAGCGCGATAAGCAGCGGGCGGCGGGGAGGAGCCGCCGCCGCCGTGCCCGGCGCCCCGGAGGACGGTGCGGGCCAGGCGCTGCGGCAGCTCCAGCGGTTTCCGCAGGGAGTTCGCGGAGCGGAGCAGCGAGAGGGACAGCTGAGGGATGAAGGCAGCCGGCGGCCGAGCCGTCCTCCCGGAGCAGGGGAGAGCCAGGCGCGCCCCAGGGAGAGAGAGCCAGAGACAGGAAGGAAGGAGCAGGGCAGCCCGGGAGAGAGCGACCGAGAGAGGCGAGCAGGCAGCCCGGGCGGTCTCACTTTCTCCCGCAGGTCCCGTTCCAGATCCAGCTCCCGCTGGAGGACCTGGGCGCGATCCTCCGCCTCATCCGCCTGTTGCTGCAGGCACTGGATCTTCCTCTTCACCGCTTCCAGGGAGCTCGGCGCGGCCATGGGCGCGGCGCTGGCGGCGGGCAGGGCGCGGAGGTGCTGCACGTGGCGGCGCGCGGCCCCGCGCCTTTCAATGGGCCGATGACGTCACGCGGCTGGAGGTGGAGGTGGGGGGTGGTGACGTAGCAGAGAGGAGTCGGCGCAAGCAGCGCCGGGACAGTTGCGCCCCGGGGCCGCCCCGCCCGTTCCGCCCCCCCCCCCCCCCCGGGGGTCCCTGCCGCAGCCCCGGGCCCCGCATCGCTCGGTGATGCAAAACCGGCTCCAGGACCCCTGGGCTCCCCGGGCCACCCTGAGGACCCCAAAAGTGGGGTTCAACAAACTGCTGCCAGGTTCCGGCGCTGCAGTTTGTTAGTGCCGAGTTTGGGCCCACGCAGACGAGAGAGAAGCTAAAACTAACCACTCCGACGGCAACGCGAGCGGGGCGTGTGGCTGGGGAGCTGGGGCTGGTTTTGAAGCCCGCCATGTGGCTGAAGCCAAACTGCATCCTTACGCCACAGGAGGCCCCCGCTTCCGTCCCAGCTTCCCTGAAAAATCACCATTTTGTTTACTTCGATTAAAGGAGATTCACCTTTCCTAAAGAATTCCCACCCACAAACACTTCCCCCCATTTCGGAAACCCCTGACGGGTCCCGGATGCCCCTTTGGGTGTGCGATAGGCCCTGCGTGGCGCCGGCTCCCGGGGCAGCTGCTGGTGCTGGGCGCTCCGTGCGGAACAGCCGGCCCGAGTTCATTCCGGCAGAGCGGGCAGGAGACTTGCACACCTGAAACACAGCACTGCCTTTCCTATCCCCCCATCAAAGTACCGCAAGACAAAAATTCTCAGCGATTCTTATCATCAGTGTACTACCTATGTACTGCAAAACATCCAGAGCAGAGGTACAGGCAAATATTAGCTGTAGGTACGTACGTCAGTGGCCTTCTTTTCAGCCTGCTCCAGTTTTTCCTGGGCATCTTTGAGAGCCTCCGAGTACTTATCCAGCTCATCTTCAGTTCCTTTCAACTTCTTCTGCAGAGCTACCAGCTCATCCTCTACCTTTCAAGAGAGAGAAAAAAAACCACCAAAGTGAGCATTCTGACATATTATCAGTTACAGTTTAACATGGTTAAAACCTCTCTTTACTGTTAGTTTTAACCTAACGTAACATACAAACGGTCACAAAAGACCAGATCAAAGTTCTGCTGGGGCAAGTAGTCTGAGAATGACCAGTAGCAGTTGCCAGAGGAAGATCGTTAAAAACGTACCATCCTTAGAACAACATTCCCTGCCGCTGCACACACAGGATCGGCTTTAATACATAACTTGGTATAAGCCCTTTTTCACCTCATTTCTATTTTGGATTCCACAACACCCTGCAGCAGTTAAATTCTACAGCATAATTATCAATGTATTAAAATTATGTCCTTGTGTTTGTTCTGACACTATTACCTGATAATTTATTAGGAAACTACTCAATTCCTGTATAGCTAGAAAAAACAAGCGGTCGTTCCCTAATCACCTTTTGCCACTCGCGATCCGCGGGAAGCAGGAGGGAACAGGTCTGGCCCGCGACAGACCCTGCTGTAAGCAGGAGGTGGGACTCGATGACCTCCGGAGGTCCCTTCCAACCTGAATTATTCTCTGACTAATTGTGGGCCAACACGGTACGCTCCATCGAACCATGAGGTTCAGGCTCTCTCCTCCATACCATATAAATCCATATTGTACACGGGAACGGTACTATTTATAACCTGCTGGGAGACTGTTTAATGACAAACTGTCTCATGCTCCCTGAAGAATTTACATTATCAGGAGACTTGCTGCTGATAAGGGAGCGCCTGCAAACCCATCTGCTCCATCATTTCATTTGCAATACAAAACAGTTCAGGCTGTAGAGAAACTGATTTAACCATTTAGCTCCGCCTTCACATAGATTTAGTCTATCAAAATAGTTCACTCAAAATAGTTTGTGTTTCAGTGCACTGATTTTCTTCATTCTAGCTTCAAAGACAGCTTTAACAACATTTTTGGTAGCGTGCTATTCTTGAACATTGTTATGTTGCTACACTTTTACTCAGAGTAACCAGATAGTGTGAGAGAACTCAATATGCTTGCTTTAATGCTTTAACAGAGGGACAGTAAGCAGGATGAAGGAGGTGACGCTTACTTTGTGTACATTAAAATCACTACTTTGAGTACTATGCCCACATTAAAAAAAAAAGCTGATAAATTTGAGACAATTCAGAAAAGAGGAGTAAGACCAAAGGTTTATTTTTCTCTTTTAGCTTTTTATTGTCAATTACCCTCATGTGGATACTTGAAAATTCCCACAGGTGTGTCATTTACCACTCCATGGGAAATCACCTTTGATAACTAAATGTACAGGAAGGTTAAGCCTTCAATCACCATTAGCTGCTCTGAGTAACAACCTCCTGCGGCCGTTACTGCGTGCAGAAAGATGAGCTGGGGAAACGGTGGCCCAACAGAACAGCATCAGAACGGCATCTGATCAACCTCTGAAGCTAGGGAAGAAATAGGGACTACGTACATGGGGCGATGTGCGCAGCTTGTAGAAGCTTACTGTAATGACACAGAAGGGACAAGTAGTTTTCCTTATGTTAGGGGGAAGACAGCAGCAGCTGACCCTTTTGGAAACTTTTTTTCCTGTTGCTTTAGCTAAATGGATGATCAGTTGAAAGTTTAGTTACATCACCCAGGATGTCAAAAACATTATAAATATTTGGCCAAATAAATGCCAATAATGTATTACAGCAGTCTGGAAGATGCAGTAGAAGCAGCCACATTTAGAGGGTGTAAAAGGAAAAGACATGGTAATTTTACAAGAAGTGCTGTAAGAAACTTGAAGGTAGTCAACTTACATTTCAAGATCGTTCTGAAAATACTATAGCTCAAATATGAGGTAGATACCCAGAATAAAGAACATTGAAAAGCAAAAGAATATGAAAATGTTACCAGTATAATTCAGTTAAAAGAAGATCTTTCAAATTAAGATATTTCTGATTATTCTTAACAAAAAAAAGCCCCACAACATTATTTACTGTTGAGTCACAGCTGGCACCTCTAAGGGGCACTCTGTATACCAAGGACTAGTCAAGTGAACTTTATTAATTCACTTCAAGGAGAGGCTCAATTAATGTTTAGACACAGCTGACTCTTCAGGAGGTATTAACACTAGTCCTACAGGTGTTCAAGGTATACAGCTTTGATTTTGACTACGTGAGGCCTTCTCCATGGAATCACAAGAAAATTAAGGCAATTATGTAAGATTCAAGAAAACTTAGACAAAGTACTTTTAATAATCTGTGGATAGTGCTAATTTTGCAAAGACTCAGATGGCTGAAAAGAGAAGTTAATACCTAGCCCTGGCTGTATGAACGTAACATCACGAAAAGGCAAAAGACTTCAAAAGAAGATTAACAGAAAACACGACTTCAAATTATTTTGCTTTCTGAATCAGAAAGTTGCAACACAGTATTTTGTTACACTTATTTCCACAGCGCAAACACACAATTGGTGATTTTATTTCTACTTACCTGTTTGCATTTGTCCTCAGCTGCCTTTTTATCCGTTTCAGCCTGCTCTGCTCTGTCAATGGCATTCTCCTTGTCTAACTTCAACATCTGCATCTTTTTCTTGATAGCTTCCATTTTTGCTAAGGGATAGGTTGTATCTGTTGCACAACTGAAAGAATTCCGAAGAGTAAAGTTTTAGATTTTTAACGGCTTGGGCAGAGAAAGAAGTTGTACCCCGCCAAGTCACAGGGAAAATGAGCTCACGTGGTTGCAGAGAGCTTTAAACCCAGAGACCCCTGGACAAAACCCAGATCTATTGGCCTCTTCTCTGATCTTTCATACAGCCTTTCTAAGGAATGAGCTGGAACAGACTCACTAGAGGAATCTTCACCACTCCATCATCTCCTTATTTGGGTTCTGTTTTCTTCAAGGGAAAACTGTTTCCATTTTTAAGCTTCTGACAGAAGCAAAAGTGTTGACATAGGAACACATGCTTGAAAGAAAGCTTATTAGCACCCCTCCGTGTTTGCAGAGCAATTAAACAGCCCAAGAGATCTATGGGGTTGGCCTGGCTTCTTATAATAATGGCATAAGACTAATGAAGGAAAGGGAAGGATCTTTTTGGATTACTCCAACATAAATCCATGCATAAAATAAAATAAAAAAAATCTACACTTAAGAGGTAGCTAAATTTATGTTACAAAAAGATGCAGGATATGTAACGAGACAGCAGATTTTTTTGCTGTGAAAATAAGCACTGCTGTTAAGGAACTAGCTATAATCTGTAATAGTACAATACATAACAGAAGTCAGATTTAGATCCTAAATTCAGGCTCAAAGGCATTCAGTGAGTTTGAGTGCCTGTCTTTAAAATTTTACTCACTAAATACTTAGGGAACTGAACACCTGAAGTTGCAGTCTGATGAGCACTGTAAATTATTTCTTCTGCTGTATGAAGCAGTCACCTTCTCTCTGTCAGGCAAGGGAAGAGTAGGCTCTGGGAAGAACATCAGGAGCAGCTCCACTGAGGACACCAACAAGAGCATCCAATGGCGCCAGGATGTGCCCTATTTCCTTTTCCAGCCCTATTAAACACATCCCCATGCCCTCTCCCATCCCTCCATATGCTCTAGCTTAGCTTCACAGCCCACGACACCTACTTTGTCCTGACTGCAGCAGGGGCTTACTTACTCCACGTCCCAGAGGAGACTGAAAGCACTTACAGACTTTGCTATGCAGGGAGATCTGCATGACCTTGTATTCCCCCACTTCTTTCCCAAATTCAGGTCCCATTAACCGCCCCATGATCCTTTTCCCACTGATTCTGCCCCTGCTCTGCTCTCCACAGCCCTGTGCTCCCTCCCAGACCACATACAGCCCAAACTCCCTGCACACCCTCACAAACCCTGTCAGGCCTTCCCTCAGAAGTGCCCACAGGATCCCCAGCTGTGAGGGGTACCAGAAGCTTCCCCCATCCTCTGGGGTGAGCTGGCATGGCACTGAAAGGCCTTCAGGAGAGAATTCTGTGGAAAAATTGACCCTTATTTATCTAAGCTCGATGGCAGAATGGACACGAAGACAATACCAGCACAATGCCCATGAGGAGGGCCAGAGCCCCACAAACCATCCCCAAAGCACCACCAGGCCAGTCAGAGCACTCACTAGGCTGCTCAGGCTGCCTTTTGTGAGACATTTACTGCTGTTTCGATTCAAAATAAAAACAATGCTCATACTGCTACTAAAACCAAGACCTCAACCCCCAGCGGCCCCACCCGCTGCCTGCCAAAGAGGGCTCCGGCCCCCCCATCCCAAGATGGCGGCCAGGCAGCGCCCCGAAGGGCTGTGTTCTGGCGGCGCCAAGATGGCGGCGCGCCGGAGGACTACACCTCCCAGAGGGCTGTGCGCGCTCGACCCGCCGGCGGGCTCCGCGCCGACCCCTCCTCAGCGCCCTCGGCCCCGGGCCGGGCACGCCCAGCACGTCCTAGACCTCCAGCCCTCATTAACGGCAATTAAATAATCCCAGGTTGAGCCGCTTGGCGTTTTTTTTTACCCCATATATAAAATAATGCTCTGAATTGTTAACAGCTGTAAGTTGAGTGTTCGCTGGGAAACCGGTGCTGGCTCCTCCCGAGTCGGTGTGCACCTGCGCCCCTCACAGAACTAAATGTGCTTTTTCCCCCAGAAATGGGCATATCTGCCTCTCCTTCTCTGTGCCGCAGGTACTGCTGCAACAAGGTGGCCTCACAGGCATTTTTTGTCCGATTCCGATGGTTTGAACAGTGAAAGATAAAACCACACACGTTCTGAGCCTGGGAACAGGTTTAAAGAGTCGAGGTGAGGCACTAAATTAACAGTGCTGCTGAACCTGCAGAAACGGCATTAAAAACTAGTAAACCATACTGATTACCATTACAGCCTGCATTTGCCCTTGCCCTCCTCCGACATGAGTTTGCTGGCTCAGCCCTGGCCGAGGGCAGCGGGTTGCTGCAGGGATTTGGGGGATTTGGGCTGGCGGTGAAACGCCGGGTGTCGATTGAGGGCGAGTGCTGGTGATCACAGATCAGCAATGAAGCGCCCGAGGAGACACACGGGGCCCTGGCAGCCATCACCGTGCTGCAGCTGCCTCTTTGGCCAGCCGGAGTGGCACAGCCGCCATGATCTCCACAAGCTTTCTTTGGGGCAATGAACACCTTTAATAACTTCCTTCTGCTGGCTGCGACCCGGGGGTCCAGCTCACACGCTGCTCCTGTGAGTTCAAACCAGTTGGCCATGTTTTATGGCTCCTTTGGAGCTTCCCTCCCTCGATCATGCTGTCACTGGCATCCTGCCTCCAGACCGGACCCCGCATGGGTGTACCTGTTTCACCCTGCCACGAGGACTGGATGTGCCACAGGCCCTGTTTGTAGCTCTTTTTCAGAAGGAGCAGGTTTTGGGGTGCAGCTTTGGAGGCACACCAGGTGGAGGAGGAAACAGGGCGGGGGGGGGGGGGGGGGAGAAGGACTGCATCAGCCCCGTTTGACCTGGCACGTGGGAACCTGTGCGATGGAGGCAGATGCAAGACCACGCATGCCTCTCCCCGGGACTACAGCTGCATGTAGCCTTAGGCGTGCGTTTTGAGCTGTTTCTGTGGCTGTTCTCGCAGCCTCTTTATAATTTCTGATTATTGAGATGAGCAAAGGTGGCTTTCCAGCCAGCTCACCAGCCCCTCTGCTGCCGCAGGCTTGGGCAGGCTCAGAATCGGGGCTGGAGAAGCGAACACTGAACAAGACTCTTTTGCCTTTGTATTTCTACTGCAGGAAGATAATTTTTCTAATGGACTCTGTAGCATGATTCAGATCCACGTTTAGAAAGGAACATTAAGGAACGTGTCACCCTGTGCAGCCCTTCAAGCAGGTACATTCCCTTCTTCCCCTCCCCGCGTCACGAACTGGAGAGAAGTACCTGCGAAATTCACTCTGGTCTCTCAGTAATGATAATCCTCACTCCTCTGGCTTTCGTTAGCCTGGAAAACAGTGAGCAACCAAGAAAGAAAGAAGAGCCCTCCAAACCATTTCTTTTTTTTCAGACAGGCGGGAGGGTGCTATAAGGAGTTCCTTTGTTTTTCCTTTTCTTTCAGAGGGATTGTTTGGGCCTAGCAAGGCTTGGCAAGGTTGGGTGTGTAAATAAGAGAGGATACCAGAAGGAAATGAAGTTGGATTGTTCGAGAGTGCGCTCACTTCTTTGGCAGCGCACTGCATGGGAAGCGTGTCGCAGCAGGCATTTTAACAGACTCCGGGGGGGGGTCGAACCTGTGGCCTGAAGTCTGTCATGTCTCAAAGTTTTCTATACTCTCAATCCCTACTCCTTTTTTATTGCCCCGAAGTTAGCTGGGACTGACACCATGTCCCATTTCACTATCTTGAAAAGCAGACACTTTATATCCCCATTTTCTCCCCCAGCTCCTCCTCCGTTCTAAACTCCTGGTCATAAAAAATCACCTTCCTCTCTTTCACATTGACCAAGCTCCAACTTCTCATATGCAAAGCTGCATGTGTCAAGGCTAGAAACGTTTCAAAGCAGAAGAAAGAAGCTGTTGACAATCCCTTTACCAATTTTCCTTTGGTTTCTTAATGTAAGTTTCTCCTAATAGTACACTCTCTCTTGTAAAGTTTCTGTTCTAGAAACTATGCAATATGGTGTATCATTAGCAGCGCACTGTAGCAAAGGTGGCACTAGAATGAATACCAAACTTGTCTCTTCCTGGCATTTCCTTTTAAATGACAAAATCCGTAAACCCTCACATCTCACTGAATTTCTTTCTGGGTTCTCCCTGCAGGGCTGTCTCCCAGCGTGAAGGGTATGGCAGGACAGTAACAGTCTGTAATACTCTCTCTCTCATACTTTCTCATTAAGTATCCATTACTCACCACAGATGCAGACAAGGTACTGGGCTAAGTGTGACAAAAATGGTAGATCTACTCTTCCTGTGCCTAGATCCAAGGGGAATTTACCTCTTTTAAATAATCCTGGTTATCTGCATTTCCTAGCAGGGTCTTGAACGCCTGAGATGCTGAATTTGACACTGTTTTGAATAGGATGGCAGAATTCACTCAGCACCTGAAACATGCACCTGCTTGGGAAGCCTGTCTCACTGCCTGTCTCACTTCTGGTACACCAGAAGAAAGCAAATCCCATCCTATATGCACGTTAACATTCCTGGCTAATACAGAATGGAGTGGAGAGGATGCCAGAAGAGAAGGAATCAGCAGCCTCTATCCCAAAACTTTGGCTACCCTTCCTTTCTCCAGGCTGGCTGTATTGCTTTCACCGGTGAGACCCATTCTGTCACAGAGAAGGATTTGTGTTCAGACCAAAGGACATTCATCCTTTGGTTTAGTGGGCATGGGTACTGGGTTGATGGTTGGACTCGATGATCTTAGAGGTCTTTTCCAACCTTAATGATTCTATGATTCTATGATTCTATCCGCATGGACCATCCCTTCTTCAGTTACTTTGCTCTTATAGCCCATTTCTGGGCCACAGTGAAAGCTTTAAGCTCTTCCTTGCCATTAGATGGCAATGTAGATCCACAAATCCTCTTTCTTCCTTGAGTCTCTGGAAAACCATCTTGCTGCTGGTGGAATGGCTGGTACAGCCTCAAATCTTATATTTCCGCCTACCTCACCTTTTAAGACTGAGGCATCCTGAATTTGTTTTGCCTGCAAACGAATGGAGCTGGCTTCCTGGGATGCCAGCTCCTCCGAAGTCCTCAGTGGCATGAGCGCGCTCTCTCTCTCCATCTAGGGCCCTCCTTTGTGCACAGAGGTTTATTTTTTCGCTCTTCCAGCAATTAATTCATTTGTCTCTTGTTTTGCTGTTTCCACAAGACATTTTGCTGTCTTGCTTTTTTTCTCAGCTTACTGCCAAACCCGGTAGGCGAGTGAGTCATGGGCTGCTGCAGGCCAAACCCTGGAGGATACAGACTTCTTCCTAGGGTCATGAATCTCCCATCTGGGAAGTTATAAAGAACAGCAGTGAGAAATAACTACCACCGCAAAATGCTTTCCCCCATATCCATTTTTCAGCTTTTCCATTGTCTGCACTTGACTGGTTCATTTAACATGTGCGTTACTCGTTTTTTTTCCTTCACATTTCCCTTTCCACCAGAAAATGTCACCAACTCACATCCAATTTTTGCTCAAAAAACTTGCAGGTTCACGTTCCAAAACCAGGCAAGTTTGCTCCTTCAAAGCTGAATATACATAGCTTTTTTTCTGGACCCTGTTTTAAGTTCAATCCCATGCCAAACAGAGTCCACCAGCTCCCAGTAATGCAATATTGATGCTGGGCAGCTAGCCAGGGAAGTTGTAGGATCTTTTGGAGTCCAATACTGCAGCAGGATCCATCTGGCTTAGTAACTTCAGCTGTGTTAGCAGCAGAAATCCTCATATATACCAACAAGAATGAAAGGAGGATCAACCCCACTTTTTCAGACATCTTTAAAAAAAAAAAAATCTGTTATGCTGCCGGAGCAGATGGAGAACTCCTGACTGTTGCCTGGAACAGGGCAGGATGACAAGGACATTTTCCCCTGTGCCAGGCAAGGATGGGAGATTGTGGCTGGGAATTCAGTGGAACAGAGAGGCCATTTGGCCTGGGAGCACAGCACCCTATAGCTTGACATGCAGATGACAGGACAGAGTCAGTGCAGAGACTGTCACTTCCCCTTGTCACTCACACCTCCCGTATATGTTAACATAAGCACCTTCCAGCTTTTTCTCCCATCTTGTCTGGATTTTAAATGGTCTAAACAATGAGAATTTTGCCCTAATCCCCAGGAGAAGTGCTCCTCTGTCATAGAAAGGCTCTCTTTATTCCTGGTGTGCAAGAAGTTAATAGTATTCTTAAGCACTCTTGCAGATGTGAGCAGTATGCTGTAGATAAGTTATATCAGGAGAAAGCGTTATCGCTTGGGCTTACATATTTTGTGCTTATCTGTTAGACTCTAAAAAGCTGTTGCATTTAATTACCCATTTTTCAAAGCATTTATTAATCATTTATTAGCTCTTTGTTCATTTGCTGTAGATGTAACTTGACATATAAAGTGAGCCCAGTCATTTTATAACCAAGCACACCTCAGGAGGAGGAAAGCACTGGGTGACAGAAAAGGCCTTACTCATCTTACTTATCTGTAAAGCACTTGGCACATGGCGGTACAGCTCTAGCTGGGGCCTCTGGGTACTTCAGGAATATAAATACTAGCTCCTTAAGCTGCCCCATCACCCGAGATATCTGGGGCACTGAATGAATTAGGTGGCAGGCTGCATATTGGACTGGAGATTTCTAACCGTAAGTTACCACTGTCAAGCCTCATGATTCGTCCTGCATGGCCATTCACCCCCGGTGAGAGAACCCTTCCCAGCCCTGTGCTCCCCAGCACCCAGCGGGTCTCAGAGCTCCCAGTGCTGCAGCCTTCCCTCCGCACCGTCAGTTAACAGCGCAGGAAGACAATCGCGGGGTAGAGAATGTGCCTGCCCGCAGAATCGTGTACTAAGGGGAGTCTAACACAAAGCCCCTCTTTGGTACCCAGTGTTGTAGAGCTGCAGGTATAGCATGGTCAGTCTGACAAGGGCTTCAACCCTTGCTGTCTATCTGCTCCCAAACACAAACTCACCCCAAACAAATGTCAGAGGAAAATCCTTAGTGTTCAGCATTACTGACCACAAGTCCTGGGATCAGAGAGCTTCAGGAAACAGCAAATTATCTTCCTTACCTGAAAGGCCAGCACTATGAGAGTGGTCTCCCCAAAGACTTATAGGCTCTGCCAGGGGAAGCAGGGTCAAATTTTCCCCAGATGTTGCCATTTCCCTATGACTGCTACCAGGAAATAAAGAAACCTTGATTTCCTTATAGAGCAACATCCCACTTCTCCTCTATTGTCCTCTGCAAGGAGAGCAGCACAGCAAGCAGCAAAACACAGCCACTGCCAAAAAAAAAAAAAAAAAAAAAAAGCCTAAGAAATGAGTGTCTTTATTCTGGCATTGTAAGAAGACATTATAAGGCCCAGGATCACCTCAACCAGCTTGAGGCATCTTAATGAAGCACCTAATTTAGGCAGGTGTTTCTCTTTTTCTCTAGTCAATGGAGTAAGGAAGCTCTGAGAACAGGAGAAGAGGAGACAAGATTTTATATATGCTGTTGCTTTATTTCTTCCCCCACCTGGGTTTGAAATTGCTTTTTGGGCTTTCCTAATGAGTGTTTCTCTGAATGTTTGCATGTCTTCTATTTGCCCTCAATATGGGTAAAAGCTTAAGTCAATAAGTTTTTATTTGATTCGCAAATAATGCCAGAGTGACACATTATCACAGATTCTCAGAACTCTGACTCCATGTCCTGTCCTCTAGATATGACATGCCAGAGACAACACCCAAGTAGGCTGCAAGGTGCAGGGTAGGGGATGGAGATTAAAATAACTCTGAGGAAAGACCATCTAGAACTTTGTCCAGTACCTTTGTTTAGCCCACAAACCGTCAGGAGCTGGTGAAATAATTGCTTTGGACAGATAATAAAACATCCTTCATCAAAACTAAGGTACTTAATATACTGCCCAAGTCAATTTCCCTTATTTCTGCTGTCCTCTTGGTTTTAATAATAGTTTAATGAAAAATTCAAAATTAATTGGAAGTGGCATTAGACATTCACGTGTTCCAGTGAGGATTTCACTGCTTCAATATTTCATAAGCTGACTTCACTGCTGTGCTTCTCCTTATCCTGGCTTTCATAGGCTAGAATATAATCTCTTTTCATAAAATGAAGGGTCCCAATATGGGTGGATGGGGGTACATGAGAAAAGTTTGCAACCACATCATAGGCAAAGAAATAAAAATAATAGCTGTGTTTTCTCTTTCTGCCACCATCCCTCCTTTCTATGTAATGATACACATCTGAGCCTTGACTGGAAAGAGCTGTCCTAAAAATAAACAGGAGCTGTCTGAAAGGTGTCTGAGGGAGGTATTTGGCAGCTGTCAGGCTGTCACGTATGCTAGAAGGACGGTACTGATGGACTCGCTGACACCAGACGGGCTCTGCTGAAATGAGAATGCCTTATGCTTCCCTTGGCACTCACTGGGCAAATTCTGTTGGCCGGAGCCACCAGACCCCAGTGTGTCTGGGGCCTGATCCAGTTCTGGCTGCCGTCAATGAGAGTCTGCCCTTGGACGGCACTGGGAATTGGATCAGACCCTTGCTTTACCCCCGAGACTGGCTTTACACCAGGGATGAATTTTGTCTCCCCAAGTGAATGTCACCCCAATGGAGAAGGATACACCAGGCCCCAGGCTTGAAAGTTTCTGTAGGTCTCTGAAAATGAGACCTCTCGCTGAGGTGCCTAGAGATGGGGACCAGAGCCTAACCTTTGACATGTTTTGTTCTAACAGCTTTGCACCACTCTGTGCCTCAGTTTCTCCTTCTCTAATAGGGGTGTTGTCGTCCTGTCTTCAAGAAGATTATTGACATATCTGTAGATCCAGGCATTTTTAAACGCTTCCAGACCATGACTGTGCTAAAAGCTGTTCCTATTTCCCACAAGGTGCTTAATGGACACGAGTTACACCACGCAGCAGTCACGAGATGAGCAAACAGAAACACGAAAGCATGACATGACTCATCTCAAGCCTTTGCAGCAACTCAGTGTCAGAGTGAGGACCCAAGAATCCCAGTCCCCACCAAAACAATCATACCTTTACAGCGACCGAATCCGGAAAGCAAATCTTGCTAGCAGAAGCTTCAGTTCTTCTTAAGTACACAGGGAAATCTCCATTGCCTGTAGAGTAACTGAAGATATTTGCTGCTGTTCTTAGCCGAGACATAACGTGCTGGGGAGGGAAAAAGAAAGGAGGTGTGAAGACAGGGTGGAAACCTCCTTGTTTCAGTGGGAGAGCGGACACCTCTCTTGTTCTCAATGGGAGCTGACTGCTGCCATATCTGAAAATCTGACAGTTTGTTTTGTTATCTAATGGGCAAGAGCAGCCCCTTTTTAGTGAAGAGCAGACTCTGAAGTCAACTACCTTGCAGTACTTTGGTCTGAAAATACTGGTCTGTGTGGAGAAGAATGGACAAGGGAATTAATTCCTGTAATATGGGCTGCAGGAAATTACCTACTAGATAAGAGGGTGACTTGATCTTTTTGAGAAAAAAAAATTACTTCCTTATCTTGATGATGTTTGCTCTGAAGTATCATCTTGTGACTGCCACAGTCTACCTTGCAGGATCATTCAATTACAGCCAGCTCCCGTGGCTGGCATCGCTTCCTTCCTCTCAGAGGTATCGTTGTATTTACCAAAGTGTTGCTTGTTCGTCCTGGTATTCTGAGGCCTCTGTTGTCGCCTGTTTGCGTGGTGTGCCTGCAGCCCCATGATGCTGTCCCTGCTCACGTGCTGGAGCAGGATACGACCAGCCCTTCAATTAGGCAGGGATCTGAAAGGAAGAGGAAATCAAGATGATGATCCAGTGAGGAGCACGTATGAGTCAGTATTAGATATCTGATGGTATGACGGGCAATGAATGAGTCCTACCCCTTTTGGAGGGTCCCAGCCTGTTTGCCTACAATAACTATTCAGATCTCCTAGGGGGAAACTGCACTGCATTAATGAGGGGTGTTCACACCAGCCGGGCTCTGTGTCTCCTTCAGGGTGCTTTGGCTCCCCCCCATGAGGAATTTTTCACTATGCAGAGTACTTTTCTTCATTAAAATGGCCATGTTAAATAGCTGTGAGGTTCCTCAACGCCTACTTTGTTGAACTGATCTACTCCACAGCTGACAGCTTTTTAGAGCAGGAGACATGAGGTTACTAAACCCATTAATTTCTCACATGCACCCACGTTTCTAATGGCTATGGAGATCCAGCTTTAAAGTCCTCTGAGAGCCATTGGAATGAAGAGCACTTTGTGAAGACGTTGTAATTATTATGGGATTTAGGGGTGTGTGGAAATGATTCGTGGAGATGTTTCCCAGCCAGCAGGCTCTTGGAGCCAGGTGAGCTCTTCCCTGGAATGTGAAGCATGCAGCACGGCAACTGGGAGGAACAGGTTTGGCAGGACATTTTAAGTTGTTCACGGCAGACAGCCTCTTCAGAGCCACATCCCTGCTTTACCGACCTCCCAGCTGGATGTTCCTCTCTGCCACACTGGCCCTGGTGAGCTGGAAAGGATGGACACGCTGCGAAGGAGCCTTTCTCGCTGGAAGAGGTACCACATTAAGGTGCACCTGGCTGACGAGGACCTGATGATGTCCCTCACGGTCAAGCCCAGAGACACAGTGATGGACCTACGGGCTCACTTAGTACGGGAGGGCGTCACTTCCTGGAAGAAGACATTTTATTACAACTCCAGGCAGCTCGAGGAGCACGAGACTCTCAAAGAAGCCAACATCCAGAATGGCTCTGTCCTGCTTCTTGTCAGCAATAAAAGGTAGGCAAAGAGCTCGTCTGCAGCAGGGGCGGTGCAAAGGAAGGGGAATGCTCTGCSTATCTCAGCCCTTTGGGACACTTTCCTGTTGGGGTTTGCAGAAAGCAGATCAGGAACTCAAACCCTGCCATCTCCAGCAGGCAGACTGAGATTCAAGGCTCTTCAGCTCCAGACGCGCTGTGGTGTGAAATAAGGGGGTAAGAGGAGGAGGAAATCTCGTTGATGCTGTCTGTCCTGTCTCTGATCAGGTCTCACTTTCCCGACTACGTGGCCAAGCACAGAGGGAGAGACAAGATGTGCAAAAGGGCAAGGGAGATCGTGCGATGTGGGGGAGTGCTCTGGGAGCCTCTTACTTGTCCTCACTCTTTCTTGTTGTGTCTGGCRCTCGCCATTTCTTTTTAGTAGATACTTTCTGCAAGTATTTGGGGGTGGCGCAGTCCTGCTTTGACAGGGAAGAGCTGTGAGCTGCCAGTTTACAGCAAAGCACAATGAGTGCTGGACAGAGACGGCAAGAGGCTGCAGCTTCCCAAAATGTGGCCAGATTGCAGCAGAAAGTACAGCGAGACTAGAAACTTCCAGGATAGCCAGTGCAAAGGAGATCAGTCAGGGCAAGTATTATGTTCCAGTGGGAATGAAAGCTGAGATAATGGACCTGAGACCCACTGGCCCACAGGATAGTTTAGATTCAGTGGGGTGAATTTATGCCCAACTGCGCTGTCTTTCCTAATGCCTGGCTTGTTGCTGCCAGCATGATTAATTCTGTGAAGCGTTTTGGGGATACTGGGTAGAAGAGGTGCAGAACAGAGCAGGGGTGTACTGTGTTTAATTCTGCTTTCTGAATCCTGAGCCCTCTGAGTTATGTGTCTATGCTGATCAGAGTTTCCTCTCCAGAAAAACCTGCACTAAAGACTTCAGTTCCTGATTATATGCCACATATTGGCATGGTCCTATTTTCCAGTCCAGAGGCAGCTTGAAATCTCACACAAAGAAGATTTAATAAAGCATTTCCTTTCAGAGCTCGGTCAGACACAAGAGATTTCACATCGCTCAGCTAACTGCAAACCCCGAGTCACCCATGGCCCCTTTCTCCAACATCTCATTTCAGCTCTCTGATTAACTTGGCTCAGCTCCTCCTTTTCACCTTGTTTTTAATGGCAGGAGCATTTCTATTTGTTGTTGTTTCCAGTGTTTATTTTCCTAAATTGTACAGCCTGAATTTTCAAGAGTAAAAAAGGATTCTGAGGGACTTAGTTGATGGAGTGCACATATTGACGCTCTTTTGACAGATGCCTGATTTCCATAACGTGCTATGCACCTTCCCACATGCTGCAAAAGCAGGGCGTAACTGCAGCAATGCAAAAATCACCAGGAGATCCTGTCCCCAGTGTGCTGAGTTCAGGATACCCACCTGAAGTCACTAGCCATTTTTGAAAATTTAGAGCCTTCTGCTGAAAGCTCCAGCTCAATTTTTGTGAGTACATGAAAAAGGGAGTGGGATTTCTAATGTTTTTCTCCTTGGATTTCATCAAAACCCTCCTGGCTCCTGAACAAGCACCTTTGTCCAATCTCTTATTCCTTTTCCCAGGGCTGGGTGCATCGTGGGGGGTGGACAGTCTTTCCCTGAAGTCACGTCTCTCCCTGAGTTCTTGGCCATGAAAGATTATTGGGTTGTGACAATAAGCCACTCCCGAAGTATTTTGTGTGGCAGGAGTGATAAATGCCCAGGTATTGGGGATACATTTCTCTAAAGGCTCATGGGGGTGACTGAGCTATCATTGTAGCATCGTCCTCCTAGATATTTCTGAGACATGCTCGTGTGTGGCTTGGCAGTCATCACCCTGCTCTGTACATAGTCCTGGGCTGAGTGCAGCYTCTGTGACTCAGCACCTTGCCAGATCCTCAACATGGAGAGGACTGTTTTTTAGAGGGCTCGCTCTATCGCGTAAACTGGGAGTTAGGAAATACAGAGTGGGAGAAGGCCGGCACGGCATTGCAATTGAGATTACAGCACCATTTTGAGCGTCAAGATTATTTGGCCAGATCTTTAGGTATTATAAATCCATGTTGCTCCAATAGTGTCTGTGGAGATATGCTGGTCTGTATCAGCTGGCTGAGTGTGCAACCTTGGGGAATATGAGGAGAGTAGCCTACGCAATGTTGGGACTGCCTAGGAGCCACAGGAGCAGAGAGGAATAGAGAACGTGGTGCTGGGTTTGGCCAGCAGCCCTGAGGATTTAAGAGTTGGTTTTAGTACTTCACCAACTCAGTGAAGTATGGACCCTCTCCATCAAAGGTCAGCATCTGCTTCTTAAGTTCTCCCTGGAAATCTTGGTGTCTTCTACTTACTCTTTTGTACTGAGATGCCAGCCAAGCAGAGCTATATTAATTCCAAAAGCGGAGTTGCTCTGATTGCCAAGGTCTGCGGCTCAGTGTCGTGTCTATAAATATTAATGGTCACTCTGTAGGCTATGTGTTCCTACCAGGGGCTCACGGGACAGTTTACTTTGAACCAGAGAAAACATGCAAACGACCCTATTTTTCATYCCCCCCACCCTTAATGCCTTTGTAGATAATTGGCATTTAGCAAAGGCCAAGTCAGCATTTCCACTTCTTGCTCTCGTTTTCTGGGGTTTATAACTTAGTCATAAAAATTTACTTAAGASTGCAGCTTGGCAGGAAAGGGATCAGCATACCAGCTAATGCTGAAAATTTATTTGGACCTTAGTGKTCAAAAGTTCGAGCAAGTCATTTTGGAGTTCAGTCAACATGACCTCTCGCCCTGGGAAAACACACGGGCAGCCCAGACCTGGGAATATCACATCCACTGAGGATGCAATTACCCCTTGTGCAGAGCTTGTTAATCACATTACTGCTGCAGTGATTGGGATTGCAATCCTGTTGCAGAAGAAGCTGAGCAAAGGACACACTGAAAAACAGTTTCTGCCCTAGAGAGCTACATATTACAATAACATGGTTTGCAAGTGGGTAAAACAAGCAAAACAAGACTTGAAATGTGAATGAACAAACAGAGAGAGAAACCCCTCAGCTCAGTGGCCTCGGGCCAGCCTGTGGTGTTCAAGCCATCAGTGCCCAATGCAAGGAGACCACCAGCGAGTCTCGACATGAAAAGAGCAGCCGTCCAGCACAAATGCAACAGCATCYACAGGGGCATGCAGCAGGCTGTCCCAAATGCCCGAGGCGGGATCAGTCCTGGCACTGCGGACCACGCCACGGCAGAACTCGTTTGGCTCGCTCTGGAGGCGGTGCAGGGCCCCAGAGCCAGGTAGCTGCTCAGCTGGTCTGGTGGTGATGTGGGAGTTCCTGAAACTGGCATGACTCTTCCCGAATTTTGTCTGTCGCCCGGATGCTCTTTGCCGGCTGCATGCTGCGGAGCACCAACAAAAGAGGCTTTCCACAGTGTAGTCAGCAGCAGTGCTGAATAGTGGGTGGATGGCATTAGCTGCTCCTTGTTGATAATTTGTTGGCTGCATTTTGATGCTAGATGTTAGGTGGAGGGATATTGTCTTGAACTGGTGAATCCACCAGTTAACCCGTGAGCTATTTCAAATAGAGGATAGAAATGGGTGATCCAGAGCGATTCCTAGATGGGCTGTGTGCCTGTCACTGACTGTTCCTAAGGATGTACAGCTCCAGCTGGCTCTGGATGTGGTATACCATATTGACAGAGCCTTCACACTTGATTTCAGGCTCCTTTCTTGTGCTGTCACCTCTAGCAGTCAGACAAGTGCTGTACTAATAAATTAACCAGTACCATGACTGCTCTGTTACAATGTTGGAGTATTGCACTGCAGTTTTGGCCCAGTCCAGATGCATTTCAGGAGCTAGCACGGGCCAGGGACTGCTCCTTATGGGCTGCCTGGGTATGACCACGCAGATTTGGAGGGTAAGAACTTAATATGAAAACATTGGCCATTCTGTGCCAGCTGTCCTCTCAATGCASAAGAAAGTCCCAGGCACATTTAATTTACTGGCATAGACTCAGCCACAGCACATGGGATCCGCTCAGTCTTTTAGAAGCTGAGGTTCACTGAGGCCAAGCAGCTATTGTCATCATATATGGCTTGCCTGGAGAATGGAGTTCAATAAGTCATCGGTGAATAGGTTAAATAAAGTAGATGCCGGTGCTGAGTTTAGCAGAAGTCTATTATCTGGAATCTCTTGGTGTTGATTTTCTGGCCTGGAGCCACCTGAAAACATCTATCTCGGGGCATTAGCAGTTACCATAACAACTCATCTAGGAACAACTCCTGACAGCTCGAAGAGCAGACCAAGGTCCCACATGATGTATAAAGCCACTCTTAGGTCAAGATAAGCATGTCCAGGATTCTCCCTCTTCTGCAATCCAGCCTCAGTGTCCTTGGTGAGCGCCAGTGCTTATACAAGCTTTAACGTGCTTGGGACCCTGCTTTATCATTCAGAGGCTGTTCAGCCTAGTTTTCCAAAGGTCCATCCACTCAAGGAGCTACCTCCTGGCAGAATAACAAAACCATTCACCTTTGGGGAACCGGCTAATTCCCTTATTGGCATTCAGTTTACAGTCTCTGATTTTTGGCCTTATAAATGAAAATGGTGACTGAGCCGCTTGCATAAGGTCCAGTTTAGCTGATGCTAAGAAACTACTGCCTACATTTGACTCCCGTGATGACATAAGGATTGATGTTTGACATAGACACTCGGCAGTGGCTCACCCCAGGCTTATATTCCTCCACTATCCTGTCACCCCTTCTCAGTCTCACCGGAATTGCCTGAGAAGCAGTCACCAAGCACAGCAGATGACGTTGGATCTCGAGAAACCAGAAAAATAATGGGATCTACACAGTTTGACCCTGCATAGAAAGCCGACATTACAGCCCAGACATGAATTAAGTCCCTTACACTGGGTTTCAGTGTGATTTTGTGATGCCTGCTCCTTGCACTGACCTTCCAGCTCCTGGGGTTGCTCAGCAATTACTCCTCAGCATGGAGGGGAGACTTTTTGCTCCCATCCAACTACTACAGACTTGCCCTGTAAAGCTTAAGCCTAACAGCAGGCTCCAAGGCATCTCACAATAGGATAACGATCCTTTAAATAGCACTGGGAGTCTCTCTTCTCAGGGAGAACTAATTAAGTTCTTCAGCACATGCTTAGACATATGTTGATCTGGTATGGCCTTAACAGGCCTGCTTCCATCTACTGGATAAATAAAACTGGCTTAAAAAATACCCTCCTAGAGATGCGTTACTTAGGCAACAGCCAGGTGGGGGACTGACTTCATTTCTGTGGCTGAATTTATATGTATTACGCATGGGCCAAGCTCTCTGCTGGTGTAAACTCCTTGAAATCAGTTAAGTGATTTTTAAGTTCTGAAAGCACCAGTGCAGTCACCTCTGCTGACCTCTTGCAGCGTACAGGCCGGAAAATGACACCTCTATTTAGCTCAGTTACTTACTGTTCGGCCCAAGAAGCTCATTTAACAAAAGCAGAGGGTTGCATCAGTGGAAACCATGGTCCACAGGATCCGAATTCCTCTCCTGTGCAGTTGCACGGGATTGCAGTAGATGAAACTGAGCTGATGTGTCCCGTGGGGGGTCTGTCTTGGCTCTAGGCAAAGAATTAATGAATGGAAAGTATATTCTAAAACAGGTTCTTTTCTGGTGTGGTATGGCACAGCTTCCTGGACTTCTCTGTAGTTGTGCTGATTTATACCAGCTGAAGATTTTGCCCAGTTGGGATAAATACCCTCTCCTGTGTCCTGGTGTTTTATGGGGCAGATGTACTACAGGGTGGGCTCACAGCAAATCCTTGGCTATTACAAGTCCCTGAAATTTCAAGTGAGGAAGCAAGTGCTGGAATATGGTTCCTGTTCTGGGTTTTTCAGAAAAGCCAACCAGCGATTGATATCAGCCTAAGTAGACTTGTAGTATCCTTTGCTAGGACCCAACAAAAGAACCCCGCCCCATAAACTTTGAACTTCTCTAAKTCCTGATGAAATGTTTGCAGCACAGGCTCAGTTTCTTGTCTGCATAATTGCAAAGAGCAATTCACAAGTCAAAAGACTCAGCCCTGCACTTACTGGCTCGGCTAGGTGGGGTGGCTGCCTGGTAGAGCTGCTGCTCACAGGCCATGAGTATCTTGGTTGCAGTCCAAGGCATGATAATGAGCTCTCTAAGCAAATGCTAGCCCTGAAGAGGAACCCCTAGAAACTTGAGAGAGCTTCAGCCTCTGTTCTGGAAACCCCAGCAGGTAGCCCTAGATGATTTCTAAGGGTCTTCAGAAGAGTAACTAAGAAAGTAATCCTACTTCTGCTAAGCTTAAGTCTTCTATGCAGGGTCTATACCCCGTCAGAAAATGTTTATGGAACCATAACCCCAGAAAACCACTGTTTAGTGCTAATGCGTGCGAGTGAACGTGTTTAGAGCAATTCAATCTCTGTCTTACTGTAAACATCCTCAAAGCGCTCCTAAAGCTASAGGCTGCCCTGTTCTGAGATGGAAAATGGATTTCCAGGAACACGCACTAAAGAGGGAGAGCCTTGCCTATGGGAAAAAGGCTTCCAGACAAGTGCAGGTTATCTGGAGGGTGAAGGCATCTTTTGCGGAAGGATAAACAGATCTGAAACCCTGCAAGTAGCTTATCCTCAGCTGTATAGYGTGACTGAAAAAACAAAAGTCAGAGGATCAGGTTTATATTCTCCCCACGCCAGGGTCAGTGCCTCCTTGGTCAAATGCCATTTTTGATTGCATGTCTACAGCGCTCCAAGTATTTGCCTCTTTCTTATTCAGATAATGCCAAAGAGCACAGCCAAAGCCATGAGAGACGGGGAGTGTGACAAGGGCTGAAGGGAAGCAGATGGAAGAGAGCTTGGCCGTGGAAAGGCAGCTCAGCCACCAGCATTTGGTAAGTCCCTCCCCGCACGCCAGCTCAAGGACTGTTCAGAAAGCAGCTCCGAGTGTTTTCAGCACCGTACCCATGAATAATTAACCCAAACAAAACAACAAATAACGTTTCCTCATCAGCGTGCCATGTGGTCTCAGCTGCCAAAGGAGAAGCGCGGGTAAGACTGACTCAGCTCCTGAGGGCAGTGAATCAGAGTGAAATGCCCACGAAAGGGTGACTTCTGCCTGGGTGATGAAGCAAGAAGGAGCTGGGGTGGACTTTGCTTAGGACCCTAGATGGGGACAGTGGACATCTGAGACTCCTTCCAACTCTTTCACAGGATTCCTCAGTAAGTTGCTGATCTTGGCCTTTGTTTTCCTATGTGTAAGTCTGAGACAATTTATTCTTCCCTTTCTCCCGCTCTTTGTYCATCCAGCTGTGAGTGACTCGGGTTAGGGACTGTCTGGGCTCCCGAGCAGTTCCTGTACAGCGGGGCCCTGATTTCTAGGTTGAAGGCTCTGTACAGCAAATAAGCGGTAAGCACACTATAGACAGTCCTGGAGCTTGACATATCCCAAGGACAGAGACTGGTTGGTCACTGTTACAGCGACTACCTCACCTGTCACCAGGGACCCATTGTTACACCAAAACTGCCTTATTTTTGAGCCAGGGTTTATAAGGCAATGAGCCTCCTTGTGTGGTTCTTCCATCTATGTGCCAGTCCCCCYACTCCAATAACTTCTGAGCCAGAGCCAGCTGACCTGATTCAACCCAGTCTGATGGAAAGAAAGAGGTCTCACAGACCCAAGATTCCTGCAAAAATTTTTTTATGAAAAAACAGCAGCTGGATAGAAGAGACATTTAAGTTAATATCCTACTGAAGGAAAGGTAATTACACCTCTTGCTCCCTATCTATTTTGAGATGCAGCAGGCAGGTGACCAGCTGGCATTTAGATACCGGCTGGTCAATCAGTACCTGCCTAGCTTCAAACCAGCCACCGCACTTGCTGCCCCTTGTCTGCAAAGCAAGAAGCCGTTGGAAGAGCCGAGGACTTTGCTGGGGAGGTCTGGAGGGGATAAGGGTGCCCTGGGGATATTACAGTGAGCTGGGAGCACCAAGAAGGGAAGAAAKAAAAAGCAGTTGTAATACACAAATCAGAAGGAGAACGGGTTTCACCAGTTCCCCTGCTCACAGAACAACTTGATTTTTAGGTTCAAACTTATTTTCARGACAAAATGGATGTTTCTTTAACCACTACAGCACTTTCCCCAGAAAACTTCARTGACTGGCAACTGTCTTACCAAACCCCCCAAACCTGCATTTTCTGTTTTTCAACTGAAAAACATGCCTTTCTGGACTTTTTTGGTAATAAGAAAACATTTGATTCTTTTTTCCAACAAAAGCATTTGAAGAAATGCCATGGAAAATGGAGTTTCTCATTTTCCAGTTTTTTTTTGTTGTTTTTTTTTTTTTTTTTTCCTAGGAACAGAAATATTTCCCCAAATACTTCCTTGGACTTTGCACAGAAAGAGATTCCAAGACAGACAAAGACAGGAACATAGACACAGCTGAAGATCTTTCAGTCCAAGCAACTGAGATGGACAAAGAGTGRGATGGGACTAAGCATGGGAAGAAGGAATGTGACTTTTCCAAGGTCAACCAACAAGCTAGGCACACAGTGGAGAGCGTGCTGGCGCTGTTGGGTCAGCATTTCTGACACTTGACCATGCGGCGCCTCTGCGCGTCTGTCTGTCCTGAAATAATGAGTTTCTTGGAGCAGAGCCAGTACTTTCCTGAGTGCGTGGAAAGTGCCTTGTGCAGCCCTAGGTGCAGTCATAAATAATAACTTAAATGATAATAATAATAATATTAAAGTGGAGGTGTGCCACTGAAGATGGGACACACTCAGCAACAGAGTCCTGAATCGATGTCCCTCTTCTAGTAAAAGGTACAGTTTGACTCACAAAGCCTGGGAGAACAGTATATACTTCTCTGGACCTGATAATCACAGTCTTTTGCTCTGCAAAAGGCAAACCGACCTGAGTCGAATTAGGTCYGGTATCTACTCTAACACGTCATGCCTGTAGCTGGCAGCTCTGGTCAGCTTTGGGAGGCTTTTTGCAGCTCAGGGGGATATCTGGAAAGAGAAAATTAACTGTGGTGGTGTGGCGAGCTGCCTGGACTAATGTTTTTTTTTCAGAGATAGGCTTTGATTGACACTTCAAATCTGCCTGACAATCTCTTATTCTAAGTGCAGTTGCTGCCTTTCTTCAGAGCAGGAACAGCTGGTTTGGTTGCTGTCCTTCAAATGATGGATCTTATCACATGGGAAAAAGAAGAAAAAAAAAAGCAAACCACCTGGAAACAGCCACAGGTACAGCATAAAAAGAGGTAAAACTAACTGGATCTATTTGAGGTATTTCTGTTTTTCCCCTCTATGCCATAATCCAATGCAAGATATACGAGAAAAGAGGCTATGCTCYGAGGAACAACAGCTGACTGTTTTCTTTCTTTATGTGACTGTTTATTATGTTGTTGTTTTTCTTCAAGAGATTTTTAATGCTTTGTAGATAGGGCTGTGTCACCCTCCAGGGATGAGAGGACTAGGAAGTCAGTGGGACAACCCTTTTACTCACTTGTTCTACACTGCCTCTTCTACTGCCTATCCTCCCCACACTGCCTCTTATTGCTTCGTTTCAGGCATCCTTGATGCTTGCTAAATACTGGGATCACACCATTCAGCTGCTCACAGAAGAGGTGACAGCCACTTTTTACAATGTAATTTAGACATTTGGGGTTTACCTGAGTCTGGCCAAGAAGAAGGGTGGGTCTCCAAACAGGCAGAGGCACGCTTCGAATCCTCTTCTGGACACCCACTTAGGTGGCAAAATAGGTCTCTTGTTTGAGATGTCCTGTCTCTTCTCACCCATCTAGGTCCATCAAAAAACACCCAGGCTCTTTAGACCGCAGAGTATAGGGCTGTTATCCAATTACCAGGAAAGATGCTGATAGTAAGAACTGCTCTGAAATGGATGTTTCCTTTGTTCTCTGTGAACACAGGTGTGGGCAAGACCAAGGACCAAAGCTGAAAGGTGTGCAAGCTCCCGTCTGCGTGCCAGCCTGGGCGTATTGCAAGATGGAGACGTTTGCAACTTCGCATGCTGCACCATGGATGGGATTTCTTCTTGTCAGGAGTGTTTATCTTTGGGATCCTGCTATTGATGGGGCATCACAGACAGGATTACCAAAAGCACTGCTGTTCACTGCTGCATTCACCTCCACCTTGAAGCCGCAGCCAGGCCTTCCCAGCCAGCTCCTTCTCCTGAGCTTCATGAGCAGAAGACAAGCCCAGGCAGGCCATCTCCACCAGCTGCTGTGCTTCAGCAAGGCAGCTCAGGCTGAGGCATGTTTCAGCAGCTCTTCTGTGCTTCTCCTGTACCTGAGTCGTGGATGCATCAAGTGGTTCAGTTTACAGGGCCATCAGCCTGGCAGCTTTCCTCAGCACTAAATTTACTTTTTAAAGTTACATCAGTGTTGTACCCAGAGGGAAYGGAGGAACAGATGCAGCCTGTGAAGTCTGGCTTTAATTCACCTGCCTCATTTAATTTCCTGCCCTGCCTTCTAATCAATGAGTCTGCACTAGCAGCCCTGGGAATACAGAAGTTTTTCATATATAGGAGAATTCAACGCAGTGGCTGTGCTGGCTGAGCTCTCAGGGTCTCAAGCAGGCTGTGTCACATCTCCTTTGAGGCTGCTTCATTATGGACTTCCCTCCCCCAGAAGCACTTGCGCACACTCTCCAATCCATGGCAGCTGCACCACATTTCCTTGCAGGGGCCTGTTGGCACAGGGCAGCTGTGCCACATTAGCCTCTCTTAGTCAGGCCGGCTGTGCAGCGTTCCCTCCTGGAAGTGCTTTCCCTCCAGGTGTTCCTAGTTTTCAGCCACGTGGCTTTCTTTTCAGGGCCACATGTGGCTTTCTTTTCAGGGCCACACGCTGCTTTCCGGGGCTCTGTCCCCATGGCGGCTCTGCCGTGCTACCTCAGACAGGCTGCTGAGGCCAAACGGGCCTCATTATCTCCCAGGTGCTCCCAGTAACATCATGGGACCAGTGGTGCTTCGCAGGGGCTGTGCCAATGCTCCCTCGCAGGGCTGTCAGGCCATTGTGCCACACTGGCCCTGTGGTGTGTCACTTCCCAGGTGTCCCTTCACCGAGGACAGTAGCACCATGTCACCTCAAAGGCGCTTTCAGGACTATATTGCCTCAGAYGCTCAGGGCTATCCAGAAGCCCTGATGAATGGCACTTTTACTTTGGTTAAGCAGACTCCCGCTGTCCTGTTTTTTTTTTGAGCTCATGTTAATTCCAGGCAGTGCTGCCCAGTTGCTTAATCAGCCGGTGTCAAAACCCCGGGAGACAGGAAGGCTGTCTTTGGCTGGTCGCACCTATTTTGTGACGTTGCTGCTTTACCTCACGTGTTATAATCTGTATCAGATTGCTCTTTGCCTGCTAAAATGGACAATTAGGATGCAGTTGTAATGCAAGTTGCACGGTGGAATAAAAACCGTGGGGAACAAAATCACAAATAAGTATTTATGTCAGCCTCTGTTACCACGTGATGGGTCCCGCTCAGTTACTGCTCGCTGTGAAGCATCAGACAGAAGAGAACCTGGTGTGCCTTTGTGTTTTATAGGCACGAGCTGTCGAGCTGCTCTGTGTAAGACTGCCTTTAGGCACTCGCGGGCCCTGATAATGTGTATGTGTGCAAACTTAACAGACAGATTGCCGCCTACACTGGAAATTTGATGATTGCCTTGTTTTTTCAAGGCTCTGTTTTATATACTGCAGGCCAAACCCATGGGTAATTTCCAGTGTCTCTGCACAGGGCTGAGATGATGTGGTGAGAGAAGCGTAGAAATGCTGAAATTTCAATCTGCCACATAATGTGCTCCTAATACTGATAGCCTTGTAAGTGTGTTGTTGTCATTGGTGCCGTTGCTGTTGTTCTGGTAATTGTTGTCTTCCCATGTTTGGTGCTAAATGTTGTAAATTAAGACAAATATTTAAATTTGTAAAGGAACCTAAAGTTACTGTGGAATTAAACACACAGGAGTTCTGCACATGCAAATGGAAGAGGTATGTCTTCATTTAAAATGGCAAGCCATATCAACGTAAACCAATATGCTGCTGATGTAGCTGCTTTTACTGCCTATCAGCTTTGCATTTCCCCAGGCCGTGGGTAACAAAGAATCAAGCTGGATGTTTTCATAGCAAAACTCATTTTTGAGAACTGAGGTAGAATATCCAGGCTTATAAAGCGTTATAGCTGGCAGTCAGGAGGCAAGTGTTTTAAGGGTTAGCTGAGCTTGTACAGTACCCGTAAGATCCAGAGTGAGAGCAATGCCTGTTCATGTCCCACTGAAAGGGTGGCTTCTAGAGGACAGCAAGGAACAGGAGTGAGAAGTTGTGAGGCCAGATGGATGAGCTGAGTTCAAAGTCCTCCTAGAAGCTATGGCAACATAGCTTGTATATCTACTCAGAAAAGCCTTTGCAACTACCATAAATGACTCTAAATGGCCTTATTTTCCCGCTAGCAGTGAAATAAGCAGCTTCAATGGGGAAGAGTAAATCCATTTGATTGCACATGTTGCCGGGAATAACCCTCTTATTAGTTATTAGTAATAACCCAATCTATTGCTAGCAGGGTGGCCACCAAAACAGCCAGCCTTATCTGCCAAAGAATCATTGTATTGCTTCTAACGTTTCCAATTACAGCTGAACAAGGGGAGTCAGAAGGGCCTCAGGGGAAGAAGCTCTGTAGGAAGCAAAAGGTAACATGGAGAACTTGGGTAACAAACAACGTGTGTGACAAATGAAATATATCAGGGCCAATATATCTTTTGAGGAAGACTTCTGTCAGGCAAGGCTGAGCTCTTCCGTTCCTGACCTTCTTCTAAGCCAATGTGTGGTATTGGTATGTGTCATGAGATGGCGGTGGTGGCTTGTTAGCTCATCTTCTGAAGGAAAGAGGGGCTTCCATACCTTGGGTGTGCGAAGCAGCAGCTGTCAAGCTCAAGGCTCCAGTCCAGGATTTAGATGAAAATTCTCCATTGAAATCAATGGCAAAGAACCTGATCACTGCGACAGGGGTGTTCTCAATGGCAACACCCTGGGAAATTCTCACTTAGAATAGATCAGATTCTGCTCTCATTTATGCAATTATAAATCCAGTGTAGCTCCATTTGAAACAACTGTTTTCATCCAATGCAAATGAGATCAAGATCTGGCCCAGGCTGTTTTTGTACACAATGGAAACTGACTGAATTATGGAAAACAGGAAACAAATCTAATGTAAATCTAAATGGAAATATGCTTTCTGTTACATCAGAATAAATTGGAAGCAAGTYTGTTGATTCTAATGGAATTCACCTGGATTTACACCAGACTGTGGCTCAGCATTTGTCAGTTGGCTGCACACCGGCATCAAAACGCAAACCATTGCCACCTCATCTGAATAGCTTTGAACAATTTCTTCCTTTTCCTTTACATTTAAGCAATTGCCTCTGCATCCTGATAGCTGATTACCCTTTTCAAACAAATAAACCCCTGCAAACAGATATCAACAAATGAGCCCTGCTCTTGCTAGCATTTGCAAAATCTAAATGACAAGTCTGAAGTACGGAGCTTGGTTTTGGAGTCACTTAAACTTGCTTCTGTTCCTCTGTGTTCACAATGCAGAGCAGTAGGATTGAGCTCACGGGAGGACAGACCTTCGCAACAACTATTCTGATTTCCCCAGAGTACTCCAAATTCATTGCCTTCCCACCAGCAGTGGTCAGGGCCAGCTATTTCCTAGGATGCACAGGAAACCTTTCAGTAGATAAGCAAAATATTGTCATACTTCCATTCTCGCTGTGTTCAGTCAGATGGTCAGAACGGAGCCATAACCCTCCCTAATGGATCTAAGAGGAAATTGTGTCATGCTCTGTTCCTGCAGGCAAGTTACTGCTCCTCTCTGTGCCCCTCTGCAGCTGGCCATGGGCCCAYTGCTCATGGGGCACTCATCACAGGGAAACTGAGAGGACTAATTAACGTCTGAGCAGCAAACTAAACAAAACCCTGGGTGAAAGTCACTGGAAAAGTGCAGTATCTGAGTAAGAGCACAACCACGTCAGCCCTTCCCTTGAATCTCAGTTACCCCAGCTTCTTACATAATTTAGTTTTTAATCTATGTTCATGTTTCTCTTTGGATAATTAGTAAAATGTATCTTAATTAAAACAAGAGGAGGAGGAGAAGACACAGAAACAAACGAAAGCCCTAAGTCAATGGGATTCAGGGAGGGGCAAAGCAATTATTCAAATACAAATCTTGTTGGTAACCAGGTAAACATGGTAATAACAGTTATGGAGAGTGTTTCAAAGGTAAAGAGTTTTCTGAAAGTTGGATAACTGTTTGCCTGGACACCCTTCTTTCAAGGGACTGGCTAGAGCCTGATGTCTGAATACCACAGAGCCTGGCCTGCAATCAGTCTCCTGGTGAGAAGAGCTAGGGGAGCGGTGTGGTCAGCAACCCTTGTTTCTATTTCTCTGCCACTGATTTTCTGTGGGATCCTCAGGAAATTAATTGGGCAAGATTTTCACAAGTGGCTYCTGTCTATGGTTGCTTTAACGTGTAGATGTTCAACCTGAGACACGCAYAATCACCCTTTGCTGGATCGTTAGCAACAAAGCACACATGGATCTCAACCAGCATCTGAATGTGCCAGCCACTACCTCTCAGAGTCTTTATATTCCCATCTGTAAGTTGTTATAATAAATACTTTCCTGATTTTATAAAGCTATTAAAGTCTCTCTAACGAAACAGAAGCTTTCAAAGAGCTGTGATTATTATGGCTTACTCTTGCTTAGGCTTATTCCTGCAGGTCAGCTGTGCTTAATCTGTGAGAGCTTTCTCATTGCTGGCACTGCAGACTCTGTGGCATGCAATGTCTTGCTATCTTGTTTCTGTTCCTTACAGAATCACCTGGAATAAATGCCTGCAGCCAGGATGCACTTGACAGTTGTGGTGTTGATACACAAACAAAAGCTCCAGCTTACTCATTGCTCACAGTCTCTATAACTCTGTTTGCCATGTACCACAGGGTTATTTAACCCACGTCGGTGCAATTGGCATGTGCGAACTGGAAGCAAACTGAAAGCAGAAATGAGAAGTAACTGGGTCCCAGCGCAATCCCAGCTCTCTGCAAGAATGCACCGAGTGCAGTCATGGGCAGCACTGGACTGCAAGGTACATATAATCCTAGGGAACCAGCTAAAGTCAATTTGCCAACCTCCTTGGARAGTCTCAGCAGCATCACTGCTCTTTACTCACTGTAAGTGATCCTAGTGCACAGGAGAATAAAGCCTATTGAGGTGGGTGTAATAGGACCACCAAATACAGAGTCAAGAGAGAATCACAATTGTAGAGACATTTTCTGCTCCAGCAATACAAGAAGATGGGGGGCAGTTATTTGCTTTTATAGGAATAAAACTCTTTAGGCAAGGACCTTAAAAGTGGGAATAATTGTAATGTACTGTTCACACTGTGCAGTGGGGAATCAGGCCCCACTTGTACCTTGTAGCTACAACCTTTAGCTATAAATGCTGTGGACTGGACTGTGCTGTGCAGAGCTCTACTGAGTGACTAGTCACATTGATTTCAGAATAGCTTTCCCCAGGGTACGGCACTGCTTTATGCGAGTATGGATGTGAGACCCTACACTTGATTCTGAGCTTATATTCTGAAAAATCGAGTGATTTTTGGTGTGTATATGCCTGACTTACTTGAATATGCATGTAACCTGGCTTCAAGAGCTGATATGACCTTGATAAGATTCTTACTAAATTATTCTTCTAATTAAACCCTACCTATGTTGGGCAGAATCCTATCCAATTCAGCATATGGAGACTCTTGTGAACACAGAGCTAGGTCTTATGTCAGAAATCAGGTTTGGCCATGATGGCAATACAAGAGGTTAGCCTATAAGCCCAAAGTAAATTTGCAAACTCCATCTGTTTAAAAAGAAATGCATTAATAGATTCTATGACTGATCTCCTGAAATGTCATTTGAATAGATTTGACTGTGCATTTGTTTTATTCCTGGGAAATTTCAGAGTACAAAAAGACTTTTATTTTCCTTCTTCATTTGCCAAGAATCTCTTTGAAACTTGTTTGTAATATAGACTGAGACTCGGACCAGATCTTTAGCTCACATAAACAGATGTACCTCTATTGACTTCTGTAAAGGGATGCTGATATACATGAGCTGAGGATCAAGGACAAGAAAATGAAAGCAAGAATCTGCTAGGTATGAAGCTTTTTGRCCAGGGAGATAGTTACTCCAGGAAATGTGTTATTTTGTAAAAAATTGATTCTTCCAAAATGKCAATCTTACCTATTTGGGATATGAATGTCTAGAACACGTCTTACTGACCCAGCACCGTCCTTCAATTAATCCCTTTTTATGCTGATAGTCTGAGATCTTTCYCACTGTCTGCTCTGCCTCCCAGGGCGTGTGCAGGTAATGCTGGATGGTTTGAACTAAAATACTTAATTGTGAAAAAATTCACAATAAATTTTTTAAATATAAAACCTTTGGCGATAGCTCCTGATTGTGAATTGGAGAATGTGGTGGTATGGGAGARAGTCTGGATTATTTTAGGTGATTTTAGTGCTTCTAAAAGCAAGTGCTTGAAAGCCATATGCTGAGAATGCAATAGATAATGTATGTGGATCGATGCGTATAGAGATGCTTGAGTGAAGAAGGAGAGACAGGGACATAAGGTAGTTGGGAGAGAGAGCTCTGAGTAAGGAGAGACACCCATAGACTAATGAGACACTATTAGGAATAAAAGGAGAAAAAAGAGTAACTGGAGCCTTGCTCTAGCCCTAAGCACTGAAGCCCATTCTTACTGTGGAGCACCATTCCAGATGGCTGCAGTGTGGTAGGGAGACCTGGATGCCTCAGTACCGAGTGCTCAGAGAGGTGTTCAGAAGGGAGTCTGGACATGACGTTATGAGGCAAGAGTGTACGACAATGAAGAGGGAAAAAAAAACAATTCAGGGTTTAAGCCAGGGCTAGTTTAAGCTCTGGGTACATCAGGCTAGACCTGCCCAGTTCTGGTTTCTTACAACCTCCTCTGAAGCTTTTAGTACAGCAAAAGGATGCTGGAAGAGAAGAGTTTCCTGCTGCTAAGCCTCCACCATCACTGGGGAGGTGACTTTTTTGTAGTTTAATAGTAAGTTGTCAGTTTTCAAGCCTGTCAGTGCAGTGCCTTTCTCCCACAGCGAGTAGCTCATTTCAGCAAGGAGTTATTTCTGGTATATATGAAAGAGAAGAGAGCTTCCTTTTTTCTTTAAAGGAGAGAAGAAATAGTCTTCCTGACAGAATCCCAGTGATGGCATTGGGCTATCAAATGCTGGGGGAACTCCTTAAAAACATTAATTATGGTAGCACCAAAAGCAGCAAAAGCTACCCTAAGAGATGACATAAGAAGGGTGCCCTTGGTGAGACGTAGGGCCAGTCCACCAGGAGTGTGTGCCAGTGACCAACCGCAGGTGCTTGGGGAAGGAACGCAAGACCAGGGGATGATCGGAAGTGTCCGTTCTCTCCTATTCCAGCTTCTGGAGGCTCATGCTCTGCCCAGCACCTCCTCTCCTTCCTGTTGCTGTTGACTGAATTTTGTTTCTATTTTCTTTCACTTTGAACATGGGGAAARGAGGGGAAGCAGGTCTACAAAGCAATTTCCAATGTGCTTCCCTATCTGTCTGTCTGCTCTGTACAAATAGTTGTTTTCTTAGGGATAAAGGCTGAAGATAATTCCTTTAAGTGGCAATTAAGCTCCAGGTGGCTGCAGCAAGCTGCAGCCTTCTCCAGCTCCTGCAGAGACACAGCTTGAGCCACAGGTTTCCCTACTTCCCTAAAGATTTTTTCCTGTCTTTGTTTTGTGCCTGGTGGTGATTACGGCCTCACTCCTCCAGGGTAGCCCAAAGTGATTGGAGCAGTGGGGAAAATGACAAACCGAGGATGCTCCATAAACTGGCTGTGCCCTCTTTCTGAAATGCATTAATTTCATAGAGCAGGGAATAGTTTCCTCTCAATCCTGATTTGACCTCCTTGTGTTTCACCTGCAGGACCTTTGTTTTCCAAGCTCTGAGCCCAGTTCGATCTCCTTTTATCCCTGCTGTGCTGGCAAATGTTGGAAAGAGACTTTTGATCATGTTGGATGGAATACCGTGGGCTGATGGAGCAATACTTGCACTCCAACACTCAAAGCAAGTCTCATCAGCAGACATGTGTGATCAGTTTGGCTCATTAGTTAATGAGGTTAATGAGGACACCTGTATGAGCCATCTGATATGAAAGGGGACGTGTCTAGCCATAGTGATTGCTCAAGATGACACAGCAAATCACTGGCAGAGCTGGGAGCCAGCAGAGCACAGCAGGGCAAGGCTTTATCTTTAGGCCTTCTCCAGGTCTGAAGTCATCCCATTCACCTTTTGGGGCAAGTGGACGGGCGTAGCTGTGAGCTTGAGGAGACAGCTCAAATTCAGTCTGGTGTTGGGCTTGTGCAATGGGGAGATACAAGATGTCAGCATGCAGTCTGAGTTGGAAATGTTCTCCACTGTCAGTGAGGCTTGTGAAGCTTAAGAGAGCTTCAAAGCCTACCCACACCTCCATTTGCAAAGAAACGTGAGCCACTAACTCAGAGGATCTCCCTTTCCCAGACAGGCTTATTATCAATGGCATCAAATAGTGGGATGTTACCGTTTCTACCAGGTTTTAATGATTTATCACCCCTGAATTATGCACCATTGGTGACAGTAATTTTCTCTGATTCCGACAGGTGGATGGAATTATGTCTTTCTCTGTTTGGTGTGCTAACACAATCAGAATTAATATTTTGTCTTGCCTGGCTTATCTTAGCTAGACAGTAGCTATTATTTCACCTACTCTGTTTCTCTTCCCCCTCCCTGCCACAACTAAAATAATTTGATTTTGAGCTATACTTGAAGCAGGACTCACCTCAAATCAGATTTCAAATTCCTTGACCGGAGTCCGATCTCAATGCTATCAATCTCCACCACGTCCGAGCACAGTCAGCCACATGATAGGATGGATCAAGCAGGGAGAACACATTTTGTGGGTCACTGCAGACACCTGCAGACAAACACACACACATATTTGACTTTGCGTGCATGCAAGCCAGCATGGGGCAGGATGAGGAACTGGTTCCCATCAGCCCTGTGCTCCAATCCATGGCCTTAGGGCCACGCAATCCCTCATGGAGATCATGGTTATGTCCCTGCAAGTGTTTGTGAGCGCACACGCAGAGGAGCATTCCTGGGCGCTCCTGCTGCATGGCTCTGAGTGTGTGTGTGCATGCCTTGCTGTGCGTGTGYGTATGCTGGGAGGCAAGTGGGTGAAAGCAAGGAGGATTTGATTACTCACGATGTGCTTTTCCTCTGCCCTTTCTTTTTCTACTTTGTTCCCACTCGTGCTGAATTACAGTCACCACCACTGGTCTTTGCCTCCCAGTGTGGGAYGCTGTGTTGTGTTAGATTCTATGCATATTGCATTGTTTGCCTTCTTTTTTTCCCTTTCGCCTCCCTGCTCATGGTTGTTTGTTTTCTCTTTATGTGTGGCATCAAAAGGCCGTTTGAACAGCAACTATCCAATACGAATGAAAGGGGATGTTGCTTTTGGAAGATCCAACAGAAGCCTGAACAGAACTGATACTAAATTATGAATTAGCTGGAGATTTTTCTCACCTCTTTTCTTTCACTTTACTTTTTCTTCCTTTTTTTTTTCTCCCTGTCTATTTTCCTAACCCTAATTAAAATGTGCTGGGCACAAAACTGTAATGAAGGGCTGGACTCATTATTTTTGTTTATCGCAAAACCCAAGCGGAACAGAACTCTAAATGGGCTCTGGTTGAGTCCCATCTCCCTCCATAAAGAGTGTAATAAATATCAGCCACATTGATTTTCCTTCCCCATGAACCCTTTGCTATTTGTTCTGGTCTAAGTGCACTGTGTTTTCCTCTGAGGTTTCTTTTGCTCTAACTGTTCTATTATCTGTTGTTGTTGTTAATCTGTGTTGAGTGTGTAATTGAGATCCTAAGAGGGAGGTTAAGAGAAACCCCCTTGGGAAGACATCTGACCTACATCAGGAAAGAGAAAAAATAAAATAAACAACCCAAGCCATTGAGGCCAACTGCTCCGTTTACCTGGTGGAGCCATTTCCTTTATCAAGGGCTCTTATCCACCCCAGGCTTAGTTCTTTTTCTGTAATTAGTTCTATGTATGTGTTTTTAACCTCTACTTGATTTTTGCATTGATTTTTTTGCCTGGGGGGGACATTTGCCCGTTGATTCCCTAGGCCTGATTTTTCCCATTACCTGCAGTTGTCTGCTGAACTGGTGTTACAGTCAGGGACGTCACAGGCAGAGGTAGGATGTGGCCCCTTTTCTCTTCCCATTTGCATGCTGTGATTTAACCTGGCCCAAGTGATACAGTACTTGTTGGGGGGTGATGTAGAAGATGTCTCAAAGCACAGATGACAGCTACTTAATTCTCCTTGGGTTTCCCAGGGAGTGGGGCATAGGCACGGCAGAAAGCCCCAAGAGACTGTCTGGGAAAGGCGTGTTCACCCAAGCTCAGACACTGCTCAACCGCTTTCTATCCACCGCCGGCCGCCTGATCCGGGCAGTCTATGTCCTGAGCACTTGAACTTCCCGTCTCCCTTGTTTGGTTGCTGCCGCAGGGACGTATTGCAAATACACGGAATCCATTATTGCCTGCTCACTGTACCAGTTCCCGAATCTCAGCAGATAAAGAGTTCTTAGTGTTTTCTTAATGTCTCTTTGTAGTTTATTAGAGGCCTAGGAGGCATGAGGGGGAAATGAGAATGTGAGTCAGAAATCCCTGTTCTGAGTCACGTGCTTCCTTTGCAATCTCATTTGTAACCAGACTATTAAAAGTAAATTATCTGAGCCAAGTGGCAATGCTGAAGCGTAAGGGCTGGGGGGAGGGAAGTAACACTTCCCTCTGGTGTGTCCGGATGCAAGCAGCTTAGTTCAGGCAGTTTAAGCTGTCCCTTTCTGCCCACACTGGGATTTTTGCTGTTACTACAGGAGGACTGTCGGCACTGACAGCTGTGGACATGGCTGTCTTGATTTTCCCTCCAGACCTGATGAAAAAGTGCCCCTCTTGGCTGCAGCACGGCGATGTCTTCATGCTCTTGACATGAAGCTGGGAAGAGGAGAGGGAGGTGCCCATGTGATGCCAGCTCTGCTTTCCCTGAAGAATCCATCAATGGAGAGGCCGTGAACCGACAGCTCTACTTGCTGTCACGTTTCCATGGTATTTCCATCACGCCTGTTTCCAAGGATGTCTAATAAACTGAAGCAAATTGGGATGAGGGATTATCAGGTGTTAAATGGTGCTACTGAGCCAAGCCTTCCGCTCCGTTCATTATGACGAATTTCTATTTTCTCCCAGGGACTGACTGCAATCCAAATCGAGGCAGGGTGAGGAGGTGGCTGCTGGCGTGTCTGTGCCTGTGTTCAGGCTCCTCCAGGTCCTGGCTTGTCTCTCGGTGAAGGTCAGGTCCTGTTTCTGTTGAAGCAATTTCGTATCTCTCAGTAGGGGCTGGATCAATCCTTTAAGGAATTAGACTCCGCTTCAGTTCATACAGGCGAGCTCAACCTCTCAAAAATTCCCTTTTGATCCCTCCTATTCTGTTCAGGAATTGCTCTGAGTGTATCTATTGACTTTCCATGGAAAGTGGACATATCCATGTAAAAAATGTTGCTGCTGGAGGTTTTATAGAAGTAATATTGACCTTCCCATAGATGCTGAAGAGAATAGAAAGTCCTGCTTCTCTGTAAAACTAAACTAAAATTGTATTTGACGAGTTCTCTAAAATGCTTATAGATTTTTATTTTTTCCTACTTTGGCCAAAACATCTTTTTTCCCACAAAGGCCAGAGGCAGAATATTTACAGAGAAGGGGGGGAAACGCTTTTTTGAAAAATATTTGTGCTGGCAAATTGTTGCAAATTTGTAAGCTCCCCGATGCATCTAAATAAATAATAGCAGAACTTTGGCTGCATTTACAAAAAAAATACATTGGATTTATGGGCTTGTTTCAGATATAATCAGGATCTAAGTTAGGCTTACTGAGTATTTACAAGCTTTATATAGTTTACAATGGAAGCAGTACCTGTGCAGTCTTGTGGGAAGTAAATCCAGGTCGCACCCACTCCAAAAACAGGTCAAAGCCTATTTTTATTGGCAAGCCTCTGGCTGCTGCAGTTGTGCCCTGCTGTGGCCACAAGCTCACGGATCCTCCCAGAGATATTGCAGATTTTCAGGTGGCGACATCAGTTCCTTCCTTGGGTGAAAAGGTGAGTCTCTGCACAGTGGGAGAAAACAAATGGTTCAGGGTTAGGTTCAGCCTGGAGGGATACTAGCTCCCCAGGGGGATATTAGCTTTGCCAAACTTCACATGGTGCTGGGCTGGACAAGGCTGAGCTGGGCAGAGAAAGATCCGTCCTGTTTCTGAACTGGTGCCCCGGAGGGATTCCATGGCACCTTGTGCTTACTTTGAAAAGGTGCAGGAAAATGCCAGTTCTTCCTAAGAGCAGCTCACATCTTCTGTTCTTGCTGCTTATTGTCTCCCGTGGCTCATATCCTGACACGAGCTCATGGCTTTTCAGCATCGCTTGCCCTAAACCCTGCAAATCATCGATCAAGCCCCTTCCCTCCCTAGAGTAGGAGCATCTCAGCAATCAGAGAATGTCTTAAAACAAGAACTGGATCTTTATTTGCTTTGTGGCTCTTAGCTTCATGTTTTCTAGGTTTTCTGCCATGGAGAGAGTATAGAAATATTCCTCTCATTTTTAAAGAAAGCTGAGATACTGTTGTCACAGGAGACTGAGCACTGCAAAAGGTTTCCAAAGAATTGAAAGAGCTACCGCCTAATACACTGTGGCCATAAGCAACCTGTTGTCTGACATAGCCTAAACTAATTGATTATTACAATGTACTTAAATATCCATTAATTAAAAATGTATAAACTCTTTCTATGTATAAGCTTCATAAAGTACACGATCCCTGCTTTCCTCTGAAATCTCTTTCTTTCCTCCCACTGAGTCTTTTATTTCCCTATCAACTCTCTAAGTCTTCTTTCTCTGTCTTTTCTCAGCCCCTAATGGCTTTGCTCGGTTCATCCTCTGTCATTTGTGTCTGGATCTGGAAACATTTCTCAGGACGTTTGACTCATCCATCATTCAGATAATCAGAAGGAAAAAACCCCAGTTTCCAGCTATGAACATCCATAAAAAGCACGAAGGAAGAAAACCCTCACCTTGAACCTCCCTTCCTGCTTTGCTTTTCATTTCATTTGAGAATCTGACTTGACAGTCTTTGCTCTGGCAAAAGTCCCACTGAAGTTATTAAGGGCAAGAGCTTGTCAGGATTAAGAGGAAGGATTTGAAATATCTGTGAGTGATAGCAATATCCCCAGTTCTATTAGGCCGGGTAAGTATTCGCAAAGGACATTAACCCTGGTGCCTTCAGCCAGCTGCTGACTGCCCTGGGGGGAAAGGAGATGATATTTCCAATGGGGACACCGCTCCGTAGCTGCCTGTAATAAGGTTTTGCGTCCCTTCCCTTGCAGAGCTGAACTCAGACCACTTCCTCTTAAAGTATCCATTTGACCATCAGAAACAGGGCGCTGTTAGAAATGAATGGGCAGCGAGGAGCCTAAATGGGAATTAAGACTYAAAACCTGACGTTGGCGCTGCGTCTGGGCATGCTGGGGTCCATCGGAGACGATGRCACAGCGGGTGCAGCCCAGTCAGGCGGTTACTGACTGCGCTGCTGCTTTGAGGGCTGGGTTTGGAAAAGCCACCTAAACTGCACCGCAGTCAGTGGGTGCAMATGTTTGGGAACTGGAGCTAGCAGAAGCACCACAATCAGAGATGTCTGTAAACTGGAGTAAYGTGTGCTATCTTCCAGCAACTTAGCATCCCTTCTCTACTGATGGGAACTTCTACTGCTTCTCTGCTCCCATTTCTCAGGGAGTGATTTATCACAGATCAAATATTCACTTGGCCCATGTGAAGGGCAAATACGACTCCGAGGGCAAAGGGACAAAGGTGAGTGGATCAGGAAAGGAAAAATCAGGATGGAGTCAGTTAAAAAGCTTTTCTTACACCTTTTTATGCTTTCAATTGGACAGATTCAGAGATCGTGTGTATTCCCAGCTGGGCGCAGTGGAGGACAGTTTACACATACCTGCTTCAGAACAGGCAGGCAGCAACCCGTGCTTTGTGCAGTAAATTGGAGCGCTGCTCCCGCTCATGCCGCCTTCTCTGCTGTAATTCCTGCCCTGACACACATGGCATCTACATGTGCACGTGATTCGCTATCCCTCTTGTCGGGGGAGATCACATTAATGCGGATGTTAAAACCAAATAAACACTGAAACAAATTTCAAACAAAAATAGCATTTCAGAGGCTGTGTTCCATTCCCACCACCCACCACCATTTATAACTAATTGGGGCTTTGTTATATTCTTTCACCCAGTGACAGATAAATACTAAACTCCACTGGTTAACAATAATCACCCTAATTATGCCAAGATGACATTTACAATACAGGCAATTGCTAATCCATTACCTCACTCTGCTGAATACTAGAACACTCAAATTAAAAGTTATTCACCCACAAAGAACAATGTTTTAGTAGCTGACACAGCTTAGTAAAGGAATTTATTAAGGTAATTTACAGTTTTCCCATAAATAAAACATTCTAGAGTTTGCCCGTCCTCCCCCCCCCAAATAATCTTTTGTGATAAATCTTTTTTTTTTCCTCTCTCGTAGTACGGTTAAAAGAATAATAATTGAAATGTCAGACAAAGTTACGCGCTTAAATTTGCTTACCTGAGACAACAGAGAGCTTTTCTTTCATCCCTTCAGGTTCTTTTTGGAGAACTGGGGTGATACTTAGTGGTTTGTGATGTGTAGGAGGTCACTGTGGTAAAACCTTCGCCAACGTGGGGTTTCGATGAAACCTAATGAAGGCTGTGAACGCATCAGGGAGTTGTGACCGGCGCCGAGAGGKGCAGTGTGGAGTGCTCGACGGTCCGCTGTGATAAACCAGATGGGACTGGCAGGACTCTTTGGCCCTCACCAGAGAGATGCTGAGGAGGAAGCAAAAGGGCTGTGAGTCTCCTTAAGCACGGGCTTCAACTCAAGCACAGGGGTAAATGCTGAGGCCTCTGCTTATGTGATGTCCCAAACCCAAGCCAAACAAGAACCCAAACGGGGCTGCCTGTGTATCCCAGCAGTGTGGGGAGAAGGGAGGCACCTGGAGGTTTATTCCAGTACCTGGAGGCCTTTTTCTTTCAGCGATCTCTTCCTGACGCTTCTCCCAGCRTTAAAACACTCATAGAATAGAATAGAATCATAGAATCACTCACAAAAGAGGAAAATACCCCTCAGGAAGGGAGGGAGTGCCATTGGCAAATATTAATGGAGGAAAGAAAGGATTAAAAAGACACAAAAAAAATCAGAGCTGGATTTCATTGCACCCYCTGAGCAGCCCCTTGCACCTGGTGCTGGCAAAGCCTCTGCCAGCAGCAGATCCAGTTAAAGGATGGAGCAGGAATGGAGTTTTTGGGGTTTGGTTTTTACTGTTATCACAGCAGCTACGGCCAAAGCTATTTGCAATAAAGCAGCAAGTCGTAGCAAGCCAAGGGTCCCCGCTAGCGCATCCCCGCTACGTGCCGGCCACCTGCAGCAGCAAAGCCAGCACCCCTCCGGGTGCCAGCGTCAGCCGAGCCGCACCGCGGGCCCCGGCCCTGCGTGGAGCCAGCAGCTTGCGGGGGAAGCCGGGTGTTCAGGGCAGCATCTGCCAGACTGATCACTGCCTGCTCAGGAGATGGCYAGAGGACTTGGAGCGGAGCTGCCATACATCTGTGTCTCCTGCACAGACCCTCTCTTTCTGCCCAGGCATTTCATCCCAGGGTAAAAAAAAAAAAAGATGTGAGCCATTTCTCTAGGATGTTAAAGCCTTGGCAGCTGGGCTGCAGCCATAGCTCAAGGTGGAGAGCAGATGTCCAGAGACCTGGTCAAACAGCCCCATGCACGTGCAGCTGAGCTCTCCAGCACAGACACCCTGGGTCTCTCCTGTCTCAGACGCGTTAGTTTACTTTGTTTATGCAGCTTGTCATTGTGGCAAACAAACTGTGACTCTGCATTGTTCTGCCCCATCCGTGCACGCCACGGCGTATGTGACCATCTTTATGGTCAGCATTTGGGATACGAGAGCGAGCCCTGCTTTATTCTGCGCTACTCCGTGGTGATTCTGCCCCTGGCTGAAGCAAGGGAACATGCTGGAGAGGAAAAACCCTGGCGCTCTGCTTTTTAGACCAACAGTGCTTGCAGCACTTGGGAACAGCGCTGAAACGGCACATACACAGCCACGCACCCCACACGCTTTGCATACAGCCGCTCTGGTTCAGTTCCTCCCTGCATGACGCTCTCTGAAGGGTAGCGTGGATGCTACTGTCCGATGGAGACAGATCGCAGGAAGGCAGCTCTCATAAACAAAGATCTGCAAGCCTTGTAATCACCACTACTCCTTCTTCTCCCCCAGCTCAATTAAGAGACAATGTTTTCCTGCTCACCCGCTCTGCTTTTATTTGCTTCATCTCATGCTTCTGCAGAGTTTTTCCTGCCCTTCTTTCTGCGGCTGAATGCTAATGGACCGGGCTCCACTCCAGCCCCGAGCTCCCRGCCCTGTGCAGACACCCAGGGCATGAACGAGACAACTTCCAGACCTGCTCCTGGGAAAATGGGAGCTTTTTTCAAGAAAAGGCCTTGCTGCAAAGGAAATCTGAGTGAGGAAAAGGTGTGCCGTAAAAGATAAATCTTTAAAATGCACACTGAACCTCATGTGGGGGTACTTCTATTTGGAGATAAAGTGGTGTTAATTTGAATGAACTTTATTCCTTCCCAAGGAGGGTAAACGAAGCCTGATTAAAGCCACTTGAATTCTGAATAAGAGAGTCTGCCCGGGGAGTTAATGGCCAGTAACAGGCAGCAAACAAAGCTGGGTAATGCTTGTCACAGCAGGGTTCAAACTTCAGCACATAACTTCTTATGATCTGAAAACTATATTTCATCTCAACATATAAACTGACAACCCCAATTTGTACAGACATATGAAGACAGTAATATATGCCACTCTTTACTTGTTCCTGTTCAAGGCCACACAGGGCCGTAAGTACACAAGTGTGGAGGTAATAACAGATCAGAGGAGAATAATTTCTAACCATGGCTTGGAGGGACGCAGTGACACCACCGCCTCAGCTCCACTGGCTCACCCAGGTCTGGACCACGTCATCCTTCAACTATCGAAATCACATCTTAAGTAAATGCAGAAGCTTGCTGAGCTCACTCACACCAGTTGTAACTACAGTTCCAATTCTCACTGTAATTCCTCACTTATTTTCCTCTTCTTTTCCAACCTGTTTCTATAAATCCAGTTTTTCATTTCCCCCCTCTGCCCCCTACCAAATTCCTGCCTAGTCGAACCCAGTAACTCTGGCTCAGATATTTCTCTTCTGAYGGAAAGCTCAGGCAGCATTTCGGTGGCCGTTCAGCTCCGCCTCCCATCTCCCTGGCTATGCAAGATCCTCGATTTAGACCATCAGATCTGAACCCAGAGTCACGAATGCTTCAGCACTGGAGCTGAAGGTACGACTCTTCCCTACGTGAACTGGAGCAGAGGGAGGCAATGCGCCGGCTGGGTTACGGCATTTGTCCCATGGTCCAGCATCTATTTATAAGGGAATGAGAAGGCTCTGACAGTCTGGAATACTACCTYATTTTCTCTGATTGCAAATCTGAATTTTGGTGGAGAGAAGCACTGCCATTCTGTGTGTTTCACCCCCACTTAGCCTCTACATTAGCAATGCAGAAAATTCCCACCAAACCAGGGAAACTGTAATTGCATCTCCACTGACAGATGCTGGCTGTTGAACTGTGAGGAGCAACAGGGGATTTCCTGCTCTCCGTTCTTAAAGGCACAGAAAGATGGAGCTCCCTTGTTCCTCACCGACCGCAATTATTTTCTGTCTTTTCCAYTTTGAGTTGCGTATTTCTTCTCTGACGAGCTTCCACTTTTATCGGACAGTGCCTGGTTCTTATACTGAGGGTGCACGGAAGTGATGGAAAAGAGAAAGAATTAAAGAGGGAGGGAGAGAGGGAGGGAGGAAGGAGTAACATTAAAATCAACAGTTTCTCTTCCTCTCATTTTAGGTCAGAAAAAGTCTTCCCAACTTTACGAAAGGCATATTGAAAAAAATCAGTAAAGTCATGAACATGCAGTTATTACTTAGCAGACAAATTACATTTCTTCCGAAATGTTCCAAAATGCATTCATTTTCAGAGTACATTACTTTCATAATACTGTGTGGAACATTAAATGAGAATTTCCCTGACTTGGCTACAGAGCACATTTTTATATTTCATAGTCTGACACAGAGCCCAGGGTAACTAATGAAAATCTTTTCGAAAAGTGACAATCTTGTCTAGCAGCCTCGCCTGTTGAAGAGATTGCAACATAAAACAGATGAGTGCCCTGCTTGACAGCTAATTGTGTCGGGCTTAATTACAACAAGCAGAATTTAATCGGCTGTGCACTGCAGTTTTTTAGGATGGGGGAACCATCTGGAATGTACCTTGCTCCTAGGCTGATGGAGGGGTGGGCATCGCTGGATTTCAAAGACAGGGGAGCAACTATGCRCGGATTGAAATGCAGAAGAAGTTCCTTCCTTAGTGTATTTCATTTGAGCTGTTTGATGAATTTCAGAGATATTTATGCAAACCCGCACGCTGTTGCCTTGTGAAGACAAGGTTTTGGAAACCTTCCCAGGCTCAATTTGATGAGCCTTGTTCCCCTCTGTGGCTCTGTGCTGTGGCCAGACCTTGACACAGAGCTGTCAAGTTTCACRTATTGAGTCACTCTCTCGGTCCCTTGCCTCGCAAGCTCCACCGCGACACCCACCTCTCTCCCTGCCCCTGCGATCCCCKGGCTGGCTCTATCAGGTATGGGCAGTCCCAGCGTGGGACAGAGCTCTGTTGTAGCCAAGGGAAGGTGCTGCAAAACCACATTTCTCAGGGACAGCTTGGTGTCATTGGCCCGTCCTGCCTCGCAGCCTGGCACGAGGGTCCTGCACGCCAGAACACCAGGAGCTGGAGAGCTCTGTGTCTGTTGCCATGAAAATATGTGAAAGGGAAGCGCCCTAAGTCAGGGAACTCCAGGCTGTCAGCAGGAGGGGAGGGACAGAATCARCCCATGGCATTGTTATATATCCCCCTGCGAGGCTGAACATCGACACCCAGGGAATACAGGCTGGGGAATACTCCAGCGCTGACCCTGGAGAGGCTGACGCCGTCTCCTGCTGAACTCTGGTGGAAACAGGCTATTGATAACAGACCAACTCCCTGAACTGCAGGCTAAACCAGTCCTTCATTTTCTTCCCCTGAATAGATTTAATACACAGCTATTAAAATAGTCCTTTGTCATGTCAGAACAAGGAAGAATGAAACATGCATTTCAAAGCCTTTGAAACAACAACAACAACAAAAGGCTCTTGCTAGCACAGGAATCCTTTGGTACCGCAGGCCTGGCAATAGCTGCGTGCCCACAGACTGGTCCCTGCAGGCAGGAACAGGGCTGCTCCCGTCCCTGGAAGCCTGGCAGCCAGAGCAGCGCTGCCCGAGAGCGAGGAGCAAGCAGGGCCTGGCTCCAGACTGCCCTCACTCGTGCACGAAGCTATCAATGCCGGTGCAATGGGGATTTGGCTACAACTGCCCCAGCCCGTGGTGTGCCTGCATTGCCCAGGCAAAGAATTAATCACTGCAAGCTTTCAAGACAAAGGCAGTCACAAAAGACACCTCCGAGCTCCCTGTGTCTGCAGTGTGTAGACTGGTTCCTCACTTCAGAGGTGTTTTATCCAGYAGTCTTTGCTGCTGGGTAAGCAGCAGTACCTGCAAGTGTTCTGAGCCCTCAGTGTCTATCCACTGMTGTTTTCATCCACCCAGAGTCGGCTGAGCAAGGCCTTTCCGGAGGGAGCCTCAGCAGGTAACTCTCAGGATCTAACATCCCGCAGCACAGTCCTCACGTCCTCTCCCAGGCCTGCGTGTTTAATCCACCGCCTTCCTCGCCTCTCCGTGGCTTGGCATCGCCGGCTGGGCCCTTCCCTTTGTGGCTGCTTGTGCAGGGCTGGTTGCTATTCCTGGCCACAGGGCTCTMATCTGCTTCTGGACTTCAGCTGCTTGTTTTGCCTTGGCTCCGCTGTGGAGTTCCTTCATCTCATGCAGAGTTTTTCTTGGTGTAATTGACCTGAGGCATCTTTCTCCTTTTTTCTGTTCCCCTGTCCATTTTACCCAGTCTTCTACAGTTTGATTTTGGAGAGGCTGCTGTAAGCTCCCTGCTGGGCTGACKTGCTCCCACACCTCCCATCTCCTCCTGATGCTGATGGAGTCACGGACGATCGCAGAGTGGTGTCAGAGCGGTTCATGCCTCCCCCTTCCTGACGCTGCACTTTGGCCCGGCAGTGCGGTCAGGATATGGCCCCTCTGCACCGAGCAGAAGGGAGACTCAGTGGCATCTTGCACAGCGTGGGATTTTTGGGAGCTGTAGGACAGTCCAGGTCAGTCCCCTTCATGTTCAGTGCTAAATCCGCTCAAAGCCAAGCAGGCAGATGAATAGTGATGTACTAGGACAAGTCCATCTCCATGGAAGCAGTGAAGTTTCTCTGAAGGGTGGATGTGAGCCATGGGATGGAGGAGCCACCTGAGAACGGCACATGCAGCCCCGTTCAGGGTGGGGGCTGAGCCCACCAACCTCATTCTGGTGGTCTGAGTGACCAACAAAAGCAAAGCTCAGGGCTTTGGGCTCAGCAGGGGCTCATCCACAGACTCATGGCAGATCCAGGTGGGCTTAGGCTGGCTTTTATGCCTGGGGTACTTGAGAGAGTCCTTAGGAAGGTGGAAGGAGCATGCCGCTAAGCCTGGGAAGATACACAGTGGCTCCAASCTCCCGTCATTGTCTCACACCCTCCCCAGCAAGTCTGCACCGCTCTCCCAGAGGCTGCTCTGGGTTTACCTGGGAGGAAACTGGGAGCAGAATTTAGCCCRGGCTCTATGTTCCTCAGCCTTACACCGGACGYACGGAAGCAGAGCCRCTGTGCAGCCATCGCTTCCCCCTCMAATGCTGCTCTGGGTCTGCTGAAGTGACTCCCAGCTCTGCCCAACGCAGGGTACAGGGAACAGAAGCACGTGGTGGGGTGTTTGTGTGCACCAACAGCCTTTTCAGCCTGTCTGTGAACAGGCAGCACAACCCACTGGTTACAGCAGGCCAGCAGCACCTGCAACACTTGGGTTCATTCCCAGACTTCTCATATGACCTTGGGCAGATCGCTTGACCTTGTATTTTTTTTGCCCCATTGTTCAAATGAGAGGAATGAGACCATCTGTAGGAAAAAGCTCTGAGATCTCTAGAGAAGCAGCTCCTGCATCGCACACTCACTGCAAACCTTCCGTTTCTTCCCTCCTCTCCTCTGTAATTTTCAAGCCGATAATCATTAGCCATCCCCCAACGAGCTCCCTCCCCCCGGCAATTAGTATCTATTATGCCCATTTTACAACTGCAAAAACCAAGAGGCAAGGTCAGCCACTGGCAGACTAGAAGCCAGAGGCAGGGAGAGTACGAGAACAGCCCATTTTCCATACCAGCATCCCTGCTTTGACCGCTAGACCTTGCTACACTCAGAAAACATATCAGGGAAAGCCAGACGACAAGCATTGTCCACAGTGCTAATCTTCAGAGGACCATATTAGTGCAATTTGATGTCAAGATGCCTTATCTATCATGAAGCAAAGAGTAAGATTAAAGGACTGGAGTTACAAGTGCCTTTTTGTTTGCACTAACTGGCTGAGTGTCTGYCTGGAAAACAGAGGCTTTCAATCTAAATTGCTGTCACGTTTGCCATACAGGAGTAGATTGGTCTCAGCACYCTTATTAAAAATACTACTAGCATTCTACAGCGCCTGCTTGAAACTCTGCAGCTCTCAGTAACGAGGTTGCAAAGTCGATGTTGAACACCAGATACTGATCACTGTTATCCTGGTGTAAATCTGAAGCAGCTTCCCTGACACCAGTGGAATAACTCCCGGATTTACACCAGAACCCTACGCTGGGGACCTGCTTGTGTTCCCTACCCTCTTTGCACCAACATGTCCTCTGCTCTCCCAGACTGGCAGAGCCACTGTGGGCCTGGATATAGCTGCACAGATTTGCACTGGATGACGCTGCTTCCAGTTTGTCACACTAAAACTGATATACACACCGGCGTAAAGGACAGTCAGAATACAGTCCTTTCAACCGTATCTTATCTCGATGAGGTATGACTCCAGAGCATCCCTGAAATGACTGGGGAGAAGAAAGAAGGAAGGTGGAAAAAGACTATATTAAAAAAAAAAAAAAAAAAGGAAAATAAGAAAGAGGATGGGGTAGGAGAAATGCAAAAAAGAAAGGCAAGGAAGGAGCACGGGGCAGAGTGTTATCAAAGGCTTTCGTTGTGTGCTTAATGATGCTTTAATCCCATAATGACATGGAGGCGCACGAACATGAATATGGAAGGCAGGTACAGCCAGGATCAAACACGCTTGGGTTTTTTGTGTTTTCACCTGAAATGCATCCAAAACACACTGTCAAATAGTGTTTGCTACACTTCTCTCTTGCGGCCGCTACTCTGCCTGGCAGCTACACTGACACTGCTCCAGCAACAGGGTGAGGGAGGGAAAAGGGACTGCAAACTTCCTTGGGGAAGAGGATAATAACCATAACATAGATCAGTATCCTCCTGAGACCGCCTGGCTTCGCTACTAACAACATCAGCCCCGCAGATGGCAGTGGCAAGTTAAAATCCAGCCAGCTCAGCGCTCTGCCTCCGATGGCAGCCTACATGTCTGAGCAGATACAGTTCCTCGAATATTGACAAAACCAACAACTTTTACCTGGCCCAGGCTGGTTATCTTCTTGCTTCAAAGGAAATAATTCCTTGCCATTTTCTCTTCTTCCCCGGGCTTGCTTTGGAGGTGAGCTGAGGCCGTTAACAGAGCTGTAGTGCTGGGAGGTGCAGGGTGGCAATGGAAGAGGGGGGCATGGGGCTGCGACAAGTGGAAACTTGGAGACGTGAAGGCAATACTGGGGGACCAGGGACGAGCAGAGCAAGGTAGTGAGGGGAGCAGATGGAGGAAGATGCAGCTTAGCAGGGCAAGGGGAACATACCTTCTCCTTGGCACTCCTGCAAGCTCTGGGGTAAACCCCAGGCTCCTTGTGGCCCTGGGAGCAGTGTGGATGAGAGGCTACTGCTTATTACCTTGTGTTTATTTGCGTGGTGCCACGAGAGCACAGGGGACTTTATAAGAGCAGGAAAATGGAGCCCTTGCCTTTAAGCACTTTGCAACTCAGCAAGGAGAAAGAAGATTAATATGAGCTGGTGCTTTGGAGGGCAGCAGGGAGACAAAGTGCAGGAGGGGGACTTATATCATCAAGGCATGGAAACAGGAGGTGAGCACTGGGAACTTACGGGGGCGGGAACTACATATCCTGACTTTAAGCAGCTGGATGTTGCATTGCAGTATCCTTTCTCACCTGTTCTTCACTCAAATTTCCAGCAGGAAAAAAAAATAATTCCTGAGTCTAACTCCTSCAAGTTCAGTGGGAAGGGCAGAAATCTGCATTCTTTTCCCTTTAATTGAAGCTCTGAGCTCACCAAGACACTAAAGAGTGGATTATCTTCTCCAGAGYTCTCACTTCACAGGGGAAAAAAGGGACTCTGTAGCACTGTGGATTTCCTTGCCTTATACCCTCCAGGACACATGGTGACACCAAGTAGCTCAAGAGCTGAGTGCGGAGATCCCTGCCCTAAGTTTAAACTTTGCAGCGTGGATGTGTATCTTGATGGAGCTMTGCCACTGCACAGATACAGGGCAAGCTTCAGGTTCCCCCCAGTGCTTATGCCAGACCCCACAGTGTGGAAGAAGCAACTCCTCAACTCCTCTGRTTTGTTCTGAAGCTGCCAACAGGGACACGATGCCTGGAAATGCCCTGACTTCACCTGTAGCCGAGGGCATATTTGATTTCCAGCTGCTTGCAAGAACAGCATGGACATTCAGAGCCKGATCCCCACCTTATCCTTCTGTGCCTTGTGTGTGTGGTCAGTTTTCCCACACTGGGTGTTACAGCTCCTTCTGTGGCTGCTTGGACAAGAATAACCCACTGGCTTCCTCACAAAGACAATTAAGCAGGAGATGTAAACTCCTGCCTGACTTTAACCAGGTGAATTGGTTTGATGTGCTCATGGGCTCCCCGTGAAGGGGAGGTGGCCTCCAAGTGGGCATGTCTGGATTCCTCCTGTTCCCATCTGCGGTATCAGGACACTTGCTCTTATCCTGCAACTTGGCCATTTCCTCACCTAGAGGCTCTTTGACCTTCAGGTGTGCTCCACATACACAGCACCCCAGGTTTAAATGAGGTAAAAGATTAAGTATGTAAAGTGTGAGCTGACTCCAGGCTGCCAGAGCTGGGAAGGGAGCAAGGAGATAYTAACGTTAATCCATCACCCATTGCTTTATTGTCAAAATTGAGCAAAATCGCTCCAGCGAGTGCGCTGCTATGGGAGATCCAAGGAAGTGCTGGGAAATCCTGACCACTGGTGGTAGCCTGAGCACTCCCTGCTTCCAGCCTTGATGCAGTAGGCAAAGATGGCTCCTTTGAAAGGCCCTTTTACTCCCTTGGTCTCCCCCCCCATACTTTTTTGTCATCTACTTCTCTCTCATCCTTTCCCTCTTGCGGATGAACGATGGATCTGTCGTCTTCATGTTTCCAGGGTAACGAAAAGAAGTTTCCCTCCAGCCCAGAGGTAGAGCAAACCCATTCTGCTGGAAAATTCAAAGCGAGGATTAAAATTTATAAACCAGCACACGACCTAGTGCAGCATCTCCCRTTCCTGCCAATTCATCCAAATCGTCACATATAAGCAGCAAAGTTGGGGCCACCTGCACAGGATTATTCAGTGGGTCCCTTATGGCAGCGGAGAGCCAGTGCTTGCCTTCAGTGGACAGAGAGAGTTTTGCTTGTGGAGGCTACTAGCYGCCAGTGGGTCCCATGGCTCCCTCTAAATCAGTTTGTGCTCTGTTGACTAATGACGTTGGTGGATCCMGACACGGCCTGGAGAACGGGGAAGAGAGCAGCTTTATTTATAACAATGATTCTGGATCTCCCAGTTGACGTGCTTGATCCTGTCCTGTCTAATCTGGCAGCACTGAAGAGGAGGGACAGCAAGGAAGAATAAGCAGAACAACTTATGCCCAAGTAATAGTTTAAGTATTCTTTAAGCAGGATGTGGACTGGGTCGATTGGTTCCCCAAGAACCCCGTACAACAAATCTAATGATCTCCTGAGGCACCAGCTGGAGATACGATGGTCAGGAGCAAATGGCTTCGCAAGACTTAAAGGGTAACAATTTAYGCACTTAATATTTCAGGCCATCGAACATATTTCTTCCTGAATGAAACCTGTGGGAATTAAGCACCTGAGTTCCTCTCTGGAACTGATTCCAAGGCATCCCAGTCTTTAACCACCTACATTTCTCAGGTGCTTTTGTTATGCCTCTCACCAAACCATGCTCCCTGCCTGTGAAGGGTTTACATCCCAGCGATAAGACAAGAGCCAACAGTTTGATGCCAACAGATGGAAGCAATAAGCAAGTACAGTGACTGTAACAGAAATAATAAACAATCACACGTAGAACATTTTCTTCTACGCTAGCCAAGGAAAGTCCATTAATTCTCATCTGGAAATCCCTGTAACATTTGCAGCGAGGATCTGCCATGGCTGTGCATGCTGCTGCCCCGCAGCACACATTTGCCTTTGTAATGTGGGCCATCACCCAGTGAATTCTGCTGTTTTCTCCTATCAGCTCATTTCCACGTTGCCCAGGGAAGCAGAATATGCTGATCAGCAAGAGCTGAGCCAGATACGGGTGAGGGCTGGGTAGGATGGGAGGGAAGGAGCCTTGCACAGGGGTCTTTCTCACCCTGTGGACTGGGCTGGTGAAACACAGGGGTGAGATGTCGTATTTATAACACCAGGAGTTACACATGAGGTGATCCCAAAGCATAATTACTAATAAATGTTTAATTAATAGCTTATGAATGTGTTGATAAGTTCATTAAAATGATGCATGAGCACATGAATATTCCAGAGGAGGCAGGAGTCAGGGAAGTTACTGCCGGAAAGTGTGTTAACAAGGTGATTACACGGTTTACATGTGGAGTCTGCAAGTGCTCCACTCACTCCTATTAGATGAACAGTTTACGGCCTGCTAGGACTGAACAATCTCATTGCAACCTTCTCTTTGCAGATCTCTCACTTTTTCTCTTTAATATAAACAAATGGATAACGTTTTCCAGTTAACAATAATATCCAGCAGTGTGGACCAAAGCAAATGAGTTAATTGCTTTAAGAAGCTTTAACTGCATTTCCATCCATTGGAATTATTGCTTCTGGGAAAACAAACATTAAAAACCTCCAGCAACAATAAGCAAGATACCAAAAGGGTTGACTCCAGCAACTGCTGGTGTGGAGCAGAGATATAAATAAAACCAAGCACTGAGTGATTTTGTCTGCCTGGGCTCTTCCCCTCTTTTTTAGCTCCAGAGAGCTAAAGTTGATGAGCTCTGCGAGCGGTTGCCCATTGCACCCCAACTCTAGAAAAGACCTTGGGCCACAGCCCTTGCTGACTGCTAGCACTTGCCTTTCCTTCCTCCCCTTTCTTTTTTCACCTCAGTATAGACAGGCAGGCTAGGATGGAAGCAGAGTTCTGGAAAAATTCAAATGCTGCCTGATTTTGAAGCCTAGAGGAAGCATGTTTTGGTTTTTGGCATTGTTGCATAAGCTGTTTTTTGGCTGGGAGATTGAACAGGAAAGCCAGGGTAGCAGAAGAAGAGCTGCTCTATCTAATCTCATCTTCTTGAGCTAATAATCTCCCTAGCTGTTCATGCTTTTAGATCTGTTCTATATTCTAACTAATCTATTTTACCGGTGCCTCATCCATTCTGGATCCCTCCTYATCTGTTCTAATGATTTATAATCCGTATTGGATTCTGAGAACAAGTTTTAAAAGGCTCTTGTGAGGAGACTAAGCCTTGCTGTAAAGTTTCAGTCTGTGTGAGTTAGGTGCCTAGATATGAGTCAAAAACGTTGCAGCTACTCCTGAAGTGCTTGGGAAATTTCACTTCTTGTCTACTGCACCCTGAGACCAAGTCCATTCTAGCTAGATTTAGGCAACTTTTCATCCATGTGTAACCTAGTAGCCTTGCCTGGAGTGGCAGCAGGGATACAGCATCATCATCAGTACAGGAGAGATGAAATATGATATTTGTGGCATTTACAAAGACAAGACTATAGCTGTGACCTTTTGATCCTTCCACAGTATAAATAAAAGAGGGAAGCACAAATATRCCTATCTTTGCCGGTGATGTTCTGCTCACATGAGCACCCAGAGATACCCGAACATGGCGTGGGGTGTCCCCGCACCATCTGCTCAGTGCCAGACTCAGCTCCCACACAGCAAGGCAGGAGCACCCGCATGCTGAGCATCCTCAGGGGACTCCACAGCTTTCAGCAGGGCTAGGAGCACAGCTTCCAGATCCCAAACAGCAGCCAGTCTCCCTTAATGTACCTGTCTTCGTACCTCCTCATCCAAAGCTGGCTGTGATCACAACCTCCCAGCACCTGAGTTAATGGCCCTGCCCAGTAAAACATGCTCTCACATCACCAACACATCCATCAGCTTAATTCTCACTTTTACTATGTGCCACTTTTCAGGTGCTTTGAATGTGAAAAACATCTAAACACTAAGTATCTCTCCTCTTAATGTGGTACATCTCATCCTGCAAAGGATGCTTTGGCTCATATTTTGTGCAGGCAGGGGAAAAACAGTCAGTCTCATTGTTAAATAAATAAAACTAGTGACTTACTTGGGAAAAACCTCTAATGAGGTCATAAGGGGTGAAATGCCACCACTGCAACTGGTGACCTTTTCTCATCTCCARAACAACATTTGCTACCTATAGACATAAACCACTGCTTGTTTATAAAGTGACTGAGGATTTTTGCTTGCAGAGAGATCCTAGTTTCTGACTTTTGCTACTGCTCACAACCTCATTCCAACAGTGAACTCTCGCAGATAATGACTTGCAGCCTTGCAAGACRTTTCACTGAAAGTTTGTGAAAAAGTCTCTTCTGAAGCCAGARAACAGGACAGGAGATTGGAAACATTTAATTTGCTAACAGCAGTCAGCGAGTAAGAAGGGTTTATAGCTGGTAAACAAGCAATAAAAARCCCATGGCCAAACCTGCTTTGCCCCAAGAAAAGGGAGTGGGGGCAGCAGGTGAAATACTGCTGAGGAGCAGCTCCAGACAGCGAGGACCAAACGACCCGATGCCTCTAAGCAGACCGCCCCAGGCCCAGCCCCAGCACGTGTCCAGCCCGCCCCGGGCACTGCAGCCACAGATTGTTGCCTTCTAGCTCTGAGAGACGGGCAGACACATCAGCATTGTTGGCATCTCAGTGCCAGCACTAATAACTACCAAGACCAAAGAAACTCAGCTTGATAGGTCTGTACAGCACAGCCTGAGAACAGCTTCTTCTAAGAGCTACTGCTCCTAAACTTGGATTCCTTCCCTAGGGACTGATCCTTCCTCTCACTAGGGACTGATCCTTCCTCTCACTTGGCTTTCCCAGCCCAGAGCATCAGCTCCATGGGTTGCTCCAGGTGGGTGGCTATGTTGGTTTCACATCATCCCCTTGCCTCTCACCTCAGTCACACTGTAAATGAGAAGGAGGTTAACCCACCAGCCGTCAGGGAAACAGCGACATCTTTCCTTGACATTCAGGGGACTGAAAAGCTCCTTGTAGGATCAAGCACAGTGGCTTTTAAATAATGCATTGTGGTTTTTATTGTGTTGGCATTTAATTGCTGGCTGAGAGAAAAAAAGCAACTGGGGTCCCAGTACTCTGTTCTTTATAACGGGGCYATTGGAAGCCGTTGTGCAGATATAACACCTGCACAGTCGCCTGTCCCACCACTCACACACTCCCTCTCCAATCCCACAGGTACCTCAGTAGCCCATCACACCTCCYGCACACGTTCTGGTTCCCCATGCACGGTCACGGACATGCTGCCACCCTCACTTAACACATCCTATTCCTCTCCACACCCCCAAAACCTCCTCACCTCGCACCGATACACCCGCTCACTCAGACCTCGTGTTGCTGGGCTAGGTGGATGCACGCATAACTACACCTCGCCCTAGCAATGTACCTGTACCTCTATCCCTCCTGGCACACTTGCTGCAGAACAGCAGGAACCCAATGGCTGTGATTACATGGGTGTCTCTCGTTGACCTGGAAATAGGGAGGAAGAGGTGGGTTTATGCACCAAACCTGGGCTATTCAGATCCTTTCAGAGGAGCAGCCCAAGAGCTGCCTCCAGAGCCCGCTGTGATACAAATCTCCCTTCCAACCCCACGGGCCATGGCCATGTTCCCTACTAGAGCAAGAGATGTCACGGGGAGTTGTGCTCTGGGCCCTTCTCCATCACTGCTCTGTGAAAGAGGAGAGAGGGGCACCAGCCAGAATCCACCTTGCTGACTCTTAGCTGAACATTTTGGAGGACCTGGTTTGAATTTTCAGGCTTGTGATAAGTTGCCAAGAGCTGTCACTTCTACTTGGATCAGTCATCTTGAGCCGTGTGTTAGCAGGTGGTGTCACACCTCTGCTTGGGATCACTGAGCAGAGATGGGCAGAGGAGCTGGAAACACACATGACCGTCTGCCTCTCCCACTGCTGTTTGTCACTGCAGAGCATTTTATTACTGAAGTCACCCTCTGATGCCTTGTTTTAAAGCCGCTGGCAAGCGAAGTTGAGTTGGGATGCAGTCAGCATCCACCACCCTGGTCTGGGGCCAGCACATCTGCTCCCTTCCTGAGGTCCAGCACACCTGGGGATGCTGCGTCAGGGCTGCGGCCTTCGGTGGCCCAGTTTCCTAGTGCCTTCTGAGGTCCAGAGTCAAATGCCTTTGACATTACTGCAAAATGTGTTTGGGTAGGGTCTGCGCTCTTTGAGAGCAGGTGGATTTTCCCGAGGTTGCATGATGACGTGGTGGCAGCGGGGGAGAACCCAGGTGTTCTGGCTCCTGCTCTGTCCATCAGCAGCTCTCACCTCACCAGCTGCGACTGAACCACAGATGCCTCAGCTCCCTGTGCTTGCACTCATGGATGTTATCTCTAAACAACCCAACTGCAGGCCACCTCCTTCCTCCCCTCTCTCTAGAAGAGAAACATTTTAGTCTAGAGGATGCTTTGGTCTTCTCTAATGAAAAGCTAATGAAACACTYCCCTTCTCTCTGTCCCCAGGACCCTTTCTGAATATTGAAAACTACCCAGGTCCCAGCACTTAGGAGTGATCAAAGATCCTTCCACCATACATCATCTCTCCCTGATCCTGCAGGGCACCAGACAAAGAGCTAGAGAAGAGAAGGGGAAAAGCAGTGAGATGCTCAGGACCGCAGTACTTGCCATGAGGTCAAGAGGTCCCCGGACTCGGGCTGGTATCAGTCAGTCATGGGTTTTGCCCATTGAGGATATGACCATCCACTCTTATTTATTCCTTGCATCTACCAGCCCAGGAAGAGGAAGCTTGCCTCCTGCCAACTAAAACCCTTTCCACCCGAGATCACACTCTCAGATTTTTCTGCCCTGTTTGCATAGACCCAACCCTGTACTGAAGCGTGGCATCAACCGAAGCACTAAACAGCATGGCTCAGGGGAGCAGGGATAAAAGCAAACTGCCAGAGAACGAGGGGAGAAAACGRGGAGATGATTTTTCATCGTCCTGACACAACTGGACTGAAAGCACTGCGTGCGGATGTGAGCGAGCTGGGGACATCTGTAATGCAGACAGCCGAACTGCCTCGCAGTGCTGCACCAGGCTCCCTTTACAACAGGGAGAAACGCAAGCGATCCTGTGCAACACGCTTGATGTGCCTCTGGAATTGAAGTGTGCTGCARTAAATGGAGGCTGATTTTTGAGGAAACTGCTGGTCTGCAACGCACACCTTGCCTGGAATATCACCCTTGGTGTGCTTGCTAGGGCTTTGTCATATACAACRGGTAACCATGCAAAAATCAGCGGATCTGCTCCAGATTTACACCACGACAGGAAAAGAATTTTGGCCCAGATCATTTGTGTGTGGGTTTTCTTTTTTTTTTTCCAAAAGCAATTAATTAGCCTTGGTTTACAGCAACTTCCCTTCCAGAAAAATCAGGCCTCGCTGCGATAGCAGCCCTAATTGCCATGTCAGATATTTCATAGCCCCATTCATTCCCCAGCACCATCAGCTATTGTTATAAATTAATAAAGCCTGGACACATCCCGTATTTAAGAATGAAAGCACAGAGAGAGGGAGTGTGACGGAGCCTTAAAGAGACAGGAGATCTGAGGGCTCCTGACAAGACSCCCGAGACACTGATCTCCTTGCCTGCTTTCCAAAAACAACAACAAAATGTGGGTCTGGAGGTATTTCTAAATGCAGCTGCCTAAAAACACATCCATTCAGAATTACGGGGTATTTTTAGACTGTAAAAGAGAGCAGATATAAATATGTCTTCATTCCTGCTGCAATTCAATTGGTTTAATCAGTTACATCACTGATAGGCTTGATCCATGCTTTACAAACACAGCTTTTATTATAGAGTGAGCACGCAAAGCRTATACGTGTGTGTGTGTGCGCCTGGAGATATGTATATGCTTTTATATATTTGTGCATAATATATATATTTATATAAAGGCATAGACACACGTACCCCTCCCTTTTCTATTTAAAAAAATGCTGCCTGATTCATTTTCACAAATAAGACAAACCCCATATTTTGCTGGCAAAACGATTACGGCTGTCAGATCTGATGGACGCAGTGTCTGCAATGAATTATTCATGGCGGCTAATTATAAGCTGGCAGATTTCTGGCGTTGTGGCACAAATGGGCTGAAGATCCCGGTTATCTGTAACCGATCTGCTCCTCCTGAGCTCCTGAGGCACCGGAGGAGAGGGACAAACGGATATCGTTTACTGTTGCACAAACTGATTCACTCCATGGGAAATGAGTTAGGTGGAGACTCAGCCCTGCTCCTAGGAAGTTCTGCATGGTACAGCACGGCCCCGAAAGTGACCCCCAAAGCCACAAAGGTGGTGTTCTCCAAACTGCCATCCTGGTCTCTAAGGATTTGATAAGGATAATTGTTATGTGAAACAGCTACATGGGGTCTGCCCGCTGCTCCTCAAGTCTACCACCATATACCCAGCAGGAGGAAACAGCAGATGTCTAAGGAAAGAGCATAAAATTGGGGATAGCAGTTCAAAGCCATAGCCTGGGCTACCTCTTTTAATCARCACTGCTTCCTGCATCTCTCATGCCTTTCCTTTTTATGATTCCCAATAGCAAGAAATAATGTGACTCCTCCCTTCCCCTCTGCTGACGRCGACAGAGCCCCTGCGGCTGGTGATAAAGAGTCTCTAATTGACAGCAGTGAAGACTGGATTTTTCAGACCGGCAGCAGATGAGCTTGGAGGGTACAAGGGGCCCTGACCCAGCCCTCGTTAATCTACTGCTATTTGGAAAGGTTCTGAGGCACACGCTGAGCCTCTGCCAAAGTCCACAGGCACAGGCGCRAACTGTGCTGAATCACAGTCCTGAYGTGTAAAGGTGAGGAAGRGGAGGGCTACAGGGAAGGACAATGCAGTGACCAGTTGCACTGGCCTGACTGGGAAGCAGCGTCACTGCACAAGTCCAGACTGAGCAGTGCAGCTGGACTGGATGTGGGAGACGCAGTGTTAGCTGCTATTGGTTTTCCAGGCAACATTTCAGGTGTCCCTCCCTCCCGTCCCCCCTCAGCACTTTACTGAACGCCTGCTGTGAGAGTTTGTAGCTCTGGTTTAAAGCTACCTGCTTTCTTTGAGGCTTTGGAGACTTTCCAGGACTTTTATTCACCCGTCAGTCACTGGCTAGAGAATAAAACGTTACAGGGACAACCAAAGGTCAAAAGAGGTTCCCTGTTCAAAGTCTTCTCCTCAGCCGGAGTTAAATATGGCATCAAACTCCACCACCAAGCATGATGCCGCTCCGATGTTTTGTTTCCATGGCTGGAGCTCACCTCCGAGCAAACCAGAGGCCAAAACTCCCAGGTTTTGACTGGAGGGTTTCAGACAAACTGCCAGGCTCTGCCCTACACCAGGAAACCTGGGCTAAGGACAGCAGATAGTGAAGATTAGAAAATCTATGACCACAAATTCTGTGTCTGAGGGAAACATTCAAGGCAAATTTCTTTAGGCTTCTCCAACCCATTAATCTTCTAGCCAGTAATATAAGACTTAATGCTGTTAGCACTGTATACCTAAAGGGGGAAATTCAAGGCTTATTGGTTCAAATAGCCCAAGTAGTTTTGAACTTCAGTGGATATTTTATTACAGCCCAACAGAGCCAGTTACTAATGGTAATAACCAGGACACACCTAAAAGAAAATTAAACCCCTGTTTGAGCCCCTGCCTAACCCTGGCTCCCCTGATAGCCCCAATTCCCATTGAAATCAAACTGCCCCGGGTGACTATCAGCATCTGAAACACAGCTTTGATTTCTCACTGGCCTGTGAGGTCACGCACACCTATTCCGGCTGTGTGTGCAACCACCAGGCTGGTGTGATCCCAAAATCCTGAGTGTGCCGAGAACACCTGAGGCAGAGCAGATAATCTCATCACACATCCATCCACGGCCCAGCTCCCCTCAAAATAAAAGGGCAGGTTATGAGCAAGAGAATGAACGTCCCTAATAAGGCCAGGCCTGGTAAATAACATTATGCCCACATTTGCTCTGAAACCATTTCTATTCTTCCAAGCAGAAAGGTAACAGGAATTGTGCAGCAATAACACATCATCAACTGTTGGGAGCTTTCAAAGTTTGTCTCTTCTCTCAACGCATGCTATAAAAATTACCCCCCCGAGTCTTTTCTTTCTCTTTCCTTTTCCTCTTGACATACTGTAGACATAAAGTCTCTCCCTGCAAGGAAATTTCTTCTTCTGTGAGTTCCAAGCTCAGTGACATTCTTCATGGTGCCCCGGAGTGCAGGGCCTCTGTGTACGTCTGTCTCTTTGGTGTGAACTTAAAGATCAAGAGTCATTCATTTACAAAAATAGTGAGGATACATTTTCTCCTTCTTGCTTGAGTCTCTTCCTAAGTCTAAGGAAAGGGGGAGCTTCTCAGATTAAGAGGGAAGCAAGTGGCATGCACACTCAGGCGATGGGTATAGTATGCACGTCAAGATAATTGCAATGCAGAGAAGATAGGCACGGCTGATGATGTGCATAAATCCCCCTTGTCTATAAGCTCGCTTCCCCACCCTATGTTTCCTCTGCAGTTTTAATGTTTTGTTTCAACCTTTGGATTGTATTAAAATATTAATGCTAACGTTTTATTATAATTTTATATTCCATGTTTAATATTTTAATACAGTCAAAAGCCCAAATGAAATCTTTCAACATTATCGAGTGAAATGATTATACGCAATTGAAACAAAACAATCCACCAGAGCCAGGAAGATGTTTACCTGGAATTTTCTTCCCCTCGGTATTTACCAAATGTCATTCTTTTGTTCTGATGGAGGGACAGCCCCCCTCCTTTCAAAATATTAGGAATTCAATTGAATTGTGCATTCAAGTGCCTCAAATTGAACCAAACACCCCTAATGGGGCTCAAGATTTACCTTCTTGTCACAAGATACGATATATTTCTGAGACCTGAAAGGAATGGGGATGTCCCAGTAAGGTACCAAGTGAAGACGTGAGACACAAGGAGGCCCAGCCCCGCTGCCTCCTGCCGCGTGCCATCCCCGCGCACCATCCTGTGGTGCTCAGTTCGCGATTCTGCCTCCCCAAAGGGCCACAGCGACACAGCAAAGACCGCCACGTTGCTCTGCTACGACAGTGAAGGGGACCAAGGAGCCCCCCCCCAGCTACTCTGTGCTGATAACCCTACGGTGCTAACACTTCCGAGATTCCCGTTGGGTGCCACATGCCTGTGATATCCCCTCTGTTTTATGGCATGAAAAAGCTGCTAACATTTCCAAACAATTTTTCAATTTAAGGCAGATTAAGAGCAAAATTCTAGTGGGACTAATAGTGTGTAATCTTCTTTACGTTTCTCCTCTTGCTTTACGAAGAACAGTTCACTGCAATGGCGTATTTCACACTCCGATGCTGATATTTCAATTTCCTGCTTAAGTTACAATAAAAACTGCCCACACTGCTGATGCTCCCATGAAGAATAATTTATGCTGATTGACGTTCTTTAATTCCCTTTGGATGCAGCTAATGATTAAGAGATGCCAGGAAATTTAAAAGCACGTCCTACCTGCTCCTTTGGAAGGCTTTGAAAAGCTTCCAATTTCAAGCACAAAACACTGCTACTGATCTTTAAGCACCTTCCTCGTCTTCCCTCTCTTCCTCCCCTATTTCTTCGCCACCCCACAGGAAAACAGAATTAAATTACTGAGCTCAATCAAAGCCTAGGGAATTGAGTTCATGGCAGCAGAGCAATGCTGGGAGGACACTCGCCTTCCTGCAGCTCCTGGCAGGGCAGCTGGCTCAGGACACCCGGCTGCAGGACACCCTGCCTGCGTTCCTGAGCAGGTCTTCAGAATGACCGACAGTTTGATGAAGAAAAGCCCATGGCTGGGGTTTGTATTGATTTTGGGGACCGCTGGGACAGATTTCAAGACCCTGATGGGCAACCGCATCCTCGTGTAAATCAGGACCTATTGGACAACAGAGTGACACAAGTTAGATGTCAGCAGAAGGGAGCAGAAGCACCGAGCCTCAGGCGTCAGCAGTTCTGCAAAGATATGCCCTGGAGTCGTCCCCCATGCACCCAATTCTGCCAGGCAACTTTAGCTACTGGGGAAAACTGCTGCAGAGGAAATGCTACAGAATCATGTGAAATCAGGCTGCAAACCCGCTCCAAAACGAGTCCCTGCACTGACACTCTCAAGCCAATTTTGCTGGCATCCTTATGTTAATCAGACGTGAGAAAACATGCTCTTCTTCCCCTGCCTGCACCCATACGCACCTTCCCCAGCATGCACAGACCAGCACTTCGTCTGCCCCTCACACACCTTTGCCCCTGCCACGAAGAAATAATTTATATTGGGTCCCTTTGCCAAGCTAGTCAATGTTTTTCTTGTATTTAGCAAAGCAGCTGTCTTCCTGTCTTCTGTGGACAGGAACTGTGTCTCCATGAGGAGCATCTACCTGTATGGCAAGGATCTAGTCTTACTCCAAACTAAATTCAGCTTCACAGGCTGCTAATCCAGCATATCTACAGCAGAATAATCTATCCGGCACAACCACGTGAGGGGATTTCCCTGTGTGGACAAAATCTCATAGGCAGTTTGCAGGCTGGGAAGTGAAGAGGAAAAGGGAATTGGTCTCTGGAGCCCCCCAAATTTCAGCAGATTCTCCCAGGAGTTGCAACAGGGCTGCTGAAACTCAAAGGGTTAAAAAGCAACCCCAAGCAAGGGAAGACTGAACATCTTTTCAAAATGCTGAGAAATCTTCTCATCAAAATAATGTCAGAGCCTGTCACGGCGGAGGGAAAACAAACGCGTGATACATGATGGTTCTGCATGAAATGTAAAATGCTATTTAGTTAAAACAAAACTCTTTCAAAACACCCGAATGGGAAAGAGGGGGGGGGAAAGAGGTAAAGGCAGAAAGCACTCCACTCTCTAAACTTAAAAGATATTTAAATGGAGAAACCTGTTGAGGCGTGCACAGCTCTGTCTCTGTTTCCAGCATGCGCTGCGCGACACCCACAGCGCAGCGAGTGGTAATTACTGTCAGTCAAGGAGACGGGAGCCCCTTCGCCCAGAGCTCGCCAGCCTCCCGCTCGCTTTGAAGCACCCCCTTCCTTTGCCGTAGCAGCCACGGGACGATGGGAGTGGAGGGGAGAAGCCTTTTTTAAGCAGGCAGAAGAAAGTAAGAAGAAATGGTGCTGAATGGGACAGTGGTGAATGGTTGCCAATGAGGTGCTGGATCCCTGCAAGTGCAGTTCCTGCCCCAAGATATTTCACTCTTTCCCAGGGGCCTTGTTTCCCATGCCAGGAAGCAAAATGCTTTTTACAGGGATGCGCTGACATTGCTGCARAAAGTCAGGGTCTGGAACATGGATTTCAGCGTGCCAATGCACCGCTGTACCCTCGACACACCAGTGCTCTGGCCGTGCTTCCTGCTCCCCAGAAAACCTTTTGTAGACCTGGCTCTGAAGCCCAAGAGAATTCGACAGAAGGGATGCAGGCATTGGAWTTGCAGTCAATAGAGAGGGTGCTACAAGCCTGGGGCTTTGTTGTCAGCTCCTCCAGCTTGCTGCCGAGAAGAACAACAGGACTCTTGCATGTGCCTCTTACTCCATCCATACAGAGTCAAATCAATGCAATCTTCCTCTTCCCTGCCCATCTGTGAAATGGATCCTTTCAACAAGTAATAGTTAATAATAACTGCCAAAAAGGACACCAACTCAGAAGACAATGACAGAAACCATGGCTAAGGAAAGAAAAAAGATCCGTTTAAAATTGTGGAACATCAGCATACTTGCAGAAAGAAACTTTCATGGACATGTCTTTAATCTTTCCCGCTTCCAGCCCTTAATAGCAGAACCTGATTCGAAGACTTGGTGATTGATTTCCAACCCAGACGCAAAGTGACAGGCTCATTTTCGAGTATTGCACAGCTATAATTCCGTGTTTTATTTGTTATTATTTTAACCTGCTGATGGAGTGGGGCTATATTCAAGGTAGCGGGTAACAACTCTGGCTTGAGGCATTATTTAGAGTTAGGTGTTTAAAGCGAGAGCCTCGTGCCTCTTGATATTTATGAAGAAGATGTGCCTGTAGCTGCAGTGCTCATATCTTATTTGTTTGTTGCTCAAACAAAGGAGCAGGAAATTGGATGCTGTTTCTAGCGAGTGATATCATCTCAACGGTTAAGGGAAGGCCACTGGTCTTTACATGTTTCTCCAGCAGAGCAATGAGGAGAGTTGTCTCCGATTCAAGGTGAATGAGTCACCTTGGAAAGTGCTTCGTCTCTGTAAACAGGGMAAGGCCCTGCTCCATAAACCTATGGAACAGAACAGACTCTCAAAGAGGGCTGAACAGCATCCTCGAGGTTGCAGGGCCCAACCCCGCTGCCTATCTCTGACACTCGTCTTCCGATTTGTGGGAAGTTTTCCCATTTTTTGCCTTAATTTCCCCTCTTTTAATTTAAGATCAAACTAAGAAATCTTGCCTTGACCAYGATGGAGAACAGTGCACAGCATTTTTCTCACTCAGAATAAGGTTCTTGGAAGAAAAACCTTCCAGCCAGATTCAGTGAGAGCCCTTATCCCACTGGAGACCAGTATGAAAAATCCTGCTGTGGCTGACAGGGCTTTTGTGGGATTAGGGCACGTCTATGTAGCCAGAGCAAAGAGTCATGCTGGGTCCCAACTTTTCTAGGCTAGAAAAGTGCCTTAGTCCCAATCTGGCAGCTCTGAAGCTATCCCTGAGTGGTTTTAAGCCTCAGCTAACTTACCCTGCCTTGCAGCATGGCTGCACAAAGGAGATGGTGCACAACTTGCTGCACTCTGTGAACTTGCCTGTGAGCTCCTAAATCACTCTGGCAGCTTGGAAAAGTTCATTCAGTCTGAGAAACTGAGCCTGCTGCAGCAGCAGAAGCCAAGGAAGAGACTATTTGCTCAAGCTATGAAGTTTAACCTCCGCCGTGCTTCTGTGCAGCAGAGAAGAGCGGCACTCGTGCTCACAACAGAAAACGAGCTTTAAGCGGTGATTTCTGGATGCTGCTCAGATACCCCTGAGATAGGTGCAAAACAGAATTTCTTTACACAGCCTGACAGTTTATGCTGAGATGTTGAMTGTCTCCACGAAGTCTTCAGCATTGTTATTCCAGTTTCTCATTAATTGTGTAGAAGACCAAACACTGTCTGCTCACAAAAAGCTACAAGCCCTGTAGGGCTTTGCAGTGAGAACCAACAGACTTCAGCCCAGTGGATTAAGCAAAAACAATTTGAAGCTGATCCAGTGTTACCTGTTTCTTAAAGATCTCTCATTTTCTAGGCTTTCTCACTAAGCCCTGGTCAGCAAGCGCCTAGCATGCCAGAAGCCTGCACTGAATGCAATAAAAAAAGACCCTGAGCCCTGTGCCCATGCCAGCTGGTGACTCAATGGATGTGCAAAGCACAGGACCACAGCCCCGGTCATGTGCTGGGCACCCGGAGCGCTGGTGTGACTCACAGCACACACAGTGGGAGACATGCAACTACTCTGCAACCTGCCAGCTTGCCAATCCAAGAATGAAAGGGGACGAATTAAATATATATCCCACCCAAGCTGCTACCAGTTCTATTTTGCCAGGGTGTTATTCATAAAAACAATCTCTGGTGCCAGCTCTGGTTCCCAGCCAGGGCTGCAAACTAATGAAATTGCCTTTTATACCGAGCGTGCAAGCCGCCTCCTCTGACTGCAGAGTGGGCCAGACTCCTCACTGTCATCCTTCTGGGGGTGGTGGCAGCCGGGTCCTTATGGACTTGACAGCAAATGGGATGCTGAATTGAGGGCAGAGCTAAAATTGCCCGAGCAGCTCTGAATCCTTTCCAAAGAGGAGACTGCAACAATGAGGTTTGTGAAGGAGCCAGCATCTCCCTCGATGCCCTGCATCCACTCAGCTGGCCTGGAGGGATGGAAGAAGGGGAGAAGCAGGGAATTAGCTAAGTGTTTAGAAGAGGAGTTCTTAGAAAAAAAGACAGCCATCCTTGGAGAACAAGAACGCCTGCCACCGCTCAAAGGCGTTCAGATCTGTTTTATTCTCAGTGGGTTTTCTCCAACTCTCAGCCCCACTGCCTTCTCAGCAGCACCACCCAGCGCATTGAGCGACATGTTTTATGTTAACATGAGTGTTAACGAGTGAGTGAGTGTAGGGTGAAGCTCTACTACCCCCTGTGATATCCCTTCATATTGGCATGTATGGGGAAGTAGCGAGTGCTCCAGAAGGCACAGGGAATCAGATTAACAAACCCAGTAGTTCACAGCAGTCACTCCCTATATCCAGTAACCTCCCTCCGTGCTAGCAGCAGGCAGAGATTTAACAGAGAAGYGAGGGGAGGGTGGCTGGGCCACCTGGGGCTGGTGCTCTCCCGGTGCATTACTGATGACCCCGGTTACATGGTGTCGAAGTGGCTGCACAGCTGCCTGCCCRCAGGGTGGTTGCAGCTGGCCCTGCTTTCAGAGCCCATCTGCCACCTACCCAGCCTGCTCAACACCTCTCCTACACGTTAGCCGTAACCCTAATACGTCACAGCTGTCCCAAGCCCAGAGACCAGGCAAATACCTACGAGAAGCGGAGATCTTCCTGGAACAGAGAGGAAAATCCTCCCATGGCATGATCATGAGAGCTGAGGCGCTTCAGTCGTATTGCGGATTACTATCCGCAAGTCAGCTGCTTAAAAATGATGTGCTAAGGCTAATTTTGAAGCACAGCGTCCTTTAGTGGATCAAAACCACGACCTGCCTGTGCTTCAGTTTCCCATTGTAGAGAAAGGAAATGACAGCCCTTAGTGCTGGGAGAATAAGTATGTTAAACCCGAGAGGTGTTCATCTACCACAGTGATGGGACCAACAGAGGGGCAAAACAGCAGAAGGGAAGCCGGGACTGATGCTCATGGGACTGAGATGCAGCTAATCATCAGGTCAGGCATTGCATCCTCCCCCCAGCCTGACGACCTCAGAGCCACACGCAATTAAACTCGATGCAGAGCTGCGCAGCGCAGCCACCTTGCTTCTTCCACTCAGCCTCCTTCTTTTCCCTTTGTAAAGCTGCCATCAGCCTTTTTTTCCACCAAACATGGCCCTCTTGTGTTCACAAGAGAAATCTGGAGAAAACAGTAACAACTGCTCTTGAATAGGAGAGGGTTATTAGAAAAGCGGCTTTTCCACACCCTATACTCCATTCACATGGCTGAGAGCCACAAGCAGCATCCTACAGGCATCTGCCCCAAATACTACAAGAGCAGTCTGAACATCAACTCCAGCATCACAAAGATTTCTGCCTTCCCTCCCACCTCCCTCYGGTTTGGAGACAAAGACTCCTTAGAGGTTTGCAGATCTAAACATGCAGTGCTTGGAAGAAATAAAACCCAAGTGCTATTATCTGAAGGGTGGAGAGGAAGACCAGCAGTGAAGAATACAGATCAGTCTGGTGTCACGCTATGCGTGTGTATATACACATGTGTATGTATGGCCACACGCACACACAGAGGGAGTCTGCAACACGGCTCAGATGTACAGAAATGAAACGAGCAGTCGTTTATATTAGGGTTTCCATAGAGACCAAGTTTTGAAAGAATTAAGGTGGAACGATTATGTACGTTCTGAAGGGCTTGAGATAAAAATAACCTTGCTAAGCATTGCATGGACTAATTAGACGATGATCCTTGACTTCAAGCTCTCCTTGGTGAGACAGTCAACCTGGGCTCCTGGGCTTGCCTGCATGTTACCGGTCCCTGCTAATGTGCAATGGAGAATGAAGCACCTGAAACAACGGCAGCGATCCAGAGCCCTGATGCCCATTTCCCTGGAAGGCTGTTACACTCTTCAAAGGATCATCACCCGCTACCACTCTGCTAGCTCAAGCAGAAGCAATGTGTGCTCCAGCCCTTCCGCTGTCAGACCTGCTGTCACCAACATCCAGGCGAAACGTTCTGGGTCACAACAGTAGACTTTTGCTGTGGTTTTGCAAAAGAAAGAAAGAAATAGAAAGGTAAGGAGGAACCCAGTGATGAGTACTGGTGGATCTCCACCAGCYATGGCAAGGAAAGACTGCCCCAGAGGTAACAAAATTCATAGAAAGCAGCCTAAAAAACATCTCCCTGATTGCAGCACATGCTCTCCAGCCTCAGACAAGGCTGGGTGACCTCCCATGACTTTCAGGAGCTCCAGGAGGTACCAGGGAATGTCACACAAAGAGCAGGGAGAGGGACAGGGGGCCATGGTTAGTTTACTCTTTACTAGCCTCTGTGTGAGAAATGCCCTGACATTGATCTAGCACCGCTTTCATACCCAGGTACAAACAAGAAAACAAAATATGACAAAAGGGAAGACCTAAGCCAAAGAAAGAATGGGAGGATCTCTGACAGCATCTCTCACCCTTTGTTATGATAGAACAATTGCTCAGTCTTGGCCAAACCTTTAATCCCTTAGAGTCTGGGTGTTCTTCTTCCTACTTATTGTAAAAAAATGCAGCTTGGGTGGCAGTTCAGCAAAAACCGCTCATGCACTTGGGTCAAAATGGCGATATGGGAAAATTCCTCTTTTGAAGAAGCCAGAACAAAATCTTCTCAATGCTTCACTTGAAAAAAAAAAAAGGCATTTTGTTTAGAACTGCAATAACAGGGTAAATGCCTCCAAGAAAGCAACAGAAAGTTTTGCTTTGGTGTGGAACAAATACAACTCTTTGAGGCCAATTACTTCTGCCTCTATTTTGGTAAGGGATAATGGAAAAAACTTTGTTTCAGGTGGCCTCCCCCCAAAAACATCACTCTCCAGTTTCCTCCAGTTAAAGCCATGAAACAAATTAGAAATTTCTCACTCAGCTGTAGYCCTTAGCCAGAAGAGCAATTTTCATGCTACCCTCAGCCCAGCTGTCTCACAGTCTGGCTATCTAACAAGCCACAGTGACTCCCAATATATTTTTCCTAAAGCAAATTCCTAATGATGGTTATGAAAACCTCCTTATGGTTTCCCAGCTGATGCAAAAGTAACATACAGTAACAGGCCATGATTCACACACGAACATTTCTAAAAGCAGACTCTGATTTTTGGGGCTGTGTGTGGGTCCCTTACAAATGACCCCAGCTGGGCTTCAGGGACTAGGAAYGCAACACCTTCACCACCGAATCCCCTGTTTCACACCTGACCACTGCTCCAACGTGCTCACCAAGCAAATGCTGACACCTTCTGTGTCACCAGCTCTGCCTCATTTACTTTTTGATGGCTCTCACCCAAAGACTGAGGGGAAAAAAAAATCCCCTTTTCTCTTCAGCTTCTGAAGCCTGACAGACAGTGGCAAGTGATAGTAAAGATGAAGGGCTCCAGATCCACTGTAGTTTAAGAAAGGGGGAAAACAMATAAAGAACAGTTTTGATTCACAAGACTGCTCCTCCAGGAGCTCTTCAGGCAGGATGGAGATTTCTGCCTCTGTAACCCACCGTAAGAGCTCATGAGGTGAATTATTAGAGGAACATTTCCCCCCTTGCACAGAATAATTCCCTGCAATCTCACCTCTCTGCCTGAAAGACTGCAGCATCTCCTTCATAAGTGTCTTCAACACAGAGGCCAGCTACTGTTCTTGGCAATGGTAATGTAAGTCTGGTGTAGCACCATCGATTTCTGAGTGTGACTCGTGCTTTCCTTGGGTGCAAATGATAAGAGACTCAAGCATCTATTTCTGCTTCCCACGGTACCCCCCTACAAAAGATCAATTCTGCCTGAGTAAAACAGAGAGCTGAAAGGGCTTGAATTTAATTCAGGCAGACAGCATGCTCCTCTCTGCAAGCAGTGCCAGGGCTCTGGCATCTGCAAAGGTTCCATGTGACGCAGTAAACCTGAGTCAGGCCCACAAAGACAYGATCGATGAGGGCAGGAATTGGGAGGCAGGACATGTCTGGCAGACAACACGGGCCTAGAGTGTTCCGTGTTGCTCTCGGGTCAGCACAAGSTGGAGGGGATGTGATGTGGTTTAACATGAGCAGCAACAATACAACATTCCTCCTTCCAAAAYGGCAAGTTTCCAATTAATCACCTGTTCTCAATACAGCCAACAAATTGCCAGATAGATTCATTTTTAGCCAGGTCTCCTATCAAACCAGGTTTAGATGATCAGTGTGTGTGCATCTATATCCTTTCCCTTTTTCTTTATGCCCCTGTAATTAATTTTGAACTCACTGGCCAATCCAGGTCTAATCTGACAGAGGCAGAGGTCTCAAAGAGGCTAAACCCCAAGAGATAGGGCAAAAATACCTATTTGATCAGGTTTGGCAGACACTGTAATGAAGAGAAAATCTGAAGCATCAGCTCAACCCTTACTACACACTAGAGACCCTACCCCAGAAGGGACTGAGCCAGAGAGAGCCTTGCAAGCAGGCTTTCCCTGAGCCACAGGYGGACAAGACACTTCAAGCTCTGCTTCGGATTTCCCTCCCAAGTTGCCTCTCCCCCAACACCCTGATGCCTCCAGAGCTGCCTTCAGCCCCATCAGAGCTGAYGGGGTAAACTGCTCATCAGGTGAGTTGATTACGGCACCACTGGTCTCAAAAAGGCATCTTTAACCTTGGGAGAACTACAGCACATGCCAGTGTCTCTTTCAAAGATCCAATGACACCTAACATGAATGTGCCCATTTATTGACATACCTGAATTTGGCTTGACTTGTACCAATACATGAGCCTTAGGTTGTAAGTCTGCAGTAGGATTAGGACTGAGTTTGCAGCTGCTCTCTCCTAAATCCAGACCTCAGCCTCATCTTATCCTTATCATCATCTTTTCACYCCCCTACAGTGCCTCCGATCTGTGAGCAGAGCCGCCCCCCCCCATGCCAGGCACTGTACAAACACAATCATCACAGGCTGCCTCGACTTGCTCACCATCGGCTCAGACAACAACTTCAGCAGGAATTTGCCTGACCCTCCCCACTACACCAGGACTTGGCCTTTTCTCAGCAATTATCTCCTGTAAGGGGAAAAGCAACTCGGTGTTCAGCTGTCAATACACGTGAAGGAGCCTTGCCCCCCCCCCTTCCTTCCCACTCCGGGAAGATTAGCACCAGCTGCTGCAGGTGTTGCCAGGGCTCCTGGGGAAAGAGTACAACAAAAATCCTCTGTTGAAGGTCACCAGCCACAAAGTACCATGCGAAAGAGCGGGCAGAGCACACCAAAGATTAATGGCACTTCAAGGTTTAGATCTGTCTGTGCTGGGAGGGTCTGTGGAGAGAGCCAATAAAGGCTAATATGATTTTACATACCAATGAATAATTTCAAGGAATGAAATGCCCTGAACAAGCCTCTATGTGGCCATGCTCCTGTCCTGAGGAGCAGGGGAAGGTATTCCCCACTGATTTGCAGAGAGTGTAATTAAAGAAGAGAAATCACATTTTTCACAGGCTGAGCCTGGGGGTTTTTGCAGTCCTTCGCTCAGGCAATAATGCCAATGTCAAGCCATGACTGGGGCAGCGTGACCCCTGGGTGCAGTGCAGGGTGGCCCAGGCTCTCACCCTTGCTCTGACACTGGAGGCTGTGTGGCCTTGGAGAATTTATGCCTCCTCTCAGTGCCCCTTTTAAAACAAGGATACCGACACTGCCTTCCTTTGTAAAATGCCCTCAGTGCTAGCAGACTACTGCATCATAGAGAGTTATTGCTCCATCTAATTCCTTCCCCTGCCCTCCTCAAGGTAATATCTGAGCATCTTCTAGACCTGCACAAAGCGACATGGCTCATGTCTGTCATATGCAACTCCTCTATGATCCCCAAGGGGAAAATTAGATATGTGGTGGCATGTTTTGTTTTGGCAGGGTTGTTTCACRTCTGGGCCCCGTTTCTGGACGAAGGGCTCCCTGTGTGTGTTGCTTTTTTTAGCCAGCTACAGCGCTCTGTGTCTATGCAAGAGAAGTGAGGGTGATAAGCTGCTTGGAAACCAGGCAACAGGCAGCCATTTCACAGTTTGGGGTCATTCAGAGCTGACATTTAGAGGCAAAATACGCTTGGAAGAGGCAGTTTCACTGACCCCAGTGGCACCAGGCTACGGAAGGCTGGGTTAGGGCTGGGCTTCAGCCCACTGAAATCCTCCTGGACTCTTTATTTCCACCTGATGTCTTAACTCCTGTCTCCCTCCTGAGATTCATGAGAGAGAGGGAAGAAGTAGGCATTAAAAGCTCTCCTTTCCTCTGCTCCCTCTCCCAACTGAGGCACTGACCTCTCTCTTTCGTGGATGGGCACATGGCTACACCACCGGCTGCACAGTTCCTTCAACCACCCAAAGGGAAGTGGTCCTGGCARTGCTGCCCTGTGGTTCTCTGCTAGGTGAGGGCAGGTAGGACAAGYCAGGTAACCACCTCCTGCTGAAGGCTTCATCTTTAATGCACCGACCTTGAGAACATACGCGATTCCTCCTGGTCACGCAGCAGGAGCGTTGCTGAGCATCAGGAACTTTGATCTCTTTAAGCCTCCAAAGCAAGAGAAGGTGGGCATGGTCCTCCCCCCTCATTGCCACATGCAGCCGCTTTCCTCCAGAACCAGCTGTGTAAGGAAGCTCAGATGTGGATTCACAAGYTATAGCTGGTGTCTGGAGCATGGTCAGCCCAGTGCCTCCTGGGCTTTCTGTTAGCAGAGGTGCCCGAGAGAAGGGGAACACAGGATATTTTCTCAAAAAATGTTTGGGACTTTGTTTTTCCAACGAAATAAGTTTTTTTCCTTTTCTTTTTCGAAAGCACTTTTGCAAGTGCATGAAAGGAAGTTTTTCATTTCAGGAACATCTGATTTTAAGATCTTTCTGAAAAACCCAAACAAAAGTTGAGTGCTCTGGACACAACTTTTCAATACTTTGAAATGAGAATTCCCCCCAGCCTTCATTCTCCCTGTCATAAAAGATCTATTTCATGRCCCATTTGGAAAATACTACTCTTTTGTTTTTCTCCTTCAGATTCAGAACAAATCCCACAGTTCTACCACCTCAGTACTCCCMCTCCTCAGTGTGGGCTGTGCTGAGACCTCCTTGTTTTCCTGTGAGGCACCTACTCAGGCAGCATCAGGCATGGACGGAGCCTGCAGTGCAACAGTTAACATGGTAATACTCCAAGGATTTTGTTTAGAGTTTTATAGCATTACATACCAGCCTTATTGGATTTAAAGGGCTTAAATTAACTGGGTTATTTAATGGATTGTCCAGATTAGGGAGGAATCTGCAAAGGCTGTTACTTCAAGAAGAGCAGCTGCATTGGAAGAAAAGATCTCCAAGTAACATTAATATCCTGGAGGCTCACAAGTCCTGACAGGCCACTCCTGTCCTTTATTGACATTCTCTCATACGCATTTAGCCAGGTTTGTGTTTAGTTTAATAATCTCCTGAAAGTTTAATTGTTGCTTTATTCATCCATGACCTTTCCTTCTCATCTGGAGACATATTATTGCTAATCTACAAATTTCAAGAACCAGATTTATTTGCAAAACCAATTATTCTGCTATGCAAATCTCCTCTCTTCCTGCAGCCTGCTTGAACAGGGCTTTTTTACAGCCACCATAAGATATAGACACTATTCAAATATTTAAATGTAAAATTTATCTATATTTCTTTTCAAGCATGCCCAGGTTCTATGTGGTACAAAGTTAATTAAAATCTTTAGAATCAAAGGCAGGTTTCCTGACCTTGATCCAGACCTGACAGACTTTAACCTCCAAAGTCCTCACTGAACCACAGGGGARCTGGAACTACCAGCAAAGCGGAAATCACTTCACTATCAGTAAACTTCTAATGGAGAAACACATCCTCTCCATTAGTGTCAGACATGACAACACCAGTTCAGTCACAGAGACACAGACACGGGTTTCCTGAGCTGTCTGCAGATGCCTGACCTGAAGGAGGTGCAGAAAAATGCTCCAAATGAGAGTCTTTGCTACAGATCTTTACCCCAAAACATTTTCGATGGCACTTTCCCCATGCGTCCCCAGAGTGATGCCTCCCCTCAGCCTCCGGATTTATAATCCTGCTGGCACAGGGTGGGAGACAGAACACTTAATTTGAATGTTGGGCTGCTCCAAGCCTCTGCAGGTCCAGGGATTCAAGCCCTCTTCCCAAATAATCAGTGACCACAGTACTTAACTTCAGCTGTCCCCTTCCTCAATTTCCCCACCTCTGGCAATGGCAGGAACACTACCTGTTTGTGTTAACTCAGGTTTCAAAGTGGTGAAGTGCCACCTACTATAATCCTCCTGCCCAAAAGCACAGCCAGTGCCCTATGACTATGGAGCACCATTACCACAATTACAGGCAACCAAGAAATSAACATTTTATACTAAGCCTCATGTCAGTGAACAGCATTATCAGGGAAGCTTGCACAATTAAACCATAATTCAGTGGATGGATGTTAAGTACTTTACAGATGAGCAAATTAAGAAAGCATTAGCCATAGGATTCGAGGGAGAGGCAACGTGGGTGCCAGCCAGAGAACAGAGGCGTTCAGCTTGTGCTCCCAGCACTTACCSTGGCACTGTGCCTGCTCCCCCAGCAGCCCTCTGGCTCCTCTGCAGCCCACCTCGTGGCTACAGGGGGTTCTGGAGCCCCCCGRGTCTGGGCTCCCCCAGCACTGAGGGCCCCAGGGCAGCTCAGCTGTCACCAAGTGGCTGCAGAGAAGCCAGGATCCACTGGTCCTCTTCTGGATAATTTTGAAGATGTGGAGAAGGAAGCAGAAACTAAGAGGGGGAGTTTTTGAGTCAGAGGCACTGTAAATAATGCAGGATTATGTCTGCTGAGAAAGAGAGTCTTTATTCTTGCCTCAACATGTGAAATGTTTGCAGTCCTAGGCCTGGAAAAAACAACCAAAGCAGCATGAGCTACAGATGGATCCCATGGGGACAGAAAAGTATCCCAGACTGCCAGGAGATGCCATGGTTCACTCAGCTTCGTACCCACTTGGACCTCACTGAGAAACAACCACTCCTGAYTGTTTTGCTTCAAGTTGATAACACAGAAATAGTTCCATATCTCGCCAATAAATCACCACCATCAGACTGATGGACAGGGAACAACTCCAGTAGTCTTTTACTGAAATGGAATTACTTGTGCACAAGAAAAAAAAGACTGGAAATGGGTTGTTGGAACAGCCATCTCCTGTTCCACRTGCTGAAGCAGGGGAAGGAAGGAGGATGAGGATAGTTTGTTTCCTTGAGATGTAATGGAGTGAGAGCTCTGCTTTAGGCACRCAACCACAGATGAGTCTTACGCACTTGTGTCTGGAGCGGCCCCTTTTCCCTAGATACCTGCAGAGCTCAGAGATGGGCACTGGTCATCTCCTGGCAGCCAAAGGCAGTGAAGTCAAGCACGCCACTGGCTTCAGTAAGCTCTGGCTCAAGCTTTATATATTTCAGATATGAGTGGCTTTAAGCTGTTTTCCACAGCCTGCAGATTGTTTCTCTTGCTCAAATAATTTAGCTTTAACCTGAGGCTGTGGGCTCAATCCTTGCTGTCAAAACCCAGTGTGTAGCTTCGCATGCAGCTCCTGAGGGTATGGGGSAACGCAGCATGAATCTCTCTGACTCCTTCAAAGTCTGGCAGAGCTGCTTTATGTTTGTAGAAAGTGACATAAATAAAAATAAATCTGACAGGCTTTAGTCTATGTTTCYCCAGTATATCCTTTTCTGCACTGGATTTACCTGAGTTGGTTTATATCTAACAGCTTCAACAGGGATATGTTTACAGTGAGACAGACCCCAATAAATATTAGCAGGGAGAAGGGTTCACTCTCACAAATACATCCAAGCAAAGCAACCTGTAACATGTAGCCTATGGGCACAGGTAGAAGTAGTGACCCATCAGAAATCCCAGGCTGGGTCTCCCAGCTGCCCCCAGCCCATTTCTGTGGCTGCGCTGCCAGGGTGCACGCATGATCTAGTCGGGGTACTTCAACCCCGCACGCACAGCAAACCAGGCTGCTTTAATTACCGCTACAAACAGAAGTTACAATGCAAATAGCTTTGTTTTCACTGCTATTTTAGCTTGAGTTAAGAACTACTTTTTGTTGTTCTTAGTACAGGCAAACAAGACTCATAAAACACCGTAATAGTGTCCAATTACACTTGGAGCTGGAAACCTTAAAGGTTCCAGTGAGAAAAGAGGCCACGTTCCCCTGCTGCTGCATGTACCGTGTCGTGGGCATAAATGAAATGTGAATTACACCACTTTTACCAGCGTAAATGATTACAGAGGAGCTGCAATCCAAGGTGAAGCTGAGCCTTTAGTAGGTTTATTTTAAGCTCAGATACCATTAAATATGACAGAAACATGAAAGAAACTTCCCCTCAGTGACATCTGGATGAAAATGTGACTGATTTTCTGGTCCTGCAGCTGGACTCTGGCACCTGTACCGGGCTGGCCACAGGCACTCAGTGCTGGGATCAATGTCTCCACAAAGGGCACGACAGTGTTTGCAATAACGGGCCACTGTCAGTTAGSCAGAGTTGTTTGATATTTTTAGCTTTTCATCACAAACTGACTCTCATCTTGCCTTACAAAGCTGCTAGGCAGAACTCCACTGAAACCCAACTTCTAATCTAAGTGCATGTCTAATCCATTAACACCGAACCCACTGAAAAGMAGTGGGTAGCATCACTCTGGTCTAATGCATATTCAGCCAAGCTCAAGGCAGTAAAAGAACCAGGCTGTGGTTTCGCTCGATGAAACCTTCAGCGACAATTTCAGCTGATTGCGTCACGGCTGTCCTCTTCATTCCTGTCCTTGTGCTATCCTGCATGGCCCCTGCACTGTGCTGACACAACCAGGTATGTGGACAGGCTGAGAAACAGGCTGCGAAAGTGGATCGGCTTATAAGAAAAGTGAACTTTTTTTTGCTGGGTTGATGTTCAGCCAGATCAGTTCCACAATCCACTTTACACACAGCCACGTCAGCACAGCGCACAATGTTTGCCCTCGGGGATGAGATGGATCGATAAGCAGGGACACCCTACCTCTGTTCCTGTCATCATGGACTTTGTTGCATGATGCACATGCTCCAGACCCGTCTTTCCAAAAGAGGTGTCAGCCTCATCGCTTCCCAAAGCCGCAACGAGCAACAGCAGCCTTTTAACTGACATCAGTGCTCAGCTCCTCTGCCAAAATCTTGGGACACAAGATTCTTTGTCTCCAGATTACACTCATCTTTTCCACTTCTCCTTCAAATAAGATGAATCTCATGATTTGTCACATAAGTGGTGGTTTCCAAACATCATTTACCCAATGGAGGCTGGGAGGGGGATGCTATTCTTCAGGTCAATTTGTGAGTCATTTGGCTTGCCACTCAACCAAGTTTCACTCACTCGGAGACAATATATCTGAGCTATAAACCTTAACCTCGAAACATAATTCACCAAATTTAGTGAGTAGCTTGTCATCACTGARAGCAATGATCCTTAACCCCTTATCTAGCTCTGGGGAATCATTATCTGCAGTTGTTAATTTAAGCTTGTTTTAAGTAATAAAAAAGTATTTCTTTCTGCTAAAAACGTGTCACTAATTTACTGTTTCATTATTTAGTTTCATACTAAGAATTATTATTTCTATTGATTTCTCATCAAATTGACATTCAAATAAATACCATACCTATTAGCCAATCAACATGGTTACTGGCCAACTTTCCAAGTACTTTCACTAGCCAGGCAAGGGCTGCAGAAGCCTCTGAAAACAATGAAGCAGAGTTCAATCCACCCCTGTTGAGCTGGGCACATATGAACTGTCATCCCGGCCACTGCAAAGGGTACCAGGCAGGGAATGCCAGGCCGCATGGGACACAGGTATGTCCCCGGGATGGAGCGTGGCATTGCCGCCACCTCATCTGTAGTAGTCTTCCTCCTTTTAGCACAGTTTCTCAAGCTTCATCCTTCAAATTCACTTTGTTTTGCACCAATCTATGCACATTTATGTACAAAATAAAAACTATCAGATGCAATGGTGCAGGGMCCAGCAGGTTTCAACTCCTATTCAGGCATCCATTTCTCACTGAAATGCAGTGAAGGTTGGGGSCAGGTCCTCACACTACGTAATACCAGCCAGGAAGGGGCCCCAAAGGTGCGACTCAACTCGTAGATAACAGTAATATTCCTCTGCAGCTGTGAGTAGGATGAGAACAGTCAGGCTGAAGGCTGGACATCAGTCACTAATATTTAGAGTGGAAAAAGAAAAGTCYCAGAAAACAACAAAAGCAAGCTGGGAATATAATCATCCACAAACTTCTAAGGCTAGCACAATGACCACAAAACCCTCAAGCAATCCATCTGTCAGCTGGGAAGATGTAATTCAGCCAGTGAATGGAGTCACACTAGTGGACAGCTCTATGGGAACCAATTTACTTGAAGAAGGAAGAGAGTTTAAGCAGTCAGGGTTCAAAAGGCACGTAACTCATGTCAGAGGAGAGCAAAACTGATTGTACACTCATCACAGGTGAATAAAAGATCAGGGAAGACAAAACAATTACAAGCAGATAATGAAATGGATAGTCAGTAGCACAGAAAGAGCCTCTAAGGGCATAAATCCAAGCTAACCATGTTTGTAACAGCAAGGAGTGCAGGAGGAAGGAGAACCAGGGGCTGCTAAGTGGGCAGCAGGGACTGGCCTCCACTCCCCGCGTGCTGGAGTCCTCGGTCCACTCTGAAAGAGGGGACGGCCCAGAACTAACGCTGCCCTGAAGATRGTGCGGTTTGGGAGCCGGTGCCTCTCCAACACCTCCCTTGTGGCTTGTGCCGCAACCACCAAAATGTGGAGAAAACGAACCCATTTCCAATTTCTCAGTTCAAAATCACCAGCAGTTTTAGGATGGCTGCTCCTGCCCTTCCTGCTCTGCTGGAGACCTGACACTTGCTTTGCGAGGATATGAACTATTGTTCACCAMAACAACAGCTCTGAAGAAATAATTGCCCCAGGGAGCCCTGAGACACAGTCATGGGGAGAGGCGGATTAGAGGAATCAGTCTCATTTTCCACTGGAACAGCTGGGAATGTGCACGCACTGTGGGCGACTACGTCTCAGCTGAGACAGGTTATGAGCAGCTGATGGAAAGGAATGTCTCAAACTGCTCCACTGCCTGCGACTGCCCCACTACTCCGTGTGCTGAGACACAGACACCCAGCAGGATGTTTGCTCCGCTCTCCCAGCACTTTGTGGAGCAGGGGAAAAGAGAGGTGGYTTTTCCATCCTCCCTTTTACCAGCGGGGCTGACGATGCCAACTATCCTCCACACATGGAGGATGGTCTCCGACCCCACGTGGTACTTGGGATCCCGGAGCCAGAGGCTGCAGGGGCTGTGCAAAGCCCCGGGTGGCCCAGGCTGAGCAGGAGGGCATCAACCGCRCGCTCTCACAACCAAGTGCGAGACTCCGCAGCTCTCTCCGCAGGGTTGCGGAGAACCGGGCACTAAGTCCCCCACTGCTGCYTTGCTGCACCCCGTCGCAAGGGAGAGGACGTCAGCGGCAGCTTGAAGGGCCTCTGGGATGGGGGCCTGTGCGAGCAGAGCACTTGCGGAGAGCAGGAGATAATTATCTCCTTGGAAGCAACCGGGCTGGTTTCTTAGAGAACAATGCTTATCTTTCCATCTCGCCTGATGATCCCTTATCATTACCCAATCCTCCTGGGCTTTGCAGACATTAGCTAATCTTGTGATAAGAGATTAAGAGAAAAGCCAAGACACATTCCCAGCCATTAATGGCAATTCCTCCAAAGCCTGGGTGTGTGACGCAGAGACCCGAAGATGCCTTACAGGCCTTGCTCTGTTTGAAAGACGCAGGCAGAAACCTGATTATTCCCGACTGACCTGCTGGGTACTTAGTCATGGTCGTTCAAGTTGTTTTAAGACGAGAAAAATATTATCATTAGGAGGAGCTGCGCTAGATCGGTATAGCAATGATAGCTAGTGCTTTGATAATGCCTGTAGAGAGGTAAGCGTGCCAGAGGGTAAAGCAGCATTCTGGTAACATTTCTTGCATGCAAAGCAGAGCCATCTCTAACGGGAAGGTCAGACTCTTTACTATAGGTTGGGATAAACCACACTGAAACTGGTACGTTTTTAACTGCTATTCCTTGATAAAATAGCTGTAGTTAAGCATATGCATCGCTGAAAACAGAAAGGAAATGCAAAGCTGCCCTTAGTGTGAATGCTTTGAGAAAGGGAAGGGAGGAGGAAGATTCCTGGTTTAATCTGGAGAGGGAGTGAGAAAAGGGGCAGAGAAGGAAAGTCAAACACAACCATGTGTGTCCTGCGGGGAGGCAGAGACGCAGAACAAGCTTCTGAGTTGTGTTTATATACAGAAGGTTTCGAGCTGTTGTTTTAGGCTGAGGGATTTCTGCCCTGCTCTAAAAACCAGACCTTTTTACATCCATGTAAAGAAAATTGCCTCAAGGATTCTTGACTTCAGCACCAGTTTCCCTCCCAACRAGAGCAGTCTATAGTATCTCCTCCTGTGGTCAAGAAGCCAGAGCATCGAGCAGCCAAATGCAGAACTCCCCACCCCAGGAGGTCACCTGACATTTACTGGAGGATGGTGACCAAGTTTCACGGCATCGCTGCCTGTTTTGGGAACCACCTTTGGGAAACTGCTCTATCTCAGCGTAAATACAGGATCCTAACAACAGTTGCAGTTTCCAATGCTTTCAGTGCCACGCACTCTTTTCTGCACACAACAGCATGTTCCATTAGCCCAAAGAAAGACCTACCAAAGAAGAACGAACAAAAATAATGTCTCTTGCCCAGGACAACACAATGTATGTGTTTTCTAGCTCACTTTCTGCAATGGCAACAGTTTTTGAAGACAAAAATATCCCAGAAATTGTCTATGGTGCACAGARCAACATTCGATACAAGGACCACAAACCAGATAATGCCTTTGCTGCAGAATCAGAGGGCATTAGGGAGAGCACCTTTCTGAGACAYATCCTGCTCCACTGACTGCAAAAATAGCAAAGAAAACCTCTCTCCTAGAACACATTTCATTCTGCATTAAACGTTACGGTTTGAGAGCTGCTCCCGTGCAAAACCAACACTGTTACTTATGAAACAATGCATCAAACCCRCAGATGGGAATTGACTCTCCTGGCAGCACAGCCATAAAAAAAAAATCTTTCTCTTTTTCCCCCTTCTGTAACAAATGGCCTCTTTCCCCAGTCATCTGCGTAACATTTAAAGATTAATGTCTTACGTGGCACGACACGGAGTCGTTTGCTTCCTTTTAAGAAAGCTTAAAGCTCTTTAGAGACTGGGTTCTACTTTCAGAGTTATCTGTCTACAGAGCAAACACTTCAGATGTTCAGCCAGTTTCTTTAAAGAACGGGTTAGCTAAATGAAGGGTTACCRAGTGTGATCTTAATGGACTTTCCTTAGTTTCTGATTGGCTTTCACCTATTTTATTGTCTGTTCTTTAAATTTGCAAATGACTTGGACTGTGAACAGAGCCTTAGACTGAAAGACAATTTGCAGGCAGCAAGGAGGGCTGTGCTGTTTAATGGACAAGGAACTGGCCTGGGACTCAGGAAGMCGATGTGCATCGTAGCTCTGCCACTCCCCAGTCTACTGCCTGTCACTTCTCTAACTGTCTTGCATCTATAAAATGAAGGTAAAGGTATATTTCCCAGGAACCCCACATACCAAATTGCTCCGGATAAGCAGCATCAACCTTTTGCCCTAACCAACTYCAGGTATCCACTTGCTCTCTGGTCTCCCAAACAATATTCACCCCCCATCACAGGACATCCGTACTCTGGGAGCTTGTAYCTCTCACCTTCGTTGACAAGGAAAGCCCGAACAAGTAGTTTACATTAAAATTCTTAACTTTCAGCTCARTTCTGATTATCTTCAACACCTGCCGTTCTTTGGTTGCCCTTGTCTTGCTGAGATGGTGKGCTGCTGCCAATAACATTGGTAAAACACCTGTAGGAGTCCTAGACAGAAGTTACTTCTGGGAAATATTAAGTATTATTCTGATTATTCTATCCGAATGACAGGATGGGCAGAATGACAAAGCCAAGTGTCAGGCAACACGTTGCCTGTTACAGTCACTCTGCGGAGACCTGTGGTGAAGTAGAGCAAATGTACCAGGAAATTCCTCAGAGACTTTTAGATGTTAAACAAGAAAGAAAAATAACGGAGGAGGCTGCCAGACTCTGGTTGGTTTTAAATGGAACAGTCTGATTGCTTCAAAACCTTTTTCTGGTTGGAGCTGGTATTTTCCCTTCCACAGGATGTTTTAAAATTTATACCTTTGTTTTGAAAGAGACCACAGCTCTTCCCCTTGGGATTCCCCACAGAGCAGAGGCTTCTACGGCAGACTAAGGCCTTCTGCCAGCCCTGTGTGAGCTGGGGAGCTCTCCTGAGCAAAGGAAGCTGGCAGGGGACATTTTCCAATCCTTTCAAGACCTTTGTAGGCTGCCAGAGTGAAGCAGAGGGGCCTTGGTGTAATGGAAACCCTGTCCCCAGAGACGAAGTGTGAACAGAATCCTGCCCTGTCTTGAGGCCCTGGACTTTCGGGGGGAAAAGGTGACTTACTCTGTTTGTACAGTTGCAATTACAGAAATGGCTTAGCAAAATAATAAAATAAAAGCAAAGGCACTTCCCCTCACAGCTCCCTCTTTGTCTTGCAAGTCTTATTTGCTGACACAGACAAGTTTTGCTGATGTTAGCACTATGAAATGGCTGCAGCTCCTGGAGGGGAGGAGGGGTCTGGTCTGTGCTTTATGGGGACAGGGACACGCTGGTGGTGAGCCCAGCAGAGCCCCTGGCCCACACAGCAGACCAGAACCTGCCTGGATTGATTCTCACTTACTCAGCCTTGTGTCTCAATTTAATTCCACTAATTTCAGAGGGGTCTCTCCTGATGAACATCAACAGAGCGTAACAGCCTGGCCCTTCTCCTACCACACCTTTGGCACTTACTACAGCAGAGGCAGGATCAGGCCCTGAACAAGAGCAGAATTAGGCCTTCTGAGGCTCTGTCTAGATGAAGGCTGCAGGATTTGGCCTTTTTGTCAGCACTTGGGTCAGTGGTGTAGCTGCCTTTTTTTTTTTTTCACTGCCTCTTCCCAGCTGGGAGAATAACACTTTGGCGAGTCAATGATAAAATGCTTTAATGTAATAAACATGAATCTGTCAGACTCAAGTGCCCTAAAATATTCCAGGCTGCAAATGCAGGACCAACAGTGAGCTTGTTGATACAGCCTCAAGCCAGAACTAATCAGACATAGACACCATTTGCTTTCAATAGAAATTATATTCAAGAGGGCTGCTTCCTGCTTGCAGGGAAAGATGGGAGGCGAAACAGAGCGATGTGGCACTCTGAAAGCAAGGAGTTCTCTCCCATCAGACTAAACATCACAGGGTTTCAATGTCTTGCAGGGAAAGAGGCTCGCCATTTGACTAGAGATCCTGCTGACTCAGCTCGCAGCTGAAGATCTTCCCAGGAAGCAAAAACATACAAATAAATAAAATAGACCTTTTTGTGTGCAGGGTAACTGGGAACGAAAGCAGAATCAGCAGCCAACAGGCTGGGGCTGTAAAACTGCACATGTTGGTGCTGCATCAGGACAAGAAAACAGTCCTTTACCTCCTTGATCTGGCACAGAGATAACATTAATTAGCCTTTCAAGTGGCCCTTTGATGCCTAGGAAAGCCAATGTCACTCGGTTCTGGAGTCTCTGCAGGCAGACTCAGAAAAGAACTGGCAGGAATTCAGCGCAGATGCTTTCCAACCTCTGTTACGCTGGGTGTAAATCCAGCCCGGCTCTGCTGACAGGAGAGGAGTTGTGATTTACATCAGTGAAAATGAGAGCAAAATTCATTGGAATTAGCCCTCTGAGATAATTTGATCTGATCATTAGAGATGGGTAATTAGAAGCGCTTGAGCCTGTAGCCACACGTACACACACAAAGAACCATCCCCGAGTTAAGCAGAAGTCTGTGTAACTTCAGCTTACCATTTTCACAACATTATTATTTTCCATTTCTACTTTGCTGGGCTCCCCACAGGACCACCCCTTTCTYCCCCCAAGCAACGCACACATTATGGCACTTTTCCTTTGAGAACTGTAGGTCCCAGGAGTATTAAACCCCAAGACCTGTTCCTACAAAATCAGCAGCTCTGCTTTGCAAACTCAAGGACTTTAGAAAACTTGGAATGGATCCAGGTTCAAGGGAACTTAACATAGATGTGACAAGGGCTCCCTGGTGCTACAGTAATAAATAATAATTAATAATAATTAATCACTTAATGACGAGGTTCCCTGATCAGTCATGATCACAATTTCATGGCTGATATCACCATGCTTTGAGACAGATATGGCAGGCTTGACCTTTCCTCCTAACCAGCTTTATGCTGTTATAATTTTGTTAAGCCAAACCCTCGGCTTGTGTAAATCAGCACAGCTAGAGTGACTTCTGATTTATGCCAGTACAGGAAAGGAATCACATCCTCTACATATTTTACCAGCCTAACAACCTAACACATAGCAAGGCAGAGAGTCAAATAAGAGTAGGACTCTCTTTTCCTTAAACTGTTGTCTCTCCCCTGCAGAGAGGAAAATAAAATCAGCTTTCAGGCTTCTAGGTATGATTGCTTCAGGGTCAGGAAGGGGAAACTCATTCTGTCTCCCCTCCCATGCAGCTGGTATTCTCCTCCTTCGACGTATCACATGGCAGCTGAATTAGTACTACRCTGCCTAATTACATTTGATCACCTCTGAAACATCAGATTTCAGCCAGTAAAAGAGGGACTGCATATTTGTAGCTGCAGCCCAAATCCTACCCGACTTTCTAGGGGAAAAGGAATAGGCGAGAAACACTCTGTCCACCCCCAGAAGATCTTTTAATATTCCTTTCTTCCTCCTCCTGTGGCTCTTTTCACTTTTCCAGAGGCTGCAGAAGACTGCCTCCCTGATTGAAGCGAACTCCCTCTTAAGGCTTTATCTCTTTAACAGACTCGAGATGTTCTGGCCCAGTGCTCTGCTGTGTGGGCACCCTCCCCACTCCTGATGTTCTTATTATCCTCGTTGTCATCGGCCTGAGTCATTTCGTGCCCCTTTTGATACGCTCCCTAGAATGGCCTGTGATAAAGACACTTCCAGCATTGTTACTGCTTTTGCAAAGTTCTTTTTATTTCTTCTASAGCCAAACAATAATCTAAGGAACCATACTGGAGGTAACGTATTAGAAAGTGCCTGCTCTATTATCAGCACAATACGGGCCTGTAATCTGATAATGATAAAAATCTGCCCCTTATCATTTAATTGGAGCAAAGGAGCACATTTGTTTGTTATTAATTTTATAATTGGTGCTATCTGCCGAGACCCATCAAAGGAACTGTGCGCAACAACCACTTTCAGTACAAACCATCTCCCTGATAAAATGAACTTTATGGCATTTAAATGTTCCTGTTACTGTTTGCAGTGCAAGGGTGCCTTCAGGGCRCACAGCCCACCTATAGCACCTGCACTTTGGCGCTAACCCCCACCTTTGCATGTTCCCCCAGCTCCCGTCCTACACACGGACCCCTGTGCTGTTACCAGGGAAGCTGGTGGCTTTTGCAATCCCTTCTGTTCCGGTTTAACTAGACATCCCAATATTTTGACAACACAAGGATGTGTCTCTTCACACTTGTGTCTCCATGCGGCTCCCAGCCCGACTCACCTGAGGCGTCTCCTCTCTCACTCCGCCATCTGCTTGTGAGCAGAGAGAAAGCGGAGACAGCTGGATCCGCACAGGGTGTGAAGGGAAGCACACGCCAAAGGGTTTGTTTCCCCCAGCAAGGAAAACACTAAGGATGTGTCTACACTGACAGTCAAGTAGGAGCCAAGTCTGTTCTTAAATCCAGACCTACACCGTTCACACCAGGGYTTAGCCCCATCGCTGGGCTCTGTGGAGGTGAGATGCAGCTGAGTTCATCACCTCTGCGCCAAGGCAAATGCAGTGGATTAGCCCTGAGCTGCTACAGCCCAATCCACCAAGTGCTGGCCTATGCTTGGCAGCTCTTCCCCACAGCATGGRCACTTTGGCTGCGGCTATAAATATAGCAAAGCAAAACAAACAGGCCACAGATTGGTCTTTCGCCTGAGGGTAAATAGCATGGTTTGGCTAGTTGCCATATAGCTGAACTCTTCCTCTTTCTCCCCAAAAGCCCTCACCATTGCCGCAGCCAGAGTGCCTATTGGGATGAGTCCCTACACCCTGCCCACGTGTCATCTGGGACAGTGGTATTGGGACTAGCTAAAACTGTGCCAGGGAGTCAGCTAGCAATGAAATACGCTGGGCAAGTGAAGACACTGAGCACCCTGCACTGGCCACAGCCAGGCCACACACCAAGTCCCCAAGTCTCTGGAGCCACCTCAGCTGCAGGGTAGACACCGCCTTATTAGCACGCTTCAGCAGCACAACACATGCTGGCTAACCTGCTGCAAATATCCCTAATGCAAACAAGTTCTAATAAGCTGTTGCTTTTGTAGTGCTGTTTGCATTAAGGCACAGAGAACAGGCATTTTAACAATTACACGTTTGTTTAAATATCAGCTAACATAACAGTAACCAGAGCCTAATGAGAGCTACTCCTGTCTTGAGCTGCCCTTGGCGAGGCAGAGGCCATCCTGCCTCCCTCCTCCAGGCCTTGCACCCAGTGCAGCCCACCTCTGCCAACCATCTCCTGCCCTGATGGAAGCAATGGGAATGGCTAATAAAGCAAAAACTAGGAAAAGAACAAGCATAATAAAAGAGAAAGCTGAGGCTGATGCATTCACTTGACTCCAGACATAAGCCTTGAAGAAAAACAGACAAACTCATCAAATAAATGAGAGGTATAAATCCTGCATCGGCCATGCAACTGTAGCACCCAAATAACAGCACGGGCACAGTTCTGCAGCAGAGCTTGCTCTGCTTACAGGTAGGAAACGATGGCAGTGAGAGATGTGCTTTGGAGCACTGTACTGCTGTTTAAGACATTACCATTTCACCTGAAGTCTGGTTGCAAGTCCTGCCCACCCCACCATTTCACTGCCATTTATGAACCCAGAAGTTGTCACTGTGACCAAATGACTAAGCAGCACTTAAAAAACCCATCATCCTCCCACGCTATGACTTCTCTTTACCAAGGAAAAGAACTGAGGCAAGCAGAAACCAGGGCTAATCCTTTTAAAAGGGGTTACCAACACCAGGCACCTGGATTTCTGCAAGGTTCCTTCTTGAAACAACCCCCCTTCACCTCCCAAAAGGGGAACGGCACAAGGCAGCTGCTGAGCTGAGGGCAGGATGCACAAATCTTTGACAATGGGCTCCTTTTCAGACCTATTTTAGGGCAAGATTTGATGCTGTGCTGTGGAAGATTTGTAGGAATTTTCTGGTGCTTTCCAGGAATTCCTGGGTCTAGAATCTCTCAAGGATTTCCCAGCTGGGAATCTTCTCAGCACCTTCTCTGAATTTTCTAGTGTTTCATAGGAATTTCTAGATCAAGAAAGGTTCCATACCCAGGATTTCCTGGAAAGCTCTGGAACCCCACAGTTCAGCAAAATCATCAAAATGATTTGAACAGAAGCTGAGAGAAAAAGTTGTCGCAGGCTCCCCCACTGCCGGCACCTTCCCAAGACTCTGGTGTGTTTATGCATCACCCAGGAATTAAAAAAAAAAAAATTAACAAAACTGATTAAATTTAAATTTGACCTTATCACATCTGGATGGGTCTATTAAGGCATCAATCAAAGGGAGAGCAGAAAAAAAATTTGATCTTTAATAACCCATAACAACAGCTCTGTATCTACCACCTGTGCTTGCATGGATGGCAGCGTGAAGGAGGAAAAAAAAAAAAACAAACTCACAAGCTTCGTCTGCCAGAYGCCGAGTGGCTGCCAGTGTCTGGAGGGGACATCAGGCTGCCCCATGCTGCCCTCGGTTGGGGCTGGCTTGGGACCYGCCACACAGTTCATGCTTCCAGGCCAGGTCTGCCCCAGGCACAGAGCCCCCGACCCTGCTCTGCTCCTTGGGAGCACATGCGAGGCTGGGATATCTGGGGGTGCAAATCCTTCCCTGGAGTTCTCTACCCTGTCCCCACCACCCCTAGGTGAAATAGGGAGGGAAACTCTAGTCCATCTGTGCTMGAAAGCCCCAAGCAAGCCTTGTGCCAGAGAAACCACAGCCCAGGAACCATTTGGGCCCACATGGGTGTTCATCTCCCTCCTCCACCTCTACATCCCTCAGTCCTGTCAGGGCATTCAGACTTTTTTTTTTTTATATCCCAGAATAAGCACCGGTATGACATGAGCAATGATGATCATTTGATATAGCAAGGGTGAGAGACTAATTAAAACCCAGAGCTTTATGATTTCATAAGGCTCCTGCAAGATCTGGCTGTCTAGGTTTATTTATGTGAGTTTTAAGTGTTTTATGCAAATCCTAGTGCTTGTGAAAGGCCCTGGATTCCCCAGCATGGAGAGGAAAGTACTGTGTTTATTCACAGGGCTGTCACAAGCAGCAGAGGGTCTGGCCCAAGCTCTTGAGGCTTCAACAGGGCTGTTCAAGGTGCTGTTGTTTTGACAGATTTCCATCCACATCAATGCACTGGGGCTACACACAGAGACCAAATGAGGGCCCTGGAACTTGCTTGGATTTAGCCAAAGCAGCTGAAAAACTTATTGCTCCCACCTGCAGGGTCTGGAAGCTCTTTGCCAGGAACCCTCAAAGCTGGCAGGGCACACAACGTGATGCACTGCATGGGAGTCACAGGGCTGTGCCTGCACCAGAGGTTTCCACTGGCTTTACTGCATCAATCAAAAGCCTGATTRAAACGAAAGCTAAGGCCCAGATTTTGTAATTTCATCTGCTTTCTCAGTGATGTGGCAAAAATGGGAGATAACACAAGATACCTGCAAAGAAGCAGAGAGGCTGTGCACGAGGCAACAGCCTTTGGAGCAGAGAGGCTCTTTTCAGCCTGTGTCGATAACCCAYTGGGCTCTCCCAAGGGCACAAATCAAACTGAGCTGGATTCCCTTGCCTTCAAACCATTGTACTTGGCTTTTGTGTCTGAAGGGATAACCCCAACTCCTGTCCTTAGCTCTCCTAGCATTGCAGAGAGCTTGGATATGTATTAACAGCCTTCTTGTGCCTGCATGGCCCTGAATGCACCCACAGTGCCCCGCCGTGCCTGTCGGGCAGAACAAAGCACCTGCAGGGGACAGGCAGCCTCTTGCCAGGGACATCTCCCCTTTCTGAATGCAGACCCAGTAGCGGGGAATTCCTTAATAATTCGATAGGGACTTGCAATGAATCAGTCATTCTGCACCTCCTGGAGTGGAGCCCAGATGTGCAGAAAACACCCCCGCCCCCAGTGCTGGACTCAGAAGCTGGGCCCTGCCCACCAAACCTCCCTATAAATGTCCAAGACAAATGGAGAAGCAGAAATAACCCACAAGCTCCAAGCACCACCTAATCAATTACTCCCAACTGTTTCCTTCCTTTAAAAATAGACACAATATTTCCTTTCCTCCCTACTTCCCAGGGCAGTTCAGAAGATTAATTAATATTGGATACACGTTTGGGTCTGACACACTTTATAAACAGTTAGTATTAATCAGATTGGAATTGATCAGCTCTGGCTTAGCACAGCCCTTGTCAGCCACTCTCACATCTCAGTGCTGATTGCCGATGCTGTGATACATGACTGCCCAGGACCAACCACCAGGACAGCCTACCACTGCCTCATAGCATTCCCCTACCCCTCCACCACTGCCTCTTAGACCACTATAGCATTTCCCTACCCCTCCACACTATGGGGTATGCACAAACCCATGGGAAGTGCATCCCTGAGATCRTCCAACCTGAGCAGAAAAAAGGGAGGGCAGAGGATTTACACAAAATATCCCATCTGAGGCAGCAGTGAATATCTGTGTTACCAGCCTTGTCTCCATGCCTGGCATTCCGCTCTGTCCTCCAYGCCAATCTTTGTCCAGCTTTGCCTTCTCACTATCGTCTGCTTCCCATCTGTATCACAGTCTGCAGCCTGCCCTTTGCCTTTCTTTTTCTGCCCTATGCTTAAACCCTGGGATCAAGAAACAGGAATCCTGGATGGATCACAAACAARTTTGGAGATTGCAGTCAAGCACTGGCCAGAGCAGACCCTTCTCTCAGCCGAGAGGAGTGTTGTCCTGTTGCTCACCTCCTGCTCTTTGCTGTTTGACACATGGTGTCAATCAGCCTTCAACTCAGATGTCAATGAAATCTGCTTTTCTGACTGCAAGGTCTCTGCTAAGCATGGTTTTTGGGATTGGAGAAGCTGTTCACCAGGGCCTGTGTGTCTTGTCTACCCCTTGGGTGATGTAACAGAACAGGCTCCTCGGAAAGGCAGCTCTACAGCTGTTTCACATTTTGAGGGTACACTGAAGAATCCCCCATCTGGGACACGGGAACRCGATGATCTCACGTGCCACACGTGTGAGCAGGGAGCACTCCGAGGAGCAGCTCGTTTGCCATCACATCAAGCAGTTCACAACAGTGCTCTGAATCATGGCTTCCTCTGCAATCAAGGGAGGGCAGGAGCAGCCCCTCTGAGGGCAAATGAACTTGCCCGTAGGGCAGTGTTCAGTGTGGAAGGACACTCACTGACTGTTCTCCACCAACGCTGGAAGGTCCTTGATGGGATGCCTTGCTTGCAGAGGCCTCATGCCATTTTGCCCTATGYGCTGACAGGGATCAGGTAAAAAAGTCTTTGCTTGGTAGTTCTGTTGTGCAGTTCATCTTGCAACAAGCTAGTAATAGGAAAAAGTAAAACCGTGTGAGGTGCCAGRCTGGTGAGGTAGGAACTGGGACCTATTTACCCCACTTTCCCCTGCAATAAGACAGAACAAGCTCACTTTCCCGGCTATAGATAGACCAAGGCATGTCCTATATCCTGCCTGCAGAGCCAAGTGATGCTGGCTCAGCATTAGCCGGGCCATCCTCCAAAATTGGATTTCCAATTAATAGCATCAACTCATCACAGAGAAGAGGCAGCTCAGGTCTTAGTTGAAGGTCAAGGAACTCGGGCAGCACGGGACAGATTTACACGCCACCTAAGTTCCCAAATCACCTGYGGCACACAAGAGGGAGGCCAGGCGCAATGCATGAGCCTCTTGTCCTGCAAGGGTGACGGAAGGCTTTAGATGAGCTCAAGGTGGCTGATCCTAAAGCCAGCAGCACTGCAGAAATTGGGAGAGGGAGAAAGAGATGGAGAGCTTTTCCCCCCCACTGGCAGCTRCTGGGATGGAATGGCATTTTCACCCTCAGCCAACAAAAGCACACACCACTTGGACCGTAGGTGAAAAACGCTTAGTAGCATTTGGATAAGCTTAAGGAGACTCAGCTCACACCAATCCTTCCCTCCCTCCATGCTGAAGGGTTAAGACCACCCAGATGTCCTCAAGCCATTCCCCGAATGGGATGGGGCCCTTGGAAACAGTGGCACAGCACAAAACAGCACCTTATAGCCACCGTTTGCATTTTGAAGCATTTCCAATTCTTCTGCTTGGGCAAAGGTTCAAGATTTGAGGTTGGAGGGGAGAAGGGGGAGGAGAAGATATTTTATTTATAACTGCACATTCATTTGATTCAGAGCTGTTTCTGAAAGATTTGCCTGAAACAATACGAAGGGAAGGGGTGGGGCAGCAAGGGAGAGAAATCATGCACTACAGTTTAATCCAAGAAGCACTGCAGAGGGCTGGGAAATGGCTGGCACTCTCCACCCAGCCCCTTCTGAAGCAGCTGAGCACAGCTCATTTCCGACTAAAAGAGACAGCAGTTCCTGGAAGATGCTTTCTTTCCGCACATCCTTGGAGTAAGGAGTCTGTTCTGGACAGATGGGATCCCTTAAATACCAGTTTCATTCCAGGGATGGAGAAGGGTTAAAATCCTAATGAAAGGACCAAAAATCCATCTACTGAGACTCACTGGACCACCTCCTCTTCTCCCCGAGGGTGCTGCAGCTTGGGAGGACAGTATAATCACCTTATCAGTATTTTCCCATCATATAAATTCACACATAAAAAAATCAATTAACTACCAGTGTTGTTGATTATAAATCAACTATTTACATAATTAATTACTATATCTTTAATAAATGGTATGCAGGAGGGGAAGCTGGCAAAATATAGCCATTCTTTTGGCATCATCAATTATTTGGAAGGGAAGGCAATTACACTAAATCTTTCTTCCACCTAGCTCTCTTGTCAAGGGAAATATCTCCCCCTCCTTCATCCGATTCAGAGCCTGGAACTGGGTCTCCAACATCACTTACTAAATTGCTTAAGCAGCATTTTAAATAACAAAAAGGGATATCATTTAATTTTTTTTGAAACATGAAAATCAATAAGCTGTCCTTCAGCTTCCCTGAGTGATTGGCCAGYGCTGTCTCTCTCAGAGCTAATTTAATTTTCAGCCTTATTCAGAGCAACTAAGGCTTTAAAAAATAATCAGGCTGATCTTATGGGCCCATCTGGGATTTCATTGAGGAATTCCTTTCATTGAATTGGATATCCTGTCCTTTTGAAAGGAGATGCATTCCTGTCATTATTTGGAGACAGACCCTGATCAATAATCCTTGCTGATATTTATGGCTGCACTAAGGGTTACAGTTCCTTGCACGTACATGTACAGTGACAGGGAAACCAGCTGCTGGATGGGGAGYCCATTGACTTGGACTGCATGGGTGAGGATCTCTCCAAGGGTGGATGTCCAAAAAGTGTCAACTGATGGTTTCTGCCTGGAAACTCCTGACCCCCAGGTGCATGGGAAGGGAGACTTCACAATGCTGAGCACCTTTTATCAAGGGCAAGAGTCCAGCCTAGGAGCCTCGTTGAGTAAGGGTCTTGTAAGCAAGGAAGGTTGGCCCTGGGTGGGGAGGAAAGAATGGCAGCTAGGAGGTAGGACTGCATCCTGCTCCGCTGAAGGCTCTGTAGGTGATTTCCAGACTGGAAAATGTCTTCTCCTTAATGTAGCTGTGTAGTTGAAGTCACTAACTGCTGCCCAACTGCAAAGAGATTCAGCTACGTGACTCTGCCAGTAAAGGGGACTGCCCGAGTGCTCCCTAATGCCAGAAAGCTCACATCACCTTGCCCAGCATGTCAGTGAAGGCACTGAGCTGTGAGCTGGGGCAGCAGAGGTATGGACAGACACCCTGACCAGCCTCCTTTGCTTTTGAGGGCAGTCCTGCCACAGCTGATATTCTCTTCCCTATAAAACTGGTCTAGGTCATCTTTCCTCTATAGACTGCTCTCACGGTTTCTGAGCTGGTAATTGCATCTTCCYCCCATGTCTGTAAAGCACCTAGCACAGCTCTAAATGCCACTGTATTATCAAAGATTAATCCTCCCTCAYGAAAAACCCAATGAAGAAGGGAAAAACACAAAAATTCTGCACTCTCCACAGCCACTAGACTTTAAGAGCAAAACAGGAATTCAGAGCAAGTGTCCCTCCAGCCAAGCAGCCTATCTCCAAGAGTGGCCAGCAGAGGATGCTTAGGGAAAGAATAACAAACAAGTACAACATGAATTTATACCTTCCCAGCTCCCAGCAATCAGTGAAAAGAAGGCTTTCTGAGCCAGCCCTTGCATCTGGACCATCCTTTCTAATAGTTATGCTCCAGGAATTTTTTCGGATGCGGGACTAGCATCCGCATGCCCTTCCTTCTGTTTGAGGAGGACTGCGTCTCCCTACCGCTGAGGACTGATGCAAGGGGTCCAGATGTGACAGTAACGGGAGCTACACCAGTTATCAGAGCAGGGTAGGCAGGAAACAGGTCATTTCTTTACAACAGCTTACAAGATACAGTGGGAAATGATCACTCATTAGAGGTTTCACAGGAAAATGAAACAGAAGTATAAATCTGCTCTGGAAATCTTGACATCGACTACAACATTAGGTCATACAGCACAGAGGGAGATCCCTATTCAATTCACTGAGATTATAGACTCATTCATCAGAATCCTACTAGTTTCATCTCATTACAGTCATCTACCCCAGAGCATAAAAGATGTTGTAGCCATTAACTGGATGACTAGCACTGCCCCATTTTACAGATAAACTGGGATAGAAGAGGAAGTTAGTGACCTCCCCAAGGGCAGATGCTGAGAACAGAAAAGCGGTGGCCCACTTCCTAGTTGCTTTATCCACATGAGAGATTTCTCCCTCAATACACATGTCTGTGTGTTTTCAAAAGAGTGTGCATTTACACAGAGCCCAGTCATAACAGAGCAAATCTGAACATCCACTGAACCACCATAAACAACACTCGGTTTGAAACATTTTCTCCATCTTTCAAGATTATTGCAGCATCTGTTGATCACATTAAGTTGTAAGTGTGCTGTCTCCATGGAGACTGCAGAGTCTCCCTGGGTTTCCAGTTACTGTATGTGGTTTCAACTGAAAGCAGAGTCACCCAATGAGTCAATCTCTATTCTGTGTAATGAAAGGAAAGGATGTCACTGGGCTGATTGTTAGATATGTTGGATAATGAAGCTAGATTTATCATTACGCTTTCTTAAAGAGACATTGGTATGGAAGTGGCACCTCAAATGGGGATTTGTGTAAGGTTTTGTTAAAAGACAGTCCTTAAAAGCAGTAGGCATCCTTCTTCCTTGAAGAGATCTCCATACCTCCATAAGGAAACTCTCCCCATGAATTTGCACAATAACCATGAAATAACCAGAAACAGCCACAGATAAAAGCCACTCTTCAAGGGGAAAAAGACCACAGTTAAAACCTCTTTTGCTTTTAATCAGCTTGGGGGCCCCTTGCAAGAAAGGTAAGGAAAGTATTTTTTATAATGGATCAGGGCTAAATTCAAGAGCATTCAGCCAGCATGCAGTGACAACAGTAATGAGGAAGCTCAGTTAATTTGGCTTGCAGACTTCATTCTGTCAAATGATTGGAAGCCCTGGAATTCTGTCTTTTAACTGTGCATTTGCTTTTAATTCTTGTAAAGGGAAAAAAAAAATCATAACATCTGAATTCAAATCCTAAAGGAGGCAAAATAAACACCAAAGCAAGTAATGACAAGAAATGAACCACCTCTTATTGCAGATGCATTATAAATGAAATAAAAAAAATCTCTTTTTTTTCCTGTTCTCCAAAACTAAGAAGGCAACAGAAGCTGACCAGTCTTCACATCCTTTACACAGAGAGACTTGATTCAAGAGGCTTTCCTGCAGGGACAGGGTGATCTGAACTGATGAAAGAGGAATATTGTGTGCAGGATCCTGGTTCCTCCCTGTAATCATGTTTCCAGCCACCTCATCATCATTTTCCCCTTCTTTTCTCTATTCTGTACAGACCTTTCTCTGCACCCTCCACCTGCAGCCCCTGCATAAATTGGACAATTCTCCTCTTGGGAGTCCCCTCTGCCCGAGCAGCAGCATAGCCGAGAAACCCATGCTCCAAGAGCACTCCCACTCCTTCCACACTGTCACGCTTGGTGGTGTTGCATAGAGAAGTTGCAGAGGGCAGGAGCATTGGCTGCTTAGAAGCAACAACGAGGGCACCTGCTCACTCACAATACCGCCTTGGAAAAATTCAGCTCTGTACCCTAATGCTTGTGGAGAAAGCAAGCAAGCTCTGTATCCTCATCTGAAGCCACACAACCCATCATTCTCATTTCCATCCCTCCAGATGGCTGCAGCAGGCCACATGGCTTGATCCTCACCTTTCCAGAGACTGCACTACTCCTCACCCCTCCTGTTTTCAAGACAGGGAAACCGAGGCACAGAGGTGCTGCATAACCYTGATTGGTGCAAACAGATGTGACACTACTCTGCATCTTTTATCCTCATTTACAACAGCGCACGGCAGCCGTGCGATTCATCAGGCTGAGACACCCTGCCCTTGAACTGGTGTGAATGACTGACAAGGACTGACTGGAATCATGCTCTCAGCCATACCAGTATTCCATGCTTTGCCTCTTACTTACACCCRTCTCTTTCCAGAACAATACCACAGCAAAACACTCAACACCATTGCTTGCCCAAGGATGAGGGGCCCTTTAAGGGGCACTGAGCTTCGCTGTGGTTACGTGCTCTGCACAGGCAGACCAAACCCCTGAGATGATTATGTGTGGCATCCCAAAAGGAGGGGAGGGAACACAAATAAACAAACCGCTCTGCTCTAAATGAAAGAGCTGCTGGATTTAATGTGACAGGGCCTGGGATGCTTCATTTGACACAGACTGGCAGCAGTCTGGTGATTGGCAAGCGCTCGGAATAATGGCTCTCTGGACTGTCATAACATCGCAAGATCATCTGCAGAGCAGCCCAGCCAGCCTCSAGCAAAGTGTGGGATCTGCTGGGTTGTGGTTAAAAATGAAATAAGCTCAGTGGCTCAGGACTCTCCATTGTCAGGACCTGGAAGGAGGCAAYCCACAGGGTCCAGATCACACATACCTGCCTGCGCTCTTGAATGCTGTCTGGGTATTCGTATCTCTGGGAAGAGCMGCTCCCAGGCCATTCAGAACTGCAAACTTGTTGCTTCTTGTGTTCATCCAYGAACAGAAAACCTTGAAGAAGGCAAGAAGGAGAAAAGTTTAACTGAACTGCCCTGCAGCCATTAGTATGCTGCAGAGAACTGACTCYTTTTGCCCTTTAAGCCTGCAGTCACATATTTGCAGCCCTGCAATGCAGCATCACTCTTACTCCAGGGCCAGGTACCACCAGCTGAGCTAATCTCCAGCCTGGTGCCCAGCTGCACAGGAGGGTCCTGGAGAAAAGTGGAGGCTACAATACTGCACACAGAGCCAGTCCAAGGCTTCTGAATGCTGGAGGAAGGATTTAACCTTATTTTTAGGACGGGAGCAAGAGAAAGGAGCTGAGGGAGTTCCCAAACATGGGCTTGCTTAGGCACTGGCACCACTGGCAAAAGCCTCAAACCACCATCAGCTGTGTGTTTCCTTTCCACGAAAGAGGAGAGCAGGAGCAYGACAAACACAAATATTCCCCCAAATCCCACTATAGCATCCCTATTCAAACCTAGAGACACCCCAATGATCTTATAAGACTTGGAGGCAGGCCAGTGATCTTCTCTGGGAGTAGCAGACTTGCCTTCTTCTAAAGCACTCCACTATCAGAGAGCTCCAAATAGCTGAAGTTACTATAAAAAAATGCCACCCTTACAGAGTTATGCAGTATAGTGCAATACTGAAGCTGTTGTGGCTAGGCTGCTAGACTTAAATGGGGTGTGCAAACACACGTTCAGATAGCTGTGTCCATTGCTGAACCTCACATGCAGCTAACACTCCTCACTGCCTGTGTGCAAAACACCATGCCTCCCCCTCCTTAATCCCACTGCATTTGCTGAGCTCAGTTCAGGGTGGGGAGGATGATGTTGGCACTGTTTTGAGCCTGGGTACAGCCTCTGCTACAGTCCCAAGGCTGCAGCTCTGCTGGGGCGTTACTTTCCCCCCTCGCTCTTGGCTGTGACAGCAGAGCAGCTGTTTGGGTGGGAAAGCACTTGTGTCTGAGCAGTGCTGTGGTTCAGTTGTTGCCCAAGCTGTATTTATGGTTTTCAAGGCTCTAAGCTGGCAGTGCCTGCCTGAACAGGCTGGTTTAGAAAGCTGTGTCTGGTTCCAGAAACACATTCAGTTTGCAGTGGTGGAAGAGGATATTTTAAAACAAGCCAGGCACTGGCTTCCTTCTAGGTTAATCCATGCGGCTCCTGCCTTGTGTGTTTTGGAATATTAACAATCCCCGCAGCAGCAATGCGGTGCAGCGGCTGCGAATCCTTCCTGCTAACCACTCTCTAACAAGAAAGAAAATAATCAGGTCCTTTTGCATTTTGGTAACCTATGGCTACACCAGCCCCACACCTTGCTGAAATTAAAAGGGGGGAGAAAAAAAAAAAATGCACTGAAGGACAACATATCCAGAAGATGACCCAATGGGCCGTTTCCTTTCTCTGTGAGATGCCATCATTTCCTCTGACCAAMGTCTTCCAAGTCAATGGGTGTTAAGTGTTCTAGGAAAAACATTGGCTCCCCTTACTTAAAGATAAATAATTTTTTTTTAAAGGGCAGCTGGTGAAACCTACAACCCCAGTTGCTAAAATCAGCATCATCTGTTATTTCCCATACCATCGCAAAATGTTCCATTTTATCTGAGCTAAAAACAGCTTTTCTCTGCTGGAAACATGCAAATATCATTCCTTCATAAAGAAGCCACCAGATGGGAACTTAATAACTGTAGACTCTAATTCGCATTGCCTGGAGTTGCAAAAAACACCAAACTTTGAAAATTCTTGTTTATACCCTGCTTATTCAATGGTTTAAATATGTTTCCATGCACAGGCATCTGGCCCACAGCCAAGCTGTGTTAATACTAAGGCTATTTCTCCATGTAGGACACAAGCCAAGATGACTGGTGCTGGTTTTGGCTCTCCTTGGTTCTATCTGCAAAAGGGAGATTTACATGGCATAATTGTTCTGAAGGTGAGCTGGTGGGAGTACATCAACTCTGCAAAAGCTGCCCTTTTTCTCTGTGCTTGTTATTTTACTCACTGTTCACTTTTTTAATATAAAGCCTGTTCCCCCCACATCAAAATATCTGTGAAGTGAAGCAGACATTTTTCTGCTCTTGCAAAAGTATGTGGGAGAGAAAATTTTATTGGAGTTTTATGGATGCCTAAATGGCTCTGCTGTAGGAGGGAAAGAAAAAGAGCACAGGAAGGAGATGGACAGCAAAACACAACRCAAGAGTGATATCCCTCTGTGCTCTAAAACTTAAGCAGGGGAATACAGAACCCAGAAACAGCAAAAGAAATAAATTCTTCATGGATCCATTAATAACCAGAACAAGTGTTTGCAGTGCAGGCAATAAAAGCAGGYAACGACAGGGCAGCTTCCACATGTTAACTCTAACCATCCTCCAGCACACTTACAGAGCATTTCAGTGCAGGCTGGACCTGGCTTTGTGTGCAAACAGCTTTCAACAGCTTCCTGCAAGGCCTGACTTAACTTCATCCCTGGTCCTTGGCCACTGATGCCTCATCTTTGCCCCACTGCATCCTTTGGGCAGGGACAATCTCCTTCATGCCCCTACACGCTTCAGTGCAGACCCCTACAGAGGTGCACGATGGACTTTGGCTGCTAGGAACATAGATCACCATGTTCAACCCAGGCAAGGAGAAGTTTCCTCCTGCCAGGACTCGTCTGCCTTCGCAGAGCACGTGCTAATGTCTGTGCTGCTGCTGGCACCTCCACTACACTGGCGAGGCCACGTCAGGATCTCAGACTGCCATGGCCRTCTCCTGTTTAGGTATCTGCTATCTCCTGTTTCCCAGGGGTCCTGATTTGGATCTCCAGGAGCAAATTTAATCATTGTAATTTGTAACAGTAGCTTTTGCTAGGTGAAAGTGAGCAAAGATGTGGGATGTTTGAGATTCACCTTACAGGAATAATATCTAYATGTAGTTGAAACACCCATTTCTCCTACTCCCTGCCTTTGCAGGGTTCCATCACAGCCAGAAGGGCTACACATGTTCTTGTTCACACAGTCACCTCTGCTYACCACATTGTTTACACTGACAACTAGAACAACCCCCAGTTGTCACCTATGCAGCTCATTGCATCAGGGTGACTGCAGCATACACACTAACAGCATCAAGTCCATTGTCTTTGCATTATGTGTCTGTGATCAGGTCAAGTTCCTGTCATGGACAGGATCAGTTTAACATRTGCGGGAACCTCTTGGATTCGGTTAACACCCAGGTTATAGCCTCTGTTTTAAGTATGAATTATAGTCTTTATCTAAAAGGCTCTCATCTTATGGGTGTATCTGTGACTCAGTATATTAATATGAAAGGCTGTTATTGAAGACTGCTCATTAGTGAGGCCTGGTAAAGTACAGAAGAGCCTTCTTCCAGTTCATATCCAGATCCAGCCCAGCTTGGTAATAATCAAGAGGTGAAACAAGACTGTGATCTCATCCCATTTCCTAATGGGAAGCTGGCCACACAGCAGAGCTGCCACCGTTGCTACTTGCTGTCTACACAGAAAGACCAGCTGGGCAGGGCAGTGAGCTCCCCTCCTGCCCAGAAAAGCCGGGGGCTCTGGGGGCAATGCAACATGCCRRCACAGGTACCGGCATTAGTTGCGTYGCCTGTTGCGCCATTAAACAGGGATGCCAAACTTTTCAGGAGCACAGGAACAAAAGGTCAGTGGCTGAAATGGAGCCCTTGCTATAGGTGGAAGCATCTGCACAGGAGAAAATGKTTTCTGCAATTGCAAACACTGGGCTGAAAGCTATTTGAGGGCYCAGAGTGCATGGCTTCTCTTTCCTCCCACCAGTAACACTCCTGCTGCACTAACATTATTGTACTGTTGTATTCCCACAYGGGAACCCTCCAATCTCTACAGATATTTTACACTCTTGAAAGATAAGCACAGAGGAGGGAGCACATAAATCCAGATTTTCAATCCATAACCAAAGCAGGAATGAAGACAAATCCAGCTATTAAAAGGAGGCTCATCGTCCCTCYGACACTGAACTGGAAACTCAAGAGGCATAAGAGAAAACCACAACTTTTGTTGGAAAATATGTGCCTTGACCATCCACTCACCTCAAGCAGATAATGAGAAATTAAGACCCATTCTCTGGAGATTAATTCAGAAAGAGAGGCCTGAGACTTCACCTAGGCAGTAAACGATAATTAAAACCTGCTAAATCTACCATCAGCGTTTTCTCACTGGGTGTACAGAGAGGAAAGAAAGGGGAAGCAGGGAGGGAGGGAGGCATTTCATACTTGCATCTAACCTGTTTTCCAGATGAGTTTTTCAATGATCAGATTCAATCTACTGTAAAAACTTCCCAGGGAGAGAAACCCTCAGCGCATGAACCAAAAATGTAATGGTCTGGGAAATGTATTCCTCTTTAGGGGGAAGAAAACTGGTTTCACCTTTGTGCTCCCACTTTTATTGTTCACAAACTATGCAGATTTCTTTGCTACAGAGGGGAGAGGCACAGTGACAGAGCCATGACACTGAGCCAGCTAAAGGCACAAGGATCAGGTCCTTGTCAAACACACTGCCCCTTGGAAGGGCTGCCAAACTGCATCAGATCCAATGCTTGTCTGCTCATCTCCTCCTCACATTAAGCACCACCCTGGACTCTACCAGGAAGAGACTGGCTTAAATGTGTGGTTTAATAAACCTACAGCAAAATYTATCATCATTAGCTAACATATTTTTACATATTTTTGCCATCTGTAGCAGTGTCCACCCCTTTGGTGACTCTTGTTAAGTGCCTGGCCTCAGTGGCTTCCTGTGGCAATGAGTTTCACAATAATTATGTAGTATGTTAAGAAGCACTTTTTTTATCAGTTAATGCACTTCTGGCTACATCTGTGCCTCCAACTTCTGCTATAAGGTCTGGTCCCTAATCGATGCTKCTGTGCCACCGAGAATCCCCTTGTGACCGTGCCAACCCCTGGAAGTCTCTGCTTCCATTAGCAGAGCACTTCACCAGGGTTAGCTATCAGCACAGAGGGAATTGCTGCCGCTGTAGGTCCATTCACGCTTGGAGGTCCATGTCTGTGCAAAGACCCAGGGAATKAGATCTTCCACTGGGTAACTGCTGTAGCTGCAGTGACTCGCAGGTCAGAGGTCCCGATTTCACAGGAACACTGAAAGCAACGGCTGTTCATACTCCATGCCCTGGACCTCAGGTCTCTGCTGTGCCAAAACAAACAGAGTATGAAAGGCTACCAGCTCAAAACAGGAGGATTTTACAAGCACATAAGCAGCCATGCAAGTTGGAGACTAACAGAGAAGGAGGCCTGATATCCAGCCGGTCCCTGGGATAAGTGCTGGTGCCCAAAAGCAAACTACATGACCAATGTTTGTCAGTTTTAAACGTCACTCAAAAAATGACTCCAGAACTTTACAACTAGATAGTACAAGCACCTTTATAATCACGGATACAGAATGATTTAGCATGTGAGAAAAATTTATCAGACTAGCCGATATCACCACCTGAACCAGGCAGAACAGGCAGCTAAGGAGAACTGTCACACTCATTGCATCAAATGTTTTCTGTAGAACAGCATAGCGCAACAGAGAGAAACCTCCAGCCTCCAYCCTGAACTCTTGAAAATGCCCAGGGCATAGGCAGGTAGGGAGGTGAGGGGTTTCTACATTATTCCCAGTAAAACCTTCATCTGATTCTGTGCCTGCTGATACACAGTGCCTATTGCTCTTTGATTWCTTGGTCCCAAAGGCTGGTGTTCAAGTTAGTCTAATCTCACACAGCACTCCACATCAGAGAAAGAGGACTGCAGGCTGCAGCCCAGCCCAGGCCTACATAAACACAACCAGGATTTAAGGAGATCCTGTGCCATCCCGAGAGGGCAGCATGCTGAGAACTGAGGCTTCAGAGCTGAATCCCGCTTAGCCTCAGTCCTCTCCCCAGGACAGAGCTGACCCACTTCATAAATGATGCTCTCTTCCCTCAGCATCCAAATGCCGCTGCATCATTTAGCGCTACCCATGGGCTAATTTTCTCCCTCAGGGATGGTAGATTAGATCCCACAATTTCTCTCTCCCCCTGAGTTTTCAAAAGGTCTTTCAAGTGTAATAAACCCAGGTATTTATATATCAATCTGTGTTACCTGAGGCACATATTATAGAGGCCTGGGTCATAGCAACATCATTACAGTGAGTTTTAAAGAGAGCAATGGGAATAGATAGACAAATAAATCTCTCTCCGTGGTGCCCTTTCTATTTGTATGCTGAAGCTTAGAGCAGCTCTCTGCCTTGGACACACCTTCAGAAATACAGTATTTCACACCAGAGCTGAAAACATCAAGGTAAGCAGCAACCAGTCCTCCAGAGCTAAACAAACAGCCTTTTTCCCTTTAAATTACAGGCACTTACACATCACCTTGACTCCTGTCTTCTGCTGCTTCCTCCCACTTCTTAATCCCTTGAAGCTGTTGCACACCTGCAGTCACTGCTTTTCAGAGCATTTGTGCTGCATTTTTACACTGCCAGGGACATTACAATGTGARAAAAAGAGGTCATGGCTTGGCTGCCTTGGGGAGCAGCATCAGTCCCTCTCCATATTCTGCATGGCACTGTGGCAGCTCAGCTTTAAGCAGTCTGTTCAGTCACAGACCCTAAGGCAGATTCTTCTATTTAAGCACTTGCTTAATATTTTGTTGGACTGGAGGCTTAAACTGGCCCAAAAAAGGCCTCCAAACACCTGCAGAACTCCTTGGTGCAACATTTCTCTGGTATCAGTTTACCCAGTTCCTAAAGAACATAGTACACATTTCTGACTGAAGAAAAAACCGAATTGTGTAAAAGGACTTCAGAAGGGTCATGAGCTCCCTTGCTTAATCACTAGCTGACACAAGCAGGTTAGATCATTCACTCCAGTAACAGCATTTTATTGTTGTATTCACAGGCCAAAYGAAAATCAGGTTCCTCTGGCACCAGGTGATGTACAAAAACGCTGCAAAAGGCTTATGATAGCTAGAGGATATGACGAGGCATACAAACATCTAGAGTCATCCAGCACACATCACTGACTAGGTGGCCTGACACCTAGTCCAGGGCTCTGGCCACGCTTTCCCATGTGTACCACAGACCAGCTATGGACTGACCAGCTTTCACCCATAAACTCCTGCACACCAGAGGTTTCATTCTGGTTTATAAAGTCATTTTAATGCACTGACTTGCCTCTGAGGAAGAAAGTGCCTGGCGTTTGTTTAAGTGTCTTTGTTAGACCTGAAACAAATACTGCATCATTTAACTTTGAGGCTTTTGTTGCTGGTATCAGTCGTGTTCTGCAAATCACAGACTCAAGACTGCATCTAACCCCTAATAAGCAAGCAAACTGCTATTCGTCCACCTCCCTGCCTTCCCCCAGCTGCTGTTATCTCTGTGTGAGACTGGGAATTGGAGGAAAGAATGACCCAGTGATTGTCTAAATCAGCCCAGCTCTAATTTACTGGAATATGGTTTGTGCAGCTAATGTAACACCTACTGTGAGCAAGATGGAGCTATCTCCAGGACTTCTGTAGGCTAGGAACATTCACTTAAATGGCATTGTCTGGCTGCACTCACTGGAGGGCCTGCCGTACCACAGAGAGCAGTTAACCCTTGGAGTGGGAAATTAGGTCAAAAGAACCAAGCTTTCAACTGCAATTGGAAAAGTTAACTTTCCACAGAAAATTGGGTGTCCTGTTTGCCTCTGTCACTTTCTCAACTCCTTGTGTAGCAAATAGCTTGAGCAATTACAGTGCTCAGGTAAACAGACACTAGCAAAGGCATCCTCAGGATGCCCTGGGTCTGGCAGGAGCTTTTCCCAGCTTCCCCAGCCCTCAYTGAAACAGTTACATGTCATGTTTCCCACGGCTGGATTAAGCAGCTGGTCTCTCCCTAGATAGAAAGGATGTTTTGGTTGTTTTTTTTCTCTTCAAAATACTGGACTGAGTCACACAGAAGTCAGTGCCTTCCCTGGCCCTGGTACAGAAGCTGAACTCCCCGGAAAATTACCTTCACCTCCGTCCTTCAGCGCCTCATGATGAGGTGAGAGGAACAATTCCCCCTTTGCCTACTGTCTGTAAGCATTTCRAGGCAGACACTGGTTCTTGGCCTGAGCATGTAAAGCACCCAGGACCCCACGACAGCAGTACCTGAGGGGGCAGGRAGATGCTCATCATATAAACAGCTTCAGTTTCAACAGCAAGGTCATTTCAAGCTGTTATTAAGTCAACATTCACAGAGGATTCCTCAAGTATGAGAGAGAAATCTTGTTTTAACAGGTTTTGGTAGAAAATGTATTTAATTTAACCTTTTCAAATGGAAGGATGGGTTTTCAAGAAGCAGTGCTTTCCGATCAGATGCTATGACATTTTACATAAGAGTACATCTCGATCAATCTAATTATCCACATTTTACAGATGGGGAAACTGAGGCACAGAAGAGTGGAGAGTGGATCAGATGGAACCAGCTGTGGATCCACCTGGTTCCTGAGCGCCCGAATCACAAGCATCAGTCAACTGAGTCCCCTCCCTGAGACACAGGACCAACAGTTCAGCAGCTAATAAGGGGGTTATCCCAGCACCCTGGAGCAGCCCTTCTCCCAAGGACCCCCAACACATTCCCTTCAGCAGTAGTTTTGCCAAAAGATAACTTTGTCATCTTCCTATGCAGCAAATTTCCTCTGAGGCTGGCTTGAGCCRCAGGTAACACTCATGTTCCTTTTCATTGACAAAAGGCAAAGTGGCAACACAAGGAATGCAACGCTTTCAGCCTGAACTTTCATCATTGTGGAATTACTGGAGTTTAATTGCTCACAGAGACAGAGTTCCAGATTAAGCTGTGTGTAATCCCTTTACCTTGCACTTCACCGCGTTGTGTGCAGGTAGCATGTAACCTTCTGGTTTAAAACCTGCCTTCTAGCAAGCACAAGCACAATTCCCATTAGCCTCTGCGTTTCAGGAGCGGATGAGCTCCCCTAACCTGAAAAGCTGAATCAGTAGAGAGCACCCTTGTGCTGCTCCACTTCCCATGCTGGGAGATGCCTCCGGTCCCTTTATAACTCACATAGCCTTTGCGTAGAGGAGGCCACTTCCAGGAGCTGACTCACTCGCCTCCCACAGAGGAGCCCACAAGCACACAGGGCTCAGCTACAGTCACAGCTGCAAGGGAACACATCCCCGCGTTATCGCACAGTCAGGCAGCGCGTAGACTGGGCACAGGCTGAGGAAAAGCAGTCTGGATGCAGATAATATCCTGGTTATGACTCCTCCATCTTTCTACAAATCTGCTTTCCCAGAGCAATGACACACTRGCTCACACTGGACCACTGAAATTAGTAGAGGATCCCCAGATGAAGGCCTCTCTGTACTCTTGTGGTACAGCGAGGAACTGTTCACCTGACCAGGGACAAGGCATCTTGCTTCATTCTGGGGATGCCTTTCCCATAGTAAGACAATCCTTTCATTAACACTGGTCTGGAGGCAGACTACAACAGTTTTAAAAGCCACTTCCGAAGGAACAACATTAATGAGTGTAGCACCATCTCTGGAAAGAAGAGAGAAAGCAAGAAAGACTGAAGTACAGGAGACAGMTGTGAGGTCAGCTTAAAAAGACTGAGTGACTTCAGAGGAAAAGCCCATATCTGGCAGAGGTGCCAGGGTATCTGGATGACACTGCCAGTCTATGSCCCTCACTGCCCCCAGATGTCCTGCTGCTCAGACCAACCATGTCGCAAATATGACAGCACACGTACCAGCAGCTGAACCTCCTCCTACTTCTGCAAAGCCAACACACCACCCCAAGGGACTACCAAACCCAATTGATGGGCTGAGCTGTTGCAAGACCTACCCAGGGAGCCTTTTCAGATGTTCTCCCACTCCCCTGGGTACCATCTCTCCCCTTTCTTGGATCACCTGAAGTAGGCAATCACCTTCACAGCCCATCAGCTGGTATCCTCCCCAGGCACCTGTAGCACACTAAGCTCAAGGATAATAGCTGGGAGGGGTTAAAACATCCCCCCCACCTTGTTTGACTACAGCTAAAATCCAATTTTTAGCTACTATGTTACTTTAAAAAACAAAACACACACAAAACCCCCCAACAGGCTTTATCCTAATTCTCCCAGGAAATAATGACTTTCTGTTATTAAATAATGTAAAATGATTGAGGTGAGTCATAAAGCATTTGTATTAACACTAATGGATCCATGATTAATTTTTTTTTTTATTATTATAAAACTTGTCTGTATCTTTCCCCCCTCCCTTCCTCTGTCCTCCCCATCGCATTTTGTTCTCACGGGAGGTAATCAAGACTTCACTTGAATTTCTCATTACTTGAAAGGCTCCGCATCACAATACGATAATGGGACAGTTTCATAATTACAATTAAAAAAAAAATCAGAGCAAGAGAAAACTGGAGAGGTTTTCAGATGCTTTTGTCTTTCTGCCACCCAGAAATCAAAGAACTGCTTTAAAAACATTTAAAAAAGAGGAGAGGGCAGTTTTGACTTACTGTTATGCAAAAACCATTGTGCCTGAGCTTCCTTTTGGAAAGTCCACCCTCCCTCCTTACTTCCTTAGATCACCTCCTCCCTCATGTTTTTTTCTTTTTTTTTCCTTTTGATAAAGTACTGGGCAACATTAACTAAGATGCAAAACTAGACTGGTAACTCTTGCATTTTACCACTAATTTCCTTAAAGGCAAACTTGTGCCTCAGTTTCCCATTTGCAGTGGAAGAAACTACAGGAGCTAAGATTATTTTGCTGTTTTTACCCAGAAATCTACAGGCTTATACAGCATATTTTAAACCCTGCCTTTAGGAGCAGGACGCAGGTGGCAGAGATGAGCAGAATTAGCCCTGTTCTCTTCCAACAAGCTTTGAGATCCCACAGGATATAAGGCTGGATTAGATCTCACAAATAACAGTGATTATTCTTATTATTCCTCCTAGAACTGGCCTAAGACATCATCAGCTAGAGATATGTCAAAGTGGCAAGACATTATGCTTTACGTGAGACTCTGAAAAAGCTGGAATTTCTGTCTGAAAATAAGAGTCCTTTGCTGGGCAGAAAAAACACATTTTCTGCTAGAAACGTTGCCCTCTAAGGCCTCAAGTGCATTCCCTGCACAGCATGAGCTAGTCATCCTGATTCCTGGGATCCCTTCTCAGACTGACTTATGACTGCCTTGTGTGACCAGAGGCACCCTGCAGTAACCACACTGTGCCTCAGTTTACCTACTGCTTCCTCCACAAAGCCCTTCACTGCCCTGAGGGTGAAGCTGCACAGCAAGACCCTCAGCAGTGCACACAAGGGAAGCCTCAGGAAGGCTGGAAGGAGGCAACCACCCCCCACCCCCCCCAAACAGCCTGCTGCTCCATCACAGCACAGCCTGCGCTGGCCACAGCAGGGACAGGGATCCCTCTCCCCTGCTTCATCCCCATGACAAGGCCAAGCAGCTCCTCCCTGCCCACAGGGAGAGACCCTGGCTCTGCAGGAAGGGGATTCCCCCCCAGCCCTTACACTGCTCAGGAAACACAGCCCTCACATAAAGGCCCTGAGACCCAGCCAAGACCCCAGCAGCCTCACCTCTGTGACTGGCAGAGAAGCACAGGAGCTGAGGCAGGGAAAAGGAAGCTGTAAGAACCTTTACCCACTTTCAGCTGGCAAAATCAGAGGACTCAGACTAAACCTTTACACCTTACCTGCCCGAAATCAACTGGGCACCAGCCAGCAACCAACACCCACCACTCTGAGGGGGCTGCCTGCCCAGCCAGCATTTATAGCCTCGCCATGAGGTAGGGCTGGATGGGATTGGTTGGGGTGAACAGGTGGCAGCAGCTGATTGGCCAGTGGGGGAGCTGCCTCCCGCCCCCCCCGGGAGCAGCCATTTTGCCCCTCAGAGGCGGGTGGTTTGAGTTCCAGCCCTGAGGTGGCTGCGTTGCCGCCCCACCTCCTCCCTGAGGTGGTGTATGGGTGCAGGGCCTTCGGTTTTGTGCTTGGTGTTAGGTGGGTGCCCTGGTATCTCTCTTCCTTGCCCTGGTTCCAGCTGTAAAAGGCAGCCTGGCTGCTCTGGCTGTAGCCCTTGGAGGCAGGATGGGCTCCCTGGGTGTCGGCACAGCTCCCCGGGGCCCTGGCCTCTGGCAGGGCCCGATTAGACGCTGCTGTAAAGCAAATAATGCCAAAATGCAAATAACAACAGCAGCAGCAAATTCTTGATTAAATATGAACAAGCGCAGAGAATTGCTTATGTCACTCACCCCACTCCTCTCTGTCCTCCATCTGTCTGCTTCCCTCCTCTTTCACCATCTCTTCCCCCAGCCATCTGCTCAGCTCTCCCCCTCCTTCTCCTCCCTCCTTGTCCCTGCACCCCCTTCCCTTTGCAGCTGTTTCAGTTTGAGTGGRTCCCAGTTAGCTGCTCCTCTCCCTGCTTCCAGGCCGGGCCAAGCCCAGCATTGYGCGTTGGTGGTTTAAGCTCCCTGGTGTCAGTTTGGGCGATGAGTGGGGCGGTAACGGCAGGGCAGGAAAGCTGAGGACACAGGGTTCCTGCTCCTCCGTGTGCCCCGGCAGTGTCTTCCTCTCATCCTGCTCTGCGGAGCTGCTGGTGGGGAGTGAAGTGGAAGAGGGCTTTTAAACCGGGTTAGCAACACCAGTTGCCCTGCTTACACAAGGAGATGTGTCATAATTTCGAAGAGCAGCCACTTTGAAGTGGGTCCTAGGGCAAGAAAGTTTCATAGCACTTGCCTCTTAACCCGTGGAAYGCCTAGTCTCTGAATCCCATTTGGACCAAGGGCAAAGCAAAACTAAAACAATTAATGTTTGGCCATACGTGTAGGTAGTTAAAATATTCAGTGGTCACAATGGGAAGGATCAAACCCACCCCCTCACAAGCCTGTTGGTTGTCTTGCAACATCATTTAYACCAGTGCAATGTTTGCGCAAACTGCTTCTGAATCAGAATAGTGGCCTTTTAGCGCACCTTGCAGGGTTTTATTTGCTTTTCTCTGCACAAGGCAAAGGCACCGGAAAAAATGGGCATTAAAATCTACGGAAAGGATTGCTCCAGCACATCACCTACATCTTCCCGGAGGGTGGGAAGGATGCCTGCTGCCTGGCTGGGTTACCACCAGTGCTCCTGCTGCAGGGGATTTGCTTGTACCGTGGAAGCCAACAAAACTGGCTGCTGTCAGAGACAGAGATTGGGTTTGATCCAGATTGGCAAATCCAGGGTTCCTATAAAGGAGCTGAATAAGGGCCCTGTTTCTGACAAGAAGGAAATAAAACTATTGGATTGTTGGCTTTGATAAATCCATTCCCTGACACATTCCTCAGACTTTGTTTCAGCAAAGGATAATGGTATATATAGAGAGACGGTGTCCTTTTTTTCTGGTGATTTAAATACAGTGAAACAACGACATGATATCAACATAAAGCTGYTAGAAGAATAACCTGACTGTGCACCTTCTTTCTAGAGTCTCCCGGGTGGAATCAGTTTAGATTGATGCATGATAAAGGAACGAACCTGTTGCCTGRATGGGGTGGCTCTTGGTGCAATAGGCAGAGCTGTTATCAGACCTGTTAAACAAATAAAGCTGTGAAGTGCAGACATATTGTCTGAAGCGCAGCTTTCCAGGCAGCCGAGATCTTCTTAAGGAATCCTTGATAAAGGAACAAGCCTGTTCAAGTTAATGGATATCCTCGGGTGATGCTTGGAGAGGATGCGTGAAGCGAATGGGGATCTTCGCTGCGGCTGCTGATGCACATCCCTCCCCTGCACAAACATGCTCTCGCTCACGGGAGCGCTGCCGTCTCCGGAGCAAGGGGAAGAAGAAGGGGATTTACGGCACACGCAGGGCAGAAGGTGGTGATGGATGGGTAGCCCCAGCCCTGCTCAGCGGTGGCAGCAAAGGAGCGTTTGGGTTGGCAGGGGTGTTGAGCCTACAGCTGGGCCTTTGGACAAGGGCTGCTGTTCTGAAAGAGCTCACAGAGCAAGGAGGAATACAGAGGGGTCATGGCACAGGGCTGCTTTGCCCAGTGTCCCACCTCCAGTGACCAAGTTGCTTGGAGAAGGGAAAAGAGGAGTGACACAGGATTTGTCCCCAGCACATGTCCTCCAGGTGAGCATCTTTCAGGAACTTYTTCAGTCAGAGGCTATCCACGCTGGCCCACTGAACAGCTCCATCCTTAGCCCATGCTGTAGTATCCACAAAGCAGGGCCCTGACCTTGAGATCTTCCATCTGGTAACAAGAATCAGATGCCAAAGTCACCTTTCAAACCAGCTTCACGCCTCCTTCATGTCACGAGCATCTTTGGACTTTGTTCTGATTTGCCCCAGCTTGAGTGAGAAGAAAGCCAGGCTCCCTTCATCTGGGTTTCTAGCAACAACAAGAGAACAGTAATTTCACTGCGATGTTTTTCCTAAGGAAAAGAAACCCACAATTTGTTTGTCTGCCTGTGACAGGGAGAATTTTTCATGTTACCGTCAGCCCTGGAGTTCATTCACCTATTGGAAAGATGTCCAGCTTCGAAGGATGTTTAATCTTATTTGAAAAGAGATAATTAGGAAAACACACAAACACATGTGCCACACGCTCACAATCTCATTAGAGACTGCTTTCTCCTTCAGCCAAGGAAAAGGTTTTATTTTGACGGTGGGGGTGAATGTGTTTTCATGCTTGGTTAAGGTGTGTGTGTGCATGTGTGTATCCATGTGCATATGTAGATGCATATTTATTTTTCTGGAGGGGAGAGGTTTTTAACTTGTTGAAACCTGTGAAATTGCTCGTCCTGGTTCCATTTTTGGAAGCAGATTTTGATGAGATCTCTCCCGTCACTGCGCAGAGAGCATCTAATCACGCCGTACAAAGACAGCCACAACTGACAATGCGTCTCCCTCTTCCAGTAGAAAGGAAGAGGGGGACAAAATGAATAATTCAAATTATAATTAGCAGTGTAATTATTCCTGTTTTTAAAGTAACCTACAGGACAGAACATCAACGTATGAGTCACTGGCAAAGTATAAACAGAATTTGGAAGATGCTGTCCTGATGCTTTAGGAAGGGACTTGTCAGAGACTTTCTCTTCTGATCTCACATTGGCATCAGGAGTCTCCTCCAGCTGCTCCCTGTAAGGTCAAAACTGGCATCAGTCATCTGGAGCTCAGCTAAGAGAGAAGGGGAACTTCAAAAGCAGTGACGGCCAGTGAGGGCACGCAGGGAGGACGCAGGTTGGTAGAGCTCTCGGAGCAGGGAGCAGAGATGAGGCCCCTCAGCTGAACACCCATAACATCAGGCAGTGGTTTGGGCTTGATTCAGGGCGAGGAACAGTCTCTCGCTGCGTGGCTCCACAGCCTGGTGTAGCAGATCCCAGTTGCAGGTCTGGCTTTGATGCACTCCAGTCCTGCAARTAGCCATGCCCAGAGCTCAGATCTCCTGCATTGCACCAGGGGTTGAGATCTGCAGGTGCTGAACCATGGAGAAGGAAGGGGTGGGGGTTATCSCTGCATTTTAGGCTGAATTAGGAGGGGAGAAGGTAAAAACTCAGTCTCAAGGTGTCCACACTGTGCTGGGGAAGAGCCAAGCCCTCCGTACAGGACAGAGCTGTCACATGCCTGATGCTGCTCTAATCCTTTCTGAYAAGGATACATGCAGTAAGTCTGGAGACTTCAGCTACAACTCAGACCTCTGCTTAACCAGCAGCCCTAACAATCTTCCAAACTCGAAATCACTTTTGCTTTTTTAAAACCTGGAGCATCTCTCTTTAACAGGAAACATGAAACCTCCATGGCTGGAGCAGCTCCCGTCCAAGGAGACGCTGAGGCAGCAGCAGCAGCCTGTAAAAGCGAACAGCGGGATGCCTCTTGGCACTGTAACACAAGAAGAAGAGAAGAAAGATGTCTTTAATTTGCCTGGTAATGATCAATATAGAATCAAATCTGACCTTGAATTTTAATGGCTCTGTACTAATAGAAAGCCACTTGCAGATGGATAGAGGAGGATCAGAATAGCCTGGGGGAGGGTGGGCTGGGTGGTCCAACGCACAGCAGGCTCAGCACCCTGTGTGGCCACCCCCTGCTGCCATGGGTGTGCTTTTCGGGGGCTGGCAGGGGAAAAACCGCTCTGGGGTGGCAGTGGCTGGGGATGGGCCATTGTGGGTGCAGGAGGCAGCATGGCCCAAGGCTTCCTGGGTTGCCCCAAGCGCTGTTTCATCCAGCAATTTCAAAGCACTGTTTTAAAAGGAAAGGCATTTACAGACAGGAAAACTGAGTGAAGAAACAGGTAAGTCCTTGGCCCAGGGTCAYGTGGCAGCACCCAGAGCAGAAGCAGGTCTCCCAGGCCCCTGTGGCACCCTCCCCATGACACCGGGGCCTCTYCGTTGCTCCCTGCCTTTGACATGTATCAGATGCTGTACAGACAAGATGACTCGACTCCTGACCCAAGGCACCAACAGCATTTGCAACTGGCAGAGACTCCTTAAAAAGAGAAGAAAAAAGGATGCATGTATACATTTATATATATAAATAAATAGAGATGAGATTGACCAGTTGGAATTATAGACCAGCTGTTAATATTGGCATCTTTATTTGCTGCATCAATTGTATTTGGTTTAATCTTGTTCCCACAACGCTGAAAACATTTGACTCATCTTCTGTTTTTTTTGTTGGTGTAGAATCATTTTGACAGTTATCCTGTTGGCTGTTAATAAATATCTGCACTTTCTATAATCAATCATAAAACAAATCCAATCGCCTTTTTGCTTTTTATATTTGACCTTAATCCTAACAAATCTCCCACTGTTTTATTGAATTTACTCATGAGCCAGCAGAGGAAGAAAGAAAAAGAGAGGGTATCCATTGATGCCTGTCCATCTGTCTAAGGCAAAGATAGTCTAGGGGAGCTGAGATGGGAACCAGGAAAATATTCATTTGTAGTCTSACACTGTCTGTTGAATCACCCCAGCCAGGTCCCTTTGCCTTTCGTGTCTTGCTTCCCCTCCCAGAGGACAGAGTAAAACTGCAGGGTGCTGAGCACCACGTTTTTCTATCCCCTCAACCAAGGATTCATAGGACCAGCTGCCTTCTGTCGACCACACAAGAAAAGGGAGTTATCTTACTTCTCCAGGAGCTGTGGGAAGGACTTCTCCTCCTTAGTGGTCTCACCTGGACTTTTAATGTTCACCACTCTGCAGGTTTCCCCCTTCCTTTGCCCCTCACATTCAGGGGGAGCAGAGTGGTACAGCTGGGCTGGGGGAGATCAGGTTCTTGTACTGCAGCTGAAACGAAGTGGAGGGAGCTGGAGGGCAAAGGGTGCTCTATCCGGTGCATTCCCCACCACGTGGCCGTTCTTGCTTGTGTGGCGTCTGTGTTTTCTTCCCTTTCTCCCCTCCCAGACTTCTGCCTGCAAAAACAATCCACTGAGCATTTCAAAACTGCCAGTGAGATGAGGTTTGCCTCTTAGCACAAATCCTGTATCACGTGGTGGGGAGGAAGGGTGCAACAGCACTCTTCTGCTCTTAAATCAGGCCTGGATCTGGTGCTTACCACCACCCCAGGAGGCACGAGGATGCTTTACGAGCAGTTCTGGTACGGTCTCTGCTTTGCAAACGTTTCCCTTCCTCCATCCCTAACAGAACAGGATTCAAAGTTTAGATGTAAAAATAAAAAATAAAATCCTGCAGTTAAAGGAGAGGGGGGGGGGAAGAAAGGATAAAAGCAGGAGAAGCAACTTTGTCCTTTGGTGCCAGCAGCGCCAGGCTCCTGCGGTTGGAACCCCAATGAGAACCAAAGTATCTTCATCATTATCTAGCTGCAAATGGCAGCTGCTTTGCCAGCCACTGCTCGGGCAGGACAGTCTCTTTTACGAGAGCAGGAAGGGAACAGTGGGGCAGGGAATTAAAATATGGGCTACAAATTGGAAACGGCAGGGGGTGGAGGGGGATTCAGCTTAGCYGGTGAACGCCCAGCGTGCTCCCTATTTATGCTGTGCCAATGACTTTGCTCTCAAGCAGCTTGCAGGAGAGAAAGAGAGAGAAATATATATACGTATATCTTGCAGCTTGCCTTGGCCCAGGAAATTCCTGCGGAAGCCAAYGGCAGGAGAGGCTGCAGCGCCGTAGGTCAGACAGTGACGCAACAGCCCATCTGCAGCCATGAATTACCTGTCCTTGTGCAGGTTGCTCTGCCTAAAGAATAATCTCATGGATGAGGAAGGGCAGATGCAGCGGTGGCTGCGTCCCCTTATGGTATTGCAAACCCCGTATGAGGTTGAGCTCAGGGTGAAGACAGGATCTGACCTGTCAAAGCTCATCCCCGGGATTATCTCACACTCAGGAGAACCTGAACTTAAATTTATGCTCCTGTGTGTCCTTGACACCTCTGTGTCTCAGTTTTCCCGTCTTTAAAATGGGAATCAGTGCCTAGCACTCAGAGCACCAACAGGATGAACATGTGGAGAGGTGCACAGTGCTCAGACGGGCCCTCCCTGGACCTGTGGCCCCTCTGCATCGGGATGTCCCTTTCCAGCAGGCCACTGTCCTTGTCTCTGCTTCTGTGGCCCCATATCACCCCAAACCCGGCCAACAGGCCTGCACTTGGCACGCGCTGCCGGGAGAGAAGCACGCAAAGGAGAAGAAAATAGTGCCTGAGAGGTGCCTCCCTAGTACGGTGAGGCCTGAGAGCAACCAGAAATAGAAACACGGGGCCATGAATTAAACACGCTGCAATCTCTCATCTGTCTCCAGCAGGGAGTTCGGCTCAGGGCAGATCGCTTCTCCACTTGGATGGATGCAGAGGTGCTTCCCTGGGAAGGCAGGGCATGGATCAGCAAGTGCCCTACCCCGCTGGTTTGAACAGAAGCACTTCTTGCGAGTGTCCCCTTCCCATGCCAACCTCACCTTGCTGGCGCTGCTGGGCTCTTTGGGACAATGCTGATCAGTCCCGGGCACTTCCCAGCTCCTCGATACCCTTAAGCATCCCCCAAAGAGATCTGCTGCCCAAGGGTCAGAGCCACTGGTTTCCTCCACACCTCCCAACTGGGAGACCACAATGCCTGACCATGCAGAAGCAAGTGTGCTGCAAAGGGGGACCGGGGAGGCACAGAATGCTTGTGGCTCAGCTGGGCTCAGTCCCCAAGGCTTCAGTAAAGGGAGGCTGTCTCCGGGGAACACCCTGCATGACCAAACCGATGTGTAATAATGTGACAGGCGGCTCTTTACTGAGGCTGTTGGGTATGAAAATAGCCAGGACTTCAATCTACAGGTTTCTCCTATGGCAGGGGACGGTATCGCCCTGTTATTTATGGTGCTCCCAGCCTCGGAAGGGAGCGCAGGGCTGTGCTTAACGTCTTGAACTGACATCGGTTGTGATTATTGCTCCTGCGGACGTGACTCTCTGCTGGCCTGTGTGCCTGGGCATGATACATGGACAGGGGCTCACCCCGCCAGCAAACACCCCAATTCCTGAAGGCACAGCAGTGGTGAGCCGTGGTCCTGCCAACTGCTGCTCGGGTGGGAGGGTGGCACGGGCAGGAGGAAGGGCTCAGCCCTGGGGCCAGGCCACCCGGCTCCGCTCCTCCTGCCAAGCTCCCTCCACTCTCAGCAATTGTCTCGATTCCCTTCGGTGGCACTCAGGAAGGACCAGCCTTTCCCAGCGGCGGGCAGAGGCTGGGGGGACATCGCGGGCAGCAGATGATTAGCTTTGCTGACAGCTGTCTCAAGTGGATGTGACGGATGGTGCCTCAGTCTGCCCGAGCGCCGGAGTCTATCGCGTGTCTCTGAAGTCCACCAGACAGCAGAGCTCACGAAGGATTAGCCCCGCGCATGCCTGCGGCCCCGGGGCTTGAGACAACTCCGGGAGTGACAGGGAAAATGAAGGAAGTAATTTAGAGCCTAACGAGGGGAAATCCACAAAGCCCTGGCTCAGCCTGAAGCTGGTTGCTTGAGAAGGGGCTTGATTTTCATCTGGCTTTGCAGACGCTCTGAGCAAGTTTTCCTAACTCATGAAGGGAAACGCATGGGGATTCAGCATCGGGATCGCTTCATTAACTGATCTCGCAGAAGATGCACAGCATTTTCTGTTCACAGATAAAACACATTTGCTACGTGGCTCACACATGCGCATGCCAGATGGCATGTGGGGACACAGTCAGTCGTGTAGATTGGCTACACGCAATTAGGCTACAAATGCAGCTTGCACACAGACCAGCTGCAGTGGGCTTATATATCGCTGTTATTCCGCTCAGCCCTGCACGCACTCAAGCACTTACCTTGGTCCTTGGGGATGACCACGCTCCCGTTCCCTGCTCCTCTTCTCCTTTTGCTGCCTGCAGGCAGCACGTGTCCCCCTCGACACGTACCCAGGTCACCTGCGATGCTTGTGGAGATGACTGCCACATCCATCACACGCAACTACGTGCAAAGAGTAAGCAGGGACACTGGTATAATACCGATCCCACATACASAGTGATGTTTTTACGTGGATCGAACAGCCACAGGGTCTCTGGTCTGGAAATCGCAGCTGGGATACGGACATACATTGTGGAGAGGGGACGGTGCTTGGATTAACCAAGAATAGGAAACCCAAGGACAGGAGTACCACATACTGCTCTCCGTAGGGATATCTGGGGAAAGGAATCCTATAAACAACCAGTCCAGACAAAGCAGGGGATTGGGGACCCCCAAATTCTCAACTTCTCTCTGCCTGTTCCTCTCCCTCACTTGAAAAGGCCTTGCCTGCCCCTGCAGAAGCCCTGTCTGCTCCATCTCCCTCCTTTTCATCGGCTTAATTGGCCGCTGCCTTACCGGGGGAAATCTCACCCTGGCTGTCAGCCCCGAGCCGCGCTGAGCAGGCTCCAAAAGCTACCGGGAAGGCACCGACACGGGGAAGGGTTTTAACCTGTCACAGAGGCAGCTGGGGAAAGGAGCAGGGCTCGGCTGCCTCTAATTGCTCTTTGCGCAGAGGTGCCTTGTTTATTCGATTAATTTGGAGCCATCAAATGCCAGAGCTCAACAAGCAGCTGCTGAGAGGGGGGATTTTTTTCCTTTCCAGAAGGGTGAGGTATGCAAAGCCCCTTCTTTGCTTTAAACAATCTCATCTCTTGCTCTTTGTAGGCATTAATGCTCATTGTGCCCTTAGTGGGAACTGTACTGAAATGTGTCTRTAATGTTTTTCTCCCCCCAAAGTCACCCAGAAGGTTAGTGGCAGAGCAGGGTGGAAAATGCTAGTCCAGACCCAGGAGTTAAATCCTCGAGGCTGTGCTATTTGACCAAAGGAAATGCCCATTTCCATTGATAAATGAACAGATATTTACAAAGTAASAGATATTCCCTCTTCCCCAAGGCTGCAAATCCCAGACCCAAATTGTCCTCCTTGTTAGCGAGCAAAATCCCCTCCACTCCCGATCTCTAAATGTCATGCGCCGGCCCTAGGAAACACGCAGCAACCACCACAGCCTGGAAGGGGGAGAAGGACTTCTTGCTCTGAGACGTAAAACCGTAAATCAGAGCAGAATGTATTTCCTCTGCCTGGATTTCACAGCTCTCTGTATGTTAATTTGGCCGGTTGCACTCTCCGCATGCACCGTGCCGGGAGCCCCTTTCAGCAAGGTCCAGGATTTCGCTTTTTAGAGCGAAATAAAATAATACAAAAAGCCTTGTTTCAGCTTGCCTGTTCACAATCAAATTTTCCCTGAGCATGGGCAGCAGCCTTATGAGCCATTTCTGTTTGGTAGCTCAGGTTTTATTCACGTAGATAATGAGTTTGGCAGGAGGTTAATAAGTGTCAACTGAAAGATAATTTAAGAGTTGTAAAGATAAATTTGTTGTGTGCTCTTTTTCTGTGTGTGTGGCTAATATCTCAGTGCCCACACACGAGCACACACATGCAGTGCGCAGGCTGGTTTCTAAATCCATAATCTATATGTTTTTCTTTATTCCTTGAGGTATTGTAAATATCTAAAAGCCCCAGCAAAAATCCTGCTGCATGTAAATTCCCATCTGCCTTTTCTTTTTTTCCCTTCCYGCACAAAGCAATTAGATTAACACAAGGGGGGAAAGAGGAGAAAAAGGAAAAGAAAAGGCATAGAGCTTTAGAAAAGTGGCTTTTCCTCCCCAACACAATGCTTGAGCTGAGAATTTCCTTGCGGGCTTGACAGAGATGTGGCCCTTACGCAGAGTTTTGAGATAGAAAGGAGGTCTCTGAAAAGGCTCGTCTGGGTTTAGGCAGCTGGGGTGTTTTTCTTTTTTTTTTAAAACATTAAAATGGGTTTTTCCTTAAAAATACCCTGAGCGTTGCCCCACTGTAGCCAAACTAATGCGTGCTTCTGGTGTAGATGGTGCTTGGCTGAAGCTTGTGCAAACCAGGGCTCAGGACACTTGTGCCCAGGGACAACAGGAGTCAAAATCCCCCGTGGGGACGTGGCCCAGGATCCTTCCTGCCCCCAGAAGGTCTGGCRTGTCCCTTCTAACCCAGCTCAGGCTCCTTGGAGGTGATTTTCCCTGCTAACTGATGCTTTCTGCCTCTCTGAAAGCTCTAGTAGAGCTTGAGCCTCCATGTTTTAAACATCAGGATCAATGCCATACTTAGCAAAAGATATAATGCTGCCTGCGCCTCAGACAGGTACAAAACACCCAGGACAAAATAAGCCATCAGTGCTCAAGGGGACTTCACCTGCCCGAGCCATCGCCGGGGCGAAGGGCCCTTCCCGGCTCAGCGGGCATTTTGGCTGCACCCCACGAGCAGCTAATCAGCACCAAAATGCTACTCTGGGCCTTGCCTTCCTCCTCTGCTCCGCTCCATCCCACCCTCTTCCTAATCCCTTTGAAGCAGAACGGTTTAAGAAGGATTCGGTGGYGGATGCTGTGCGGCGGGGGCGAGAGAGGGGACAGCAGGGCTTTGTCACAAGTATCAATACGATACTGTTCCATAAAACACACACCACCCCCCCGAAGTTAAAGATTATTTACATTTTAGATACGGGTAACAACCATAATGTATTTGATTAGGCGAGGCTTGAATTAAGTACCAAATTTATCTCTTTACATTGTCAAACTTAATAGTAGTTTAAAGATAAACCTCATTGAAACTCTGCCTTCCCTGCTGGGCTAATTAACACCCATTTAGACTCTTAAACCTTTGATGGGTGTTTCTATTCCAGTGCTTTGGTAATAGGGGAAGCTGCTTTAATAAATCAGAGAAAAATCTCGGCCGAGCAGGGCGAACCAAAAGGCGCTCTGACCAGGTGTGATGGGTTTCCAATGCGGGAAGGGAGATAAAAGCACTTTCTTGATTAAATGCCGCCACCAGGTTGAACTCTGAGTTTTCAGGGGCTGGTACTGCTTCCACTGCTAACGTGTGCTGAGGGTTTTACTTCAAGGTTGGTCATGTAAAACGGGCCCGATCGATGGAGGAGCYCAGCCAGAGCGTGCTGAACTCGATGGGTGGCTGCCTGTGCATTTGGTGGCTTTGGATTTGGGTAAATGGACGTAGTCCACAGAAGATTGWGAGGACTTCAGACTCTCCTCAATGGGGAGATATCCTGGTAAAGCAGTGCCTAAATAAGGGAAAGTGGGAATTTAACATGCTGARGGAAGGAAGTCCCGAGTGAGCTGTGACTGCTGGAGTCATGTTGGGCGCTGCAATAGGATCAAGCCCAATTTTGCCCTACCAGAACCGGGACTGGTGGATCCACCTGGGGGTTACAGCCATGAGCTTCTCCAACACCCCTTGGATACTGCTTGTGGTCTATATTTGGCTTTTTGAGGAAATGCCCAGTTACTCTTTTGAGTGACTGGATTCCTTTTGAGACAGGAAAGAAACCGGCTCCTGGCTCCTCCACCCACACGTGAGCTTAACCCTGTGCAATTCCTGGTGCCCCAACCCCTCCTCAACCAGCAAGTGTCCGAGAGCATCAGTGGGGGGGTTTGCCCCGGGCTGCAGCCACAGCCATTGCAAACTGGAGAYACAGCCAGAGAAAGAGGGCAGGGAACTGTCTAAACCCCAAATACCCCAAAACACTTTGGCAACTCCTGCTGCAACACCAAAGTTGCGGGGGGCTGAAGCCCCGCTCTGCTGCCCCGAGCAGCAGGCAGGGTCCGGGCTGGCTCCTCGCTGTTGCCCGGGGAGAGCAGCTCCCGGAGCCCCAGTCTGCTTTAAGGAGCAAGAGCAGGGCAAGGAGAGATGGTGCCACATTTAATTAGCTCTCAGCAAAACCAGATTATTCTTAACATTAAACTAATCTTCAGAAAGGGAACCCTTTAAATGAAAAGAGAAAGTGCAAGGCTAGGAAACCATTAATTGATTCCTTATTCATTAACCTTTGCAAACCACTCAAAAGAGCTGAAAAACGACTTCCTTTGGAGCAAGAGCTTATGCAGGGGCTTGAAGGAGCCTCTCATAGCCTACACTGCACAGGGCAAGAGAAGGGATGGTCCCAAACTGCTCCTTGTTTTACTGATCAGAGAGCAATTCCTCACACCGAGTCCCCGCTGTAAACACCACTGATCTTGAACACGCTCATCTGAAACCACCCTGGAGCCACGACAGCTTCTCTGATATTTAATCTGTAAACCTCAAACTTCTCACGCCCATTGCTGAGCCTAGCAGCTCAAGTCTCATGATAGTTCGTTTTCCTTTTTCAATCCAGAGCTTCTGGAGTCAAGGGATTTGCATTAAAAAAAGACCTCGCTAGACAAGATTGTGAAAAGCAGTTTGCAAAGGGCTTTTGGGTTTAAAAATACCCAACCACCCAGAGCAAAATGAGGCTGACAACAGTATACTAAAATCCAGAGATAAAATCTCTAGTTTAGTCACTAAAATTAATCAAATAGGGAAGGGCGATGGGCTGCCCGGGGAGCACCGGCACCGTGGGCACTTGGGCTGGGAGCACCTTTTTGTGGTCACCCAGAGAGTCAGCAGGAAGACGGAGCAGCTCCCATCCGCGCAGTGTCCCCGGGCACYGGCATGCGTGGCCGTAGGTCTCTGTTCTGCTCCCCTGCCCGGCCACCTCGCAGCTCCCAGCCCCTCGTGCCCCTGAAGGCAAAGGTCCGGCATTGGGTTATTTGGCTTTGCGAAGGCTTTTCCCCAGGGAGCCCTGCATGCCCGCCGTGCCCACCTTCCTTGGGAAGGCGGACGAACAGCGGCAGTTTCCATAGCCACTGGGGAAGAGAAGAAAGAAAAAACCTGCCCAGTCAACGGCTGCCAAATCGCCTTTTGTTTGTGCCTAGCAGCACTTGGATTTTCCCTGATCTGAAATGACACTTTTCTCTCTTTCTGGGGTCTTGTTTTCTGGGTATTTGATTCTTGTGCCAGGGCTTGGACAGAAACCAATGGCTGAAAGATTCCTCCTATGAACTCTGGAATTAACAACCCTGTTTCCCTGACCTCATTGGCGCAGCGGGGCAAAAACCTAGAAGCATTTTCTCTCTTCACACAGTTTAGACAGAAGGGAACCAAACCCTTTGTGGGAATGCCTCTCTTGGAGGGCTGGATCCAAACCTGGAGATAGGGTACCTGCAAAGCTGAGATGACGTTTGGATGTTCCCGTCGGGCATAACTATGGGCTCACCCGATATGCCATGAATCAAGTGCTTTGGGGATGTGCCAGGCCAACGAAAGGCTGCATCAACTGAATTGCTCCTATCTGCAGGAGGTGCTGGGTTTGCTGCAGAAGAACTGGAGGAACCTGTGTCCCCCAGAGCCCCAGACCATGCTGCCCCAYGGGCTGAGCATACACTTCTCTATAGCTGGAAGTATTAAAAGATTTGTGCACTCCACGAACGTGTGACACGCAGCGCACGCTCGTCAGCATATCTGTATTGCATTGGTCTCTCAGCATGGGGATGAATTACAGCCTCAGCATGTGTTCAGCAAAAAATTCATCTTTCCCAAATATCCCCCCAGCAGAGATCAGGCGCTTGGAAAGTCATAGGTCCCAATCTTAAACAAAACCACCCCAAACCACGTTCCCCTCCTGCACATCCCCCATGTAACGCGTGGGCCATTTCTCCATCGCTGCTCAGCATCCTCCCYCCGTTCCCGGGCTCTGTCCTCGCTCCTCTGATTCCTCCTGCTTCGCTCAGCGTTTGAAGCCGGGTGCTCTTTAAAGCAGTCTCTAATGATACTCCATTGATCTCAATTATCCAGAGACAACTCTCAGTTATCCTGAGGCCGATTAAGCAGGTTGCAGATTAATCATAGCCTGCTAAGTGCCCCCTTCATCCCCCTCGCTGGTTCCTTACATCTTGATTTTGTTCTTTGAAAGAAAACACACAAGGCACCGTGTGCTCCGGTTTCCCGTAACGCAAGTCATAGCGGTGTCTTTGCTGTATCTGGCTTCTTCAACCTGATTATTAACCTGGACATGTAAGACTTGCTGGTATTTTTGTTGCTATTTCTTATTTCTATCACTGAGAGCTRTGCACCCAGGAAAGCAGAAAAAAACCCCAAAGCCTCCAAAGAAATACTTTTCTCCAAATTCAGCAAATGTTTCTCTGTTGAAATGGAAACCCCTCATCAAAAAATCCCAGGGAACGTTTCACCCGTGTTTCARTGTTCAGATCTGTCTCATCCCAAACTTGCATGGTTGGTGGTGAGGAGGAAACCTCAGTACTTGACTAAAGGACTGAGATGCTTTGGGATGCTMCTGTAGGGCGAAGCTTGGAAGGGACAGGAGCTTTCTGGACACCTGGAAAGCACAAAGTGCAAGGATTTGCCCTCCATGCCGGGCAGTCCCCAGCTTAGAGGCAGCTCAGATCAACCCCAGGCTGCGTGCGGGCAGGCCAGGCTGAGGGCACAGCCYTGGCCATGAACCTGCACCCCAGGGGACAGACGTGTCCCATCAGTGCCAGGCAGGGCTGCTCGGGGACGAGCACAGGGCTGGGTGGCCTCTGCATCTCCRTCCCACCATCCTCCTTCTGCCAACCTGCCATGCTCCCACGGGTGGCTGCACAAAGGGACTGCTTTCTCCTCTTCCTCTCAATTATTTTGTCTTTCTTCTAGAGTTCACAGCTTTGCAAGATGCTTCTATCACAAGGAAGAATGGGTGGAAGGAGGAGGGTTATGCCACGTCTGGGAATTAGGAATATTAGAGCAAAATACACTGAAAGAAAGGAGGAAAAAAATTTACCAGTAGCACCCTGCCCTTCAAAAGCKTGCTGTTTTTCTAAATTTTTTTTTTTTCCTCTTTAAGCTCTTGGCTCCAGTTTACCCAAAAGGAAGAAGGAAAAAAAAAAGGCGAAAGAAAAGCAGCAAGAGCAGCGAGCCCTGCACCGCTGCCCTGCTCGGGCTGGCTGGCTGCGAGGCGCAGCCCGGGTGAGGCGGTGCTCATGTCCCTGCGCTTTCCAGATTAAGCACAAGTGCTTTGTGCAGATAAATTGAAAACCCTCAGCCCTGGAATACAGACTCATGTAGCGGCGCTGTCAGGTTAGAGAGGCAGAGAGGGAGCAGCTGCCTATGGAAAAAAGAGATAAAAAGCCGAGAGAGAGACTGGTGCACTTTTACATCTTGAGCTGTAAGCTGGAGACAGCTTTCAGATGGGAAAACGCAGAACTTCGAAAAACATATGTATTTATTTATATATTACACACCCACACATACAGCTCCACCTATACTAAATACAATTATATAGGCATGCACACAAATATGTATATACACATCCCCAAGTGCTAGGAATATCCTACAACCTCAGATGCTTGTGCCTCCCTACGGCACGTGTCCGAGTGCCGGCCCGAGCGGCACCGAGATCAGCCCACGCGGACACAGCGGCACGACCGCGGCCGCGGCTGCTCCTGCCAACTCGGTGGCAGCAGCAAAAAACGGAGGAGGAGACGGGGCTCGGGGCCTGGGATGAGCCGAATGGCAGCGAGGCATGCGTGGGGGCGAGCACGCCCCAGCACTCCCAGCTGCCTGCGGCGGGGACACCCTGCTCCTCCATTGACTGCCATTTAATTAATTATCCTTTTCAATTAACTCCTTCCCTCCTTTCGCATATAGCAAGTGGCAGTCCCCAAGCCCTCCGTAGCATCCCTTGGCAGAGAGCGGAGGCGAGGGTGGTGAGGATGGGGACAGCAGGACCAGCTTCTGGGGGACAGTCACGTCTGCTGGAGGGTTGGGAGGAAGGGAGGGAGGAAGACTTCTGGCTGTGTTTCTGCTTTGATAATTGAATCACGACAGGGAAAGGCTAACAGCAGAACTGAAATTATTTCCCATCTTCCCCAAGCCTGGCTCGCTCTCTCACACCCACCCACAATCTAGCCCATGATCTTTAAGTGAAACTGGCTTTTATCATTACTTGTTCAATCTAGTCAATCAAAATTTCAATTAATGACAAGGAATTATCACTCCATTCAGCACAGATAGAGGCTTTTTCTTTTTTTTCTTTAAAAAAAAAAAAAAGACATTGCTGTCACGTTGCTGGTTCAAGCACTGGGCAGCCTCTGCCAGCACCCCTCTACCAGCCGAGCAGCGATGCTGGGGGCTTCCCGGCCCCCCCCGGCGCCRCCGGTTAAACCCACCGCTGCTTTTTATAGACAGAAAGCATTGACCCTGCTGATAATTTTTTTTTTCCCCTCCTTCCCTAATTTCCCCTCGTGGGATTTCTCCGTGCTTGCCCRGGACGAAGGGCAGCAGCTCACCCTGTGACGGTGAGGGAGGGGAGGGCGAGCGCAGGAGGGAAGGATGGAGGGAGAGGGCGGTTAGAAGAAGAATCCATTTGTAATTACTGAAATAATAAACACAAGTCGGGGAGAAATGCAAATGCCTCATGTTGTGAATTACTTGACAGAAGAAGTGACAGCTTTTTATTAGGGTGATAACAGCGAGGAGTTTTAAAATAGAATAATCGGTGCAACAAAAGCAATTTTCATTCTGAATTTTCATTTTAAATGGATGATCTCATTTTAATCAAGCGAGTCATCACAAAATGCTTTTAATTACCAAAAGTCAAGAGCTATATTGTAATTTTAATGTCTACTTTCAGGCTGATGATTATATAAAATGTGTGTGGGGCGGTTGTTGCCCCATTCCTGCTTTCTGTCATTTCCCCCTCAAGTGAGCACAAGATCTGAATTTATCATTAAAAAAAACCTAAAAGGCTTTTTGGAAAGTGCAGTCACCTTGCCAACAAATACAGAATGGGCTTGGAGCAGAAGATATTTGTTAAAATCTGGGTTTGTTTATTTTCTTCCCCTATCTCCTTCTGTGTTATTTGAAGCAGCTGAGCTGCTAACACGAAGTTTGACTTTTTGTGCTTTTAAAGGCATTCTGGGATGCTGCCGTAAGCCAAGAGATTGGACCACTTCCCGCAGACTCAGAGAAGGATCCGCATCCACCATCTACCATTATGCCAGTGAAAAGGCTAATTTCAGGCTCAATTCCAAGCACAAAACCCACCTCTTTAGAAGAAAAATGGCTGAGGCTGTGTGCTTTGTGATTAGAGCCGAGACTACACAGCCAGGTTCTCCCTGGCTCTGCGAGGGTCTCCTCCGGCACCTACCTGAGATTCAATAGAGTAATTTATACCGTGCAGAATGGGTGCAAATCAGGAAGGGGAGAAGCTGGTGCTTTTTTTCTTTTTTTTTTTTACCTGGCGCAACCTGCTAAGGTACCTTCTTCCTCATGTTTAAATATGGAAGGTTTAAGATTGAAGATGGTTCATTTGAAYGAACATGGCTGTGAAAAATAGAAGTGGTCCTGGCCAGCCCCTGGGGGATGCCCCCGAAGTGGCCGTGCTCAGCGGGGCTCGCTCAGTGCGTGGGTGTCCTCGCTGTCCTTGGGGAGTTCAGCTGAGATCTCCTGAACCCACTGGAGAAGTCTCTCGCTCTGTTTAAATAACCCTGACCTGGCCTGCAGCAACGTCCAAGCGAGGGGAACGGCTCCAGACCCGCGAGCGAGAGGAAGGTGCAGCATCGTGGCCGGCACATCCTACCCGGCTCCAGGCTTCCCGGCGCTGGCCAAAGCGAGGAGGAGGAGGGATGATCCCAAGCTGCAGCTTGGGGTATACGTGGCCACGGGATGTTGCTTTTCAGTGCACAGTGAGAAGGAAACTCAGCAGCTTTCAGCTGTTGGGAGCTCATCTGTCCCCGCCCAGCAAGAGCAAAGGGTGTTTTTGCTGAATTCATGCTTTGTAACCTTCCCCCATCAAGTCCTACCCTAATGTCGGAGGGAAACGGTGTTGGCTCCTGTAGGAGGAACCATCCAYTCACCTCAAGATCCCACCGGAGATGATCTTCTTGGTTCAGAAGACAGCTTGAGCTTCACAAACAGCCCAGGGTCTGGAGAGCATCCCTGGCTCTGCCACCGACTTCCTGCATCTCCCCTTCAAGTCCTTTCAAACTCCRAGTATACCGCACCAGCCCCAAAATACGGAAAACTACTCAGAGTACTTAATTTTATTTTTTTTTTTAAATCTGTAAGACTTGGAGGCACTAGCTTTTGAAAGTCAGTGTAACAAGGCTCCTTCACATCCTTTGGCTTTATGTGTCTTTTCCTCCCATGCTGCACACTTGCTCCTTGCGTGCTGCTGTTCAGACCCAGCRCGGTGAGAGGGGATGAAAGCCATTTGCAAATATGTTGTCAGAAGAAAAATCTGCTTTCACCCCCCATTTAAGAAGCGATTCCTGTTGCTGGGCATTGTTTGCACGCAAGGATTAAAAATGCTTGAAAGCCTGAACCAGAAAGGAGATGTCRCATTTCTAAATTCTCCATGAAGGCGTGAACGAAGACACAATACGGAGCCAGTGCTGACACGCACAAAACAGCTCATTATATRGGAGAAAAAACAGCACCTTTCACCTCCGACAAGCTGGAAAACAGAAAATCCTTGCCAGATAACTTGACCGAAAGCCTCACAGGAGAGGTGTGAGCGTGCTGGAGTGCTGGGAGCTAATTGGGAGAGCCTCCACCATCTCAGAGCAGCAGCAGGCGAGAAGACCCATCCTTTTGCAGTTGAATAAATAAAATATGCCAGCAGGAGACTCCTTCCCCGTCCTCCTTCATTCCTGCGGCCCTAAACTGAGCTGAAACCGTGTCCTCTGTTGGCATCGCGCTGCACGGCTGAGCAGACCTTGCTTTTAGCAGAGCTATCAGGCTCCTGCCCATGCCATCCCTCTGCAAATCTGGGAGAAGGGCCTTGATTAGGTTGGTTTGAAGCCGTATCTGTGATGCTCACACCATGGGGGCTTAGAAGGGATGAACTTCAGGGCTGTTTTAATCAATCCCGCTCCGGATCCACCAGCACCAATGGGGCAYGTTGTTGAGGGCTTCCTTGGCCATCAGGTTGCTTTGGTGCCCCATCTCCAAACCCCACGAATTAAAATTGCTCRTGTTTTTAAACAGATCCTCTGCCATATTTGAATGGCTGGTTTATTTTCCCGGGCAGGATTGGCCCAGAAGAGATCCCCTTCCCCTCGCCCTGCCACCGCCTGCGTTTTTTGACTGAGAGCTAAGAMCATCTTGATGTCTCCATTTATWTTTTTAAGAATTTAATAAAGATCCTCAAATATTCAAACAACGCAAGCATCAGACACGGAAATTAGCTGAGCCTTCAGAGGCCAGCTTTCTCCCTTCATTAATATCAATAACAACCGTGGAGCTTAATTGAACCACTTCGGAAGCTGCCTTTGGACAAACACACGGCAGCAGGAGAAAGCCGGGCTTGCCATCACGCCTGCCTCCCCTGCTGTGCCTCCTCCYGCAAGCTCATACCCGAAACCTGGCAGCTGCAGATCTGCAGGAGACTCATACCTGGGGGAAGATGGGGAAAGCTTCCCAGCTCGTGCGATGCAGAAAGCTGGGTGAGCCGATGCGAGCGAAATGGCTCCTTTGCAAATATTTGAGTCATTTCCACCGCGAGAACCAGATTTGCTCGTCCTGGGGAGGAACGCTGGAGGAGAAGCAGGGTGGGAGGTGGGTGCTGCTGCCCACAGCAATGTGCGTAGCCCTGCATGTACCTGTGTCTTAGTGTCTTTCTTACCTAGAGCTGTTCCAGCTCCGCTACTCACCGCTTTCCCCATTTCATGCCTGGAATTTAAAAGATCTATGTATTTATCTGCTGCTCTGTTCAAATTACCGACTGGGCTGTGCTCTCCACAGTCTCTCTGGGAGCAGGCAAGATGCTACATGGCTTTTTGATTGAAGCAATCTTTCTGTCGAGGTGTTTTTTTTTCTTTGCACAGGGAAAAAAAAA
>JASVER010000142.1:1243535-1261999 GCA_030449065.1 Oceanodroma leucorhoa | reverse complement strand
TTTTTTTTCCTTTCTTATTTTTGCCAAAGAGCATCAACTTGAGGTGAAATATTTCCCAGTGCTGACAAAAGCTTTGATATTGTAATGCCAAATCTGTCAAGYCAAAGCTTTTAACTCCGCATTGTTCTTTTTTTAAAATATTGGATTTGTGACGTTTGTCCTCCTTCCTCTTGCCCACGATTGATCCGCCTGTCCTATTTATCTCCTCCATCTCACCGGGCCGTGGCCTCGAGCCCACTGGAGACTTTGCATCGATCGCCCAGGATTTTAGATGAAGCTGGCCAGTTATTTTCCCTTCCCCTCTTCACCCCCGTTACCTGTTGTTTATCCTCTAAGCAGGGCTGGGTGAAGCTTTTTTTCTGAATTCAATTGACCAGAAAATGCACATCCCAGCTTTGTGAACCAGGGTCAAGTTTGGTTAAAAAATATTTTCAATATTTGAAAAGTTCTTTCATGAGTCAAAATTCTTCCTCAGCATTTCAAAAACCAAATGTTTCAAACGTGAGGACACGAAAAGTTTCATCTAGAAATTAATTACATCCAGTTGTGAAAYGGCATCAAAAAATGATGGAAATTCTTACTTTTCCACACATGGAGAACAAACCATTTTGTTTTTCTCCAACTCACCAAAAAATAAATCTCAGGTCAGTTTTAAATGATGTTTCCCTCCACACCGATGCAACTTACACATCGGTTAGGGAATGTCGGCATCTATTTTGTGGTCCGACTCTGATCTGAAGGCTCAGCCTGTCCCCCCAGACCTGCCACCACCATCCCTCTCCCCAGGCATTAGTCTAAACCTCTCCCAKCACTGACCCCTTGGTGTTTCTAAATTAACTACTTATTTTCACGACTTTTCTCTTCAGTCAATAGAAAGAGACTGTATCTTCTCTGGAAAGCAATTGCAAACACCGAAGCTAAACTTGCTGTGACAGATTAAAACAGGCTCCGTTCGGAGAAAGAAGGAAAAACACCACCGCGAAGGTGGTCGCTGCAGCGTTCGGCTGGAAGCAAATCCCATAAACGGGGCAGGACGTCAGCTCTGTAACTCTAAATGGGCGCCGGGGTTACCGAGAGACTGGCAACATCGTGGATGTAAAGAGTTAGCGTAGAGGATTAAACTTTAATGAGGGCTTTTAGYATTGAAGGTATTGAAAACACAGTGAGAAAGAAAACAAAAAGGTTTCAGGGTTCTTTCCCCCATTCACACACACGGCATCTCTCATCRAGGCGTTGGCACCCGTCAGCTATTGAGGGTCATTTTGGGATGAAGAATTACATACTGAAATGTCGTTTCCCAGCCTCGAGTCCCTGAACGTGCTTCGATGCTGCCACAGGGCAGATTTCCCCTTATGAGAGCATGTTGCCCTCTCCCACCGGTACCAGATAGCGCAGCCGGAGCCATTCGAACGCTCTAACTCACCAGGTTTTGCCCTCCAACCCCCCCCAAAACAAACAGGAAAAAACCCATTCGATTCATTAAAATGGGAAGAAACAGCAATAAAGTTCCCCCAAACCAGCAATTATGGATTATACAGGCTATAGGGRGAAGTGACTCCAAACTCCAGGATCATTAAACAAATCTAGTCCTTACAAAATGCTGCAAAATCTTCCCTTGAAAATGCTTTGAAGACAGGAAGCAAAGTAGTCGCAACACTGACCGAGGAACCTGTGATATAACTCTCCCTTAGCTCGCTTCTGCCTACTTGAAGACTTAATTAGTATTAAAAGCCCTAGGAAGTCTGAAGATGATTTATGGAGAACGTAGCGGTAGATATGGCCTAAGGAAAAAAAGGAGGTAAGGCTGAACTACAGAGCCTGTCCAGGTGACTACATCTACATTTTTAGTGCTTCGTTGCTTAAGGGAAAATCTAGGTGCAAATTTGTTTTTTTTTCCCCTCCTTTCCTGCCCAAAATGTCAAGGTATTGCAGAGCTTTTCAGGCCTGGAACTGGGACAAAGAAAAAAAGGTCAAAACCCTCAAACAATTCAGAGAAATGTTGGCCAAGATGTTTCATTTTTACTCCAACAGGTTTTTTTTATTAACTTGCACAATCATTTGTAGCAAAAATTGATCTGCTGAAAGACACCAAGAAGCCGTTAGCCCAACGCGGGAACGGCCTTACAGGTGGTGTGGTGAGAGATGTTGGTCTCCCCAGCTGTGAAGGTCCCTCTGTGATCCCTGCCTTTGCTAGCATTAATTAACTCAGAATTTCTTAGTAATTAACAAAGAATAATAATTAATTCTTAGCAATTAATACTAAGAATTTTCTTAGTAATTAACTCAGAATTCCTAGAAATTCTKAGCAATATAAAGTCACCGAATCCCAACCCTTTCCAGATAAAAAGATGCATGAGGCGGGGAGCTTTCTGTTAATTTGCCTAAAGTAAAAGTTGGAAACGTGGATGACTGTTTACAGAAACAAGAAAATAAATAAAAACACTCCCCTCTGGTCCCTTCTTGGCTGGAACGTGCCCATTCCCTTCCCATCTCCAAAGCCACCCCGGGCTCAGCGCATCCCCACCAGTCAAGGCAGCTCATCGTCGCTCAGGGCTGGACCGTGCCCTGTCCCTGTGGGCAGGATGCGGCCCTGGGCAGAGCCACCCCTCACTCMCAGCTCTGCAGCCAACGTCCCTGACTCTGCCTTCAGAGATTACTTCTAAAATATACCTCTGGGTTTGCATTATAATTTTTGTTTGACCTTTAAAGAAAAGCTCTAATCGACAACCAATTTCTGTCTCATTTTGTGACAGCTTGCTTTGTACTGTCAATCACAGGTAAGTTGTTAAGGAGAAAATCAGGTGGGCAGCCTCCCCCTACGAGAGCCTTGACAAAGAAAAGCCTATAATGACACCAGGAATTCCTCTAATCGCTCTTTTCCAGCTGCTGAAAACGCCACAAAGGGTTTTCATCAAGATGAAACTTTTCTAAGGATCCGTAGACAATATCTCATCGGGAKCCAGGAGGAAGCCCATGGCAAGCTGCTGCTTTGGCACGGCGCTTCCTGGCACACTGTTAGTGATTGATTCTGCCCGAGTCCCCTAAACAGGATGGACCCTGTGGATGGGGTGGATGCAGCAACAGGAGATGGTTGAACGTGGAGGCTCCTGCCTCAGGGAAAYGGTGGGGAAAGAGGAAAGAGTTGGAGAGGCACATGTGGGAGAGCACAGAGCTTTGAGGAATCAAGTTGGAATGCTTTGAGAGGTGGGAGAGAGGCAAAATCCCATTTTGATSCCCATTTTGGCTTGCAGAGCCTCGGTCCTTGCTCAGGCATCTCCCCCAGCCCAAGYGTASTGGTGCATTGCTCGTGTTTGGACAACACACCACCACCACGGAGCCTTCACCTGTCCCGTGGAAAAGAAAYCCCATCCATGGAAGGGAAGGGCATRCATTGATTGCCTCTCTGCTGAGGACTGGCTCGGCTCCGGACAGACACCGAGGCACTAATAACATGTCACCCCTCTGCTTTTGAGTCCCTTTTTGCCCCAAAGTGAAGCTGTTCAACGTGCTTTTGTCCCAAAGATGAAATGAACTTTGCTCCCTAACTCCACTCCCAAACAGCTGCTCCGCGCTCGCTCCGGCAGCCGTGTTTCACAATTAGTACCAACTCTGTGGTTGGCTCTAATTAGCTTTTTGTCACCTCCAAAAAGAACAAGTGTGGGAGCCACGGGGCCCTGTGCCCAGGCAGGGTGAGAAGCAGAGGCTGTTGGAGAAGCGGCCTCATCGGCTGCCGCGGCCGACTGCGCYGTCGCCGTCCTGCGAAACTCCTCGCTGCCCCGGGGTTTCAGCGCTGCTCTGGGCAGGGATTGCTCCTGGAAAGCAAGCGTTACCCCTCCGACGCGTGAACGCGGCTCCCATTTGTGCCGATGGAAGTGGGCAAGACCAGGCTGAACGCCCACSGCACGCAGCGATTGCAACAGCTCCTGCTACAACGCCTTGAGCGCAACTGGGAGGGCTGCGGGCTCGAGGTGGTCCACGAGAGGCCGAGGAGCTGCCGTCCTCTCAGCGCCGCGGGGTTTCCCCACCGCAGGGCCGGCACCTTCCAGTGGCTGTTTTTTTTTGGGCAATAGCAGCTCCATGTCCCTTCCCCACAAGTGCAGACTGGTGTTTCACTTGGAGTCACTCAGCAAAGATTAACCACCATGAAAACAGCCTTGKTTTTGATCTGATAAAACCTTGGAAAGCCTGAAACAGGCACCTAATTAGCTGGAGATTACAGGTATTAAGCAGGTATTAGATCCTGCTGAACAGGGGCCGAGTCCTGCCTCTGTGCTGGGCCACCCTGGTCCCCATGTCCCTCCGTCACTGACTGCCGCAGGGTGATGCAGGAGGGCTGCCCAGGGCTCAGCCACCAGCAGACTTCATTGCTTACRATATTGTACAGACAGCTGAAGACACGAGGTCCACTTCACCCAAAACTTGGGCAACCGACAGCAAAGGCATTTGTCACTCTTCCTCCCTTCCGAAACCGGGAAGCTTAAACAATATGCATCATTTATGCGCCTTGAGAAGCAGAGAAAATCAGAATTGAAAACAGACTGGTGCCTCTGTCTGCATGTGTCTGCATGAAATATTCAGCACAAACTCCGAGTCATGCTGTGTGTCAGGGCTCGGGAGCGCTGCATCTCCTCGCTCTGCAATCAGAAACCGTGACAGCTCACAAAAAAATAACAGCTGCGCGATGCAACAGATACCATTTCAGGTCAACTGCTAGGATGAAGAGGTGTTTTGAAGCCTCTTCAATATTTAAACTGAGAATGAGACACATCGAGACCCAATCGCTAATGGCTTCTTGCCTTGCTCTGCCACAGCAACACCAGGAAATTGGATGACTTGCTGGGATCACTGGAGATAGTCAGGAAGGGTGAGGAAAGTAGTGCTGTCTGTTGTAATTGCTGGATGTCCAAGTCTGCTCTGCCCGGATTGCAGCCAGGCACGAAACAAGGAGGAAGATGTAGGCTGACTCCTGAGAAACCCAGGCAGCAAATGAGCCCTACCTGGATGGACCAGATCCTGCTTTAGGAACTGCTTGCAAAGTCTTGTCTCTCTAGATAACGGTGAGCAAGATCTAGTCTTTCAGAGATGACAAGCCAAATCCTCAAACCCTCCCTGGCTGCTTAAGAAAGCTTTGAGGCTTCCCCTCGGTGCCTCGCCGGGGATCTGCCGCTGGCACAAAGCCATCACGGGCAGCTTTGGAAAGTCTCCTCCTGCAGCGTCACAGACCGGGGTGCTCCCGCTTGGCAGTGCTTAGTGTGGGCCCCCTTCGAGGGCGGCAGTGGTGGATGAAACGTCAAGCATCCCCCAAAATTTCTCCGTTATTGAGAGGATGATTTAGCTGCTAACTCACCCCAGGAGAAAACAGTCTGGTGCCTTCTTATTTCTAGTTTCCARCAGCAGACGGACACTAAGATGGATAGAAAAATCACCAACCCACAGGGCTCCTGTTGAATTCCAATGAGCTGAATAGGGATCGGACATCTGCCCTCCAGCGCTGGTGTAGCCTCCGCTATCTACGGATTGCAAAATAGCTGGGAGTGGTGAGCTAGTGCAACGCACCGCCGGCACGAACCATCACTGCCGGCACGAACCACCACCGCCAGCACGAACCATCACCGCCGGCACGAACCATCACCGCCGGCACGAACCATCACCGCCGGCCCATGGTGCTGGGGAGCCCCTGCTACGACCGTGGTTGCAACCCCTCATTCAAATCGGCAGCCGTTGAGCATCCCCTGCCTGCGAGCTGCCTCCCACCCCACCAGTGCTCCCAGTTGAAGCTAAAGAAGGGCCAGATCTCCTCCAGTGCAAGGAAAGGGAGGTGGTTTCCCGAAGGCAACKGAGATTGGCTTTCGGGTTGAAATTTGTGGCCATCTCCTTTCAGTCCCCTCCCTGGGACTCCGAGCATGGTTTTTATTGCCCTTGTCTCCTCTCTGCATTTGGAGTCCTTCAGAGTGGACAGGAGCGCTAAAAATAAAATCACCTGTCAGGTTTGCCAGTTATTACAAACAAAATGTCCTTTACGAAAACGTAACAAGTAAAACCTTCATATTGTGTGTGCTTATTCACATAAAATATTTAGAAAGCTCCTAATGTTTTTATGGCTGTAATTAATCTTGTGTCGTGTTGGAGGAGARCAGAACATAAAAAATTACTCTGGCATCAGGCAGGAGCTCGGGCTTCCCAAGGCAAACCTGCGGCACGTCCACGCTCCCGAGGGTCGAGGGGACCCACGCGTGTGCTTTGTGGGGTCCCCATTCAACCGGGACAGCCTGATGGGGATATTGGGGGGGGCTGAACGGTGTATCTGTGTCACACTGCCTCTGCTTCATGGATGCTTAACGCCGTTTCCAGCAGSTTCGGGGCTGTGTATGCATTGAGCGAGGGGCAGCACCGTGATTTACACCAGCTCCGCTCCCCGGGGCTGTGCCTCACCCACCCGTGCTGTCGGTGGGACTGGGGCTCCACGTCTGYCTCCCTCTGGGGAAAGCTGACCCCACAAGATACGGGCTCTTTTTAACATCTGAAATCATGGGGATTTTAAGAAAAAGCTCCCTGCACGTTCACTGCAATTGTCTGGAGGACTCTGACTAGCACGGGAGTCTGAACACACATAAATTGTCACCGATCAGAGACTTCTGGCCCAGCTTACCTTGCCAATAACTTCTTTGATGGGAATATTCCCAGAAATATGATGCTTTAAAATCAGGTCCAGCCCTTACTATCTACAGCTTCTCACCAAAGATGAAATTTTGGCCAAGATGCCAGAGATAACTGCTTCCTGCAGCTCCCTGTGCCACAGACAGAGAATAACCAGCCATTATTCTGGCTGAAAAAACCAGAGGGCTGCTGGCCGAGGCACCACTTGCTGTGGAAAGACAACTCAGCCTTGGCTGGAATGGGTGCAGATCCAACATTTCTGGTAACTTGAATTATTTTATCATAAAAGCGTGGGAGAACCTGGCCCATCACACCAGGGCTGGGTGCAGAGGAGTTTGCAATCGAAGCCCGAAAYGAGAGATAGGTTGGCCTCAGCGGAGTAAAGCATTTAACAGGCATAACAAAGAAGAATGTATTTGACATTTTAATCTCGATCCTTACACTTCTAAATTGCCCTTCGGAGGAGGAAGATAATGTGTGAAGTACAGGGCTGCTCCTGGGGACCCACCAGCCCATGAAATGCCGACATCCTGATGAAGCCGAGTGCCCCAGACCTCGTACAGCTCAGGGATTTGGATCACCCAACGGAGACACTGGGCTGATGGAAGACCTGGCCCAGGGATGGAGCTGAGCAGAGGTAACTGGGCATCTTGGTTTTCCTCCTTGGGGAGAAGAGGGTGTTCATCCAGGCTGGGAATTAAGATTCAACAAGATCCATCTCCGGCGCTCACTCCCAAACCCCGCTTGGCTGGTGGGGCACTGTGGAAGCGGAGGGTGGTCCCATCAATGGCACACTAGTGAGGTGTCCTGCCAAGCACTGCTTTACGAGTTTGTAGGTACCACAAGCACCATGTGGATTTGTAGCCCYGGTTATTATTCAAAGCCATCCGGGCTTTAGCCTTCCTCCTGCATGGAACAAGAAGGGTTCAGGTAACGGCACACACATCCCAAATGTGAAGCTGCACATCTAGAGGCGCAGATGGACAGCAAGAAAAATAGAAAGGCTAAAGCAAGAAGAGGTGATGCATAACGTGGCCCAGCACATGGCCGGGCTGGGACTGCAGGGGAAGGGACAGGTTTCTGCATGGGTTGCATAAAGCGCAGGAGTGGGGTTCAGCTGGACCCCCAAATCCACCAGTTCCCTTCTGCAGCCACCTCCTCAACTCCCATGTATTCCTGGACAAGTTTTTATTATTTTTTTTTTTAATTTAGTTGACTTTCAAAGTAGCTGGACTGCCAAAGCTGCCCATTTTGCCTGCAGATGCTCTGCATTGGCTGCCTCTAAACCCCTTTAAATAGCCACAGCTAAATCACAGCTCTGTCAGGCGATGCTCTATTTAACAGAAGCTGCTCATCTCGCRCAGCAGCCGCGGCCCAGGAATCTCCTCCCGAGTCCATTTTCTCAGTGAGTGGCAGCAATAAATAAAATCCAGCCAGTTGGTCCTTGAAACACTACCACGGCCTCTCGCTTGATTACTTCTGCCCAGGATTTTGCCAACTGTGCTGCAACCTCCTGCAGATGCTGCCTCCCTCCGCCTGCCACCTCCCTGGACTGGATGGGGGAAGAGGCAGCGATGGGATCACGCATGGAATGGGAGCCGAGTGCAGGTGCAGGACAGCAAAGGGGCCCGGAGGAGGCATTTCCAGAAGGATGTGCGCCCGTCAAAGCCTCTTGCCCTTGAGCCGTGCAGCAAGAGCAAGGTCCAGCCCGGGGAAAGCTCCCGGGTTGCTTCTCACAGGAGCGAGGAATGCTCCCCCTGCCTTGGCYGGGCTCCAGGGTAGTTAATTGCATTCCGCCTGCCCAACATTAATTAATTTGGTGTCGTGCAGAGACCGCTGYGCTGGGTGCATCCGGGAAAAAAAACCAAAATCCACCACCTCCCACACCCAATAAATAAGAGAGGGGGAGGGAGCCAGGCTGGCAGTTGGCTCTGAGGCTCAGCAGCCTGGACACGGGGTCCCACTCCCAGCGGGAAGCATCTTGTCAGGATTCGGCCATCTCCTTGCAATGCAGGACCCGGCTCAGTTAGCTCTGACACCATTTTGCTTTCACCTACAAGTGAACGGATCCAAGTCGTACACAGAGGTGACCTCCAGTTTGCTCCCTGCATCCGTTCCCAGGGTGGAGGATCCTGGTGTCGGCCAGGAAAATGCTTCAAAGCCCAASGGATGGACAGAGAGAGTCGGGTACCGACTGGCCACCTTGGCAGTGCCAGACTGGGCTCGCAAGGAGGTCCATGGGATTCAGYGTGGCTGCAGGACTTGTACGGATCTGGGGATGCCTTGGGCTTCATGAGCACCAAGGGTGGTTGTGCTGCGTAAGGAGATCCTCTCTATCGACTCGTGCAATTGCTGGGTGGGAAGGTGGGCATTGCTACGCTCCATCCTGCGCCCCCAAATAAAAGTACGTGCACATCAGGGCTGGGGAGGTAAGAGAGGTCTCCTGTGGATCTCTGGAGGCTCACAGGCAGAGGGGTCAAAACTGCAGGTGGAAAACAAGCCCCAGGTATGTGTTTCTAGCRAGGCGCGCTCAAGGCGATTGAAGCTGCGCCAGCAAAGTCCAGGATAACCCCTACCCCCTGCAAAGACCCTCGCTGCAGAGACACGCTCGCCCCTGGCTAAGGACTCCTCCAAGCAACGCTGCGGAAGGAGCTGCCAAGGGAAACTCATCCCATCCGGGCAGCAAAGCCGCAAGGGATGAGGCATCCATCGGGAGTGGGCCCCAAGCACACGCCTCCCCTGCAAGGTTGTTTTTGGAAGGCAGAGCTGTGGTAGGAGAGCCCCTGCTCACACAAAGAGCAGATGCCGGTTATTTTAAACCCTACTGTTAACTCATTAAAGCAGCTGTCTGCCATCCCCCGAAGACAGACAAATTAGGATTCAACTCAACCAAGAGCACAACACACACACACACACACAAAAAAAAAAAACCAAAAAAAAAGTGACCGCATGAAACGCTAACAAGCCTGCTCCCACCACGCTGGGCCTGGGAGCTGCCAGACCGGGGGGCTCGGGGAAAGAGGTGAAAGGATGCAAAACAGCAGATTTGTTTCTCATTGTCAAGTCAGAGCACAGTCCAGCTGTTTCCCCAAACAAGCCAAAGTCATGAGCCATGTCTAGTTTGATTGGGTTTTTTGTTTTGTTTTTTTTAAAATTCTTGCCACAATGATTTTTCAGATTCACAGCTAGGATCTCAATCASCAGAGAAGTGGCAATGCGAAGAGCCGGGTGTCCTCTCCTCCTGGCCCTGAGAGTTAATTCCCTGACCTGCAATTCCCTCCCTGATCGGGACGATCAGAGAGGAGGGAAGACCCTTAACCACACGCAGGGTGGGCAACCGGACCCAGCGCCCGTGGCCACAACGCGGGGCCGTGCCGGCGACGYGCACAGCAGACGTGCAGCGCGTCAGACACGCCGTGTGTCCAACGTGCAGCGCACACCTCGTCCCCGCACGATGATGGGATGCTGGAGCAYGTGGGCAGAGCCTTCAGGGTCACACAGCAAGATTTCAGCGCCCAAAGAGCCTCAAGTCCCTTTGCACATCTTGGCGTAAGAGCCCCATTCCCTGCAAGGGGCTCAGCTTTGATGCCCCATCGGCCAACGAGGGGAGCAGCACTGGGAAATTYAGCACAGCAAAACCTGCATCGCTCAGATGCTCGGGCGAATCAAACGATCATTCCCTCGATAGCCAGAGGTAGCAGCACTGACACAGCATCTTGCCGTCACTGGAAGCACATCTAGTTCAGGCTCAGTTAATAGTTAAAGGGTCCAGGTGATTATTTCTGACCTCCTGCAAGTGACAGCAGACCGCTTCAGAGCGATTTGTAATCTAACAGAGACATTAACCTTTTAAAGCGTCTCCTGGTCTGCCTGGGGCTGTCGAGGGACACTCTATTGTGCAGGGGAACAAAGAGCCCTGGTTATTACTCAGGAGTGAACGGCAGGGATGAGCTTTACATAAAAAGAGATCAATAAAAATATATCAACAGCCCACACAGGGCATTGGGAAGAGGTGGAGGGGAGAGGGCTGGGAGGAGACGCAGCACCGACCGGCCAGGTCGTGGCATCACAGTTATCAAGGAGTTATCACAGTTATCAAGGAGTTATCGCAGTTATCAAGGAGTAGACGAAAAGACGCTAATGGGGCTTTTAATCCCTCCGCTCAACGCATGGGTCCCCAGGGCCAAATACGCACTTTGCTTCACTGCTGGTGGGCTGGGGCAGGCGTGTGGGCAGGGGCTGCCTGTCCCCGAGGCTGCCCTGTCCCCGCTGGGCTCCTCCAGCCCCGTCCCTCCCCTGTGACGCAGCTGGGGGACCCAGGGCTCCCACAACAGCTCGGGCAGCACGTGGACCACAGCTGCATCCCACACGGCTCTCCTTCCAGCCCGGGGGATCAGGACTGGGCTGCTCACATGTGCAGCGAGTTTGGCGGATCTCAGTTTTGCTCCCATGCACGCAGGTGTGCCACAAACCCGGTGCTGATGGGCTTAACAAAAAGGAGTGAAAGAACAGAGGGGAAAAAAGCCTGAATTTCTGCAGGGATCCTCCCAACATACAGGGATTGACACTCTCCGTATTGATGAGACGGCCCCGTGAGCAGGGAGCCTCGGGGAAAGGCTGCTCTATTTCTGGCCGAGACTTTCCCGTCAGGGAAGCGTGTAGCACCAAATGCAACACATCAAGCCTGGAAAGCAGATGGTCCGTGGAGGTGAGTCCCACTGCGGTTGTACAGCGAGTCTGACACCCCGGGGAGAAATCCCACAGACAGGCGAGGTCCCCAAACTCTTCCCTGACAAAGCTTATGGCTGTGGAGACAAGACAACCTGTTCAAGAAAGCCCAGATACACCCTAGCAAAGGCATGGGGCAACCAGGATTAAGATGGTGCCACCAGCCCTTGGAGCAGCAGTGAGCAGTTTGTGTGCCTTTGCCCGTACGAAATAATGTGTATTTACTGGATCCATTCAGGGAACATTAACAGTCTGTGCTATCACCAGTCCTCCTGCCAGCCCTGATCTCTCTTCCACTGCACAGAGCATTGAAACAACACCTTGAAGAGGCTCAGAGCCAACCTCACCTGACTCGGTACACGTGGGAGAAGAGGATCTGGCCCTTTCCACCAGCAGCCGAGCTCCGAGTCCCGCCTGCTATCGGAGAGCAGTTCTGGAACAGGCGAATCAACGCACGAGGCACAGCGGCTCGTCTGCACCGATTTCACTGAGTGGGGTTATTATCTAAATCAGATTAGAGATGCAAAAAAGCCAAGAGCGGCAGGTACAGCAAACGGAGGAGGCCACCAGACCGGAGCGGGAACATGATAACAGCAGGGGCTYGAATGCGGGGAGGAACGTTTCTCCAAGTCTCTTTGTAAAGCATCCTCCTCCAGCCGCGGCTGGATGTTGTTTTCAAAAGGAACTCTCTTCCCTGCCAGCTCCGTCGAGCTCTCCTGCAGAGCAGGAGCAGGGCTCGGAAGCAGATTTCCAATGCTGCGGGCAAATCCCTTTCTTTGGGATCCACCATTGCACGTTGGTGGTGGAGCATCCCGCAGCCTTCCCTGCTCCACAGCTGGCTCCCGCGGGAGCCTGCCAAGAGCCCACCCCGCACCTCTCACCCCCAGGGCTCCGTGCTGGCACCGCACAAACTGTGAGCAATTGGAAATCGTTCCAGCCTCATCTCTTTGACTGGGAGGGGAAGTGATTATCTAAGCAGCAGGTTTCCCGCAGCTGGGGTCCACGATATAAGCTTTGCCCTAGTCAGGATCAAGTGAGAAACCAGGGATGGAGCTAGGTCTGCTCCGATTTCTGCTTCCACAGCAGGAGACCCGTCGGGAGCGGAGGAGGGAGCTCAGCTCTCCAGGATGTTCGCTCCGAAGGTTTTGTACTGGCTGCATCAAACCCCAGCAGCAGGAAGGACAGGGTTGTTTTATTACTGGGATTTGCTGAGTAAGTGGCATTTTGCTTTCCAGGGAGGGTGCAGAAAATGACACCGTGGGAAAGAGCCTCCTCCGAAATTTGACCCGAGAACAGCACAAATGTGGCATCTGCCTTTGGCCCTCGACCGTCAGAGCAGCTCAAGGGAACGAGGCTGGTTCCCAGAACCTCTCACCATTGCAATATTTGTTTCCTTCTGTGGCTTCAGACCAAAACCAAAACCTTTTAAAAGCCCGTGTGACACAGGGTCATGTTAAAACATCTATTTTGGACTCAGCCCCTCAGGCTTTTCACTGCAGGCTCCTTTTTCCCCTCATGCCTCCTGGTCAGAGCATTAAAAAAGAGCCACCAAAACACAAAAGCCTTCACTTTGCAAACACCATCAAAACCAAAACATTTTCACAGAACAGACACTTTGTCTCCAGGAAAAAAACCCCCACATTTGACAAAGCTCCCCAGTTGGTGGAAAGGTCCCAACCAGCTGCAGAAGAGGGGAACAACAGTTTGAGACAGCTTTACAAGGTGAACATCACTTTCTTGCCCATTTGTAGAGCACAGAAGCAAAGATCCCAATTTTCTTCCATAAATTCCCTATCTGAGCAGTCCTTAACTAAACCAGCCTGCAAAACTCCTGATTAACGAGCAGGTTGCACCCTCCTCGCTAGCACTACAGGCCACTCACAGCAATAATACCATCAAAATCAGCACAGCCCTGCGAGGGAACCTGATTTTTGTACAAGCTGTTACAATCCTTTTGAGTAACATTAATTTTATTCAAATACCTAGGAAACACTGGAGGTAACAGCTGAAGTCTTGGTTCCTGCCTGACCCTTAGGGCAGGAAAATATTCAGTTAACATCTTAGACATCCAGCCAGATCACGTGTTGCTGGAGCTCCTATTCCTCACTTTATATACTGAAAAATACTAAGCATAATTCAAAATAAGAAATATATTTTAAAATATGGCATGCCAGGGCTTCTTTACTGACAGATACTTCGTGTACTTTGATTTGCTTTTCCTTTCAAGCTCTCTCTCAACTATTATTTTTTTCCCAGTGGTGCCATTCTAATTTTCAAACTCAAGCAAAGAAATGGCTCATTCCTCACCTCTGGTCAGGAGCCATCCCAAGAGGGTTTCTTCAGCTTCTCAACAAACACCCACTCAACCAGTGCCTGCAAACTTCTCCCAGTCCTGCAGAAGTTGTAGCYGCTGAACAGATGTTATTAATCAGCATCAACAACTCAGGTGCACCATAATGAAGCAACTTTGCTTTATTGGAGACCTTTCCCCCCTCCCCAGTGTATAGGAGGGTCTCCCAAGGTATGAACTTGCAGAAGGAGGGGGAAAATAAAATAATTGTGGGTATTTCCCTCCAGATGTGAAGTTTGGTTTGTGGCAATGGCCAAGGGGGAGCATGGCTGCCTTGGGATGGAGCCACGTGCTAGTTACTGAGCTCCWCAGTGTCCCGACCACCATCCAAGGYAGGCCRTTGGCATCTCTCTGATGCCCTCTCTCTTCAAGGGAATGCCATCAGCCTTTTGGGTCTTTTATGAGTCTTTTTCCCCTTTCCTTKTTGCTCATCRCCCTGAAAATTTTAAGAGAAACTGCCAGTTCCAAATCATCGCGTGGTGGGTCTCCCTGTGGTGGCACGCACCATGCTGAGATGTGATGTGACTGAAGCCAAGAAGTGCTTTTTTGTAGCTGTCACTGTGGATAAGAGCACACAGAAGAAGGATTTATGTGTATTTYCTGTTCTCTTTTACCCCACTACACCCTCCAAGCTCCAACTGCTCCAACCAGAGCTTTGRCTTAATTACACCCTGCCGAGCAAAGAGTCTGGTTTAGAAATCAAGCACGAAGGRACGTGTTTTGGGAGTCTTCCAGCATTAAGAGAGGAAAGGGGATAACCTGACTTCACAGGGGGAAGAGAGGGCGAAGCGGTGGCCGTCAGTGCTCCTTTGGGCACATTACAGCGGTGGAGAGCTGTCGAGGCCCATGAAGCTTCTCAGAGAATCACCATAATAACGGGTGTTTGGCTCCTGGTTGAATGTTCAAAGTCCTCTGTCTCCTTCCTGTTACTGGGAGGTGCTTTGCTTTCCCCTGCTTGGACAGACCCGGCCCCGGGGCCCAGCCTGGGCTTCAGCATCTCCCACAGACATTGGGGTCCTGTGTGGGGACATCACACCAACGACATTTCGGCCTCCAGCTTCGAGGAGCCTGTATGGTGGATTGTGAACCACCATGACTGACCTTAGAGTTTGCTCCAGCGCCGTCCCTTAATGAATACTGTATGAACAYTAAGAAGCATATATGCATAAAATATATGAACGTATATAATATACTTGGGGAACGAACACAACACCAGCTACAACTTCCCATCTGGCAGTTTAGGTCACTCAACTCTTCATCATCATAGTGGGATGAGACCTTTGCTGCACCTCCCTCAGCAGTACAGCACATTGCTCCCTATCAGTGCCACAGACGGGGCTCGGGGTGAGTGGCTGAGCCCTTCGATGCCTTCCAGGAAAGGGTGGAAACCTCACAGCCACTGTGAAACCAAGGTGGGGAAACTGAGGCACAGAATTAACTTCTCCCAAAAGCTCAGAAGGATTAATTGCCAAAGTTGAGCTTTCAGCCTCAAAATGCAGTCGGCTTCCTGTGCTCGCATGGTGGTGCTGCCCCTTCTCTGGTCTCCTTCTCCACATGAATCTGCCTGTCAAGTTTATGGTCTCTGGTGTAACACCGCTGGGGAAGATCCTGCCTGCACAGCAGGTGGGAGTAATCTGACAAATCTTTTCCAGACCAGAGCAAGCTGCTCCCCAGCAGGGATGTCAACAGGGGAAGGTTAATCCTCCCAGGCCCAGCACTGTATGATCTGGTGACACCAAGTTTCGCGGGCTACATCCAAGGCGTGTCCATCCGTACCAAGTGTTGGCACGGCATCCGGCAGGCTGCRAGCTGGCAAGAGACCCCGCGCTGCCCTCCTGCTCTCTGATGAACCCCGAGGGACTCCCTGCAAGGCATCTTGCCACTTCGTGCTTCCATTTCCCCATCTGCAATACAACTTGCTGCTGTAGAGCAAAAAGAGATGTAAAAATACAGAGTCCATTAAATATTTCTATTTATTTCTCTGCTGCTGACATSTAGTTACATCTGATTAAATCCAACCAAGATCCTAACCGGACCAATTCAGGCTTCCAGAGGAAGCAAGCTCTSGTTAAAGGCGATCTTTGAAATAGCTCACAAGCAAAGGATCCGAAGAGGTGTAATCCAATCCAATCTGCCAAAGCTGTCTTCTACTTGCGTAGATTTAACAGAGTTCAAAGCCAGAAGGGCCCATTATAATCTTCTAAAACTGCGGTTCTGCATGGAGGGGTGGAGGGAGCGAGGGAAGGTGGCTGAGAGTCCTCCAGGCTGGAAGGGTTGCATGAGAGCAAGCAGAGGTGAAAGATAAAGGCAGCACGGACGGCGATTTGTGGGATTTGGAAATGGTAAGGAGATGGGGAGATCTGGCCAAGCCCTGACCTCTGCATTGGGTCCTACAATGCATCACCCCATTTTCCCCCAACAACTGGTCCCAGTTGTCAGTACAAAGTGGGTCCAAAGACCACGGTGGCYGGACCGCAGCCAGCGCCTCAGCCGTATGGCAGCATCTCCAAACCAGCCCCACCAGCCAACACACGCACTCCAGGTTCTGAGTGCACAGGAAGGCAACCTTCAACCTCTTTTCTCCTATAAATATAAAGAGGGCTTACATTTTCTTCCACCCAAATTTTACTTCCTTTTYCCCCTCCTTATCTCTTGCAAAGGATGAACCCAAAGACGTCACCTCATGTCCCACGCCGAGCCCGGAGCCTGCGGTGTGCTCGGTGCAATTCGCAGGTTTGGCTTATGTCTGCTCTGATGAAGCCGAACAAAAACAAGCTCGGGAGGATTTTAATTTTCCAAGGTTTAGATGAAAAGGATTCATTTAAAGCCTTTAAAAGATTTAGCCCACTTCTCAGTTCCTTCCAGAGATCGGTGTTGTGCTCTTTAAATAAGAGACAAGTTTTAAAGCTCCTGYCATCATTTATTAAATTAGCCTCAGACTTGCAAATGCAGCTCCCTCTTATTGAATCTTGTAATATTTATTTGCCAAGTTGTGATATTTGAAACTGCGCACGTTACACATATTGGGGAAAGAGGGAGGTGATGGGGAAGGCGTGAGGGGATGGAGGAAGGAAACCACTTCTACTGTAAATTGTGTAAATACATTTGCACATCCCAAGAGGGGTAGGGAAAAGGTATTGTAATTAAAATGACTGCCAGGGTATTTTAAACAAGGGAGAATAAATAGACTTTTCTCTGCATGGCACAGGCTCCTTTAACTCGGAAACTTCGTGACAGAAGATGATTAAAAATATCTTATGGCGTGTCTGAAATCTGCAAGCTTTGATGAGAAAAATGTTCTTGGGAATGAAAGGAGATCAAGTGAAGGAGGAACAGTCTCCTACACAGTGTTTTATAGGCCCAATTCATGACTGCAGATGTCGTAGAAAATAATAATAAAAGCACCTTTTTTTTGCCTTTTTTTTTTTCCTACCTAACAGAACAGGAGAAAAATACGCACAGGGGCTCCTGTAGCAAGAAGATCCCTTTACTCCGGCTCTCGGAGCAGCAGCGTTCAGTACTGGCGAGAGGATGCTCCAGGAAACCATGGCAATGGCTGAGGAGCTGCCGAGCTCTCGCCTAGAGATGTCACTCCCCAGTCGGAGAGGGCGCAGGGCTGGCCCCGGTACCCCGCATCCCGCTCCCGGCTGCCTTGGCAGGGCCCAGGGCCATCCCTTCCCTGGGCGAGAGCCGGAGCTGCGTCCTACCTGCTAAAGTAAAGCTCTTTTATCTCTGCCAGCTTCAGCCCTTGAGAGCTGCTTTGCCCTTAACGCAGCCCCGAGCTGCTCCCGGCAGAAGCAGCAGCAGCTCCTTCAAGGGCTTTTTGGAGAAGGGCCGGCCTCTGGAAGCGAAGRGGCTGGCAGCTTTTCCCCGCACCCAGCCAGCTTCTCATCCGAGTGGCTGAGCTTTAGCAAAGCTGCGAAGTCTAAACCTGGCCCACATCGCTCACCTCTCCCCAAAATCACCCCCGAAACCCTCGGGGAGGCAGGGGGGATGCTGCCCTCAGCCCCGTGCTCCCCCTTGCCGGTGGGCAAGGTGGTGGCCRCGCCACTGGGGTCACCACGGAGGGGACTCACTCGTGTCTTCCCCGGCAGTGTCGGCTGCGACCCCACTGCACCCCAGGCTCTGCTCCAGCTTGCTGCCAGCACCTCATCTTTCCTCCCATCTGCCTGAGAGCGGGAGCCCTCCCTCCTTCCCCTGTGCCACGCGGATGGGGGTGAGGAGGAGTACGGACAAGCACAGGGACCTGCATCCGCCCACAGACACAAGATGATGGAATTGGGGGCCCACGGCAGGGAGATTTGGGGTGTGCTGCAGTTSGGATGTTCAGATGGGGGATTTTGCAAAGCACGTTGTGCAAGGGGCTCCCTCGGAYGATAAAACTGCTCCTGCAAGGGCAACTGAGCTTTGAAGGGTTAAAGCAATGGCTGGGGAGAGGCAGCAGCATCCTGCTGAGCAAGGGAGACCGCTGGGATGGAGGGATCTGGATGTGCCTGGGACTTCAGGGACCATTCCAGGAGCCGGAGCCGTGCCRTGAGAGCTGTGTTAATCAGGCACCGCTGCCCATGTCTCACTCCACCGGCCACTGCTCGTCTGGACAGGCTGGAAATGCTCCAAACACACTTTCCTTCTTTTTGTTGCAGTTTTGCAAAATTTACTACGAAAGAGCTTTCCCTTAAGAAGTAGATCAATTAAAAAAAAAAAAAAAAAGAGAGAGAGAGAGAGAGAG
>JASVER010000142.1:1157535-1243475 GCA_030449065.1 Oceanodroma leucorhoa | reverse complement strand
AGAGAGAGAGAGAGAGAGAGGCAAAAAGAAAGAGATTGAAAAACTCCCTTGATCAGAAACCCTGCAACACAAATACTCACCCTGAGCTGGCAACATCATCGCAGCTTTGGTGCTGCATAAAATTCCCTGTAACCTCAGTCCTGCCCTTTTGAGCTGGGATAACACCTCACCAATAGGTTTTGTGAAGACCTTAAAATTGGGAGTGCCCGATTTGCAAAATGAGCTATTTCAGATCATTTTGATCAGGCTTTTTTTCTTTTTTTAATGATTCTAATTTTTCTGCTGCTCAGAGCCCTGGACCCGTAACCACGGAAACTCAGCTTCACAGACAGAGGGAATCGAAAAAYACAGGAGCACCACCACCAAATACAGAATCTAATCCTCTCCCCTAACTGTGACATTAAAAGAGCCATGTGATGATGCATAGCTGAAAGAGAGGATTTTATTAGTGTTCGCTTCATAAAACACTCTCCTTCGTATTAGGGTGTGCTTAAATTGGGGCCCCACGACGCAAAGTGCTGCACAAGTTACAGCYCCCATCTGAGAAGGTTTATGAGTCCAGCGAGACACAGGAGACCTGGAGGAAGGATGGGGAGGATGTATCAAGGCACACTGGGGAGAAGCACCCCTGCAAATCCCCGATGTGCTCTCTTCCTGCCCAAGACAGGAAAACAAGGTGGAAAAAAGGAAAAATCGCAGGAAAAAATTGCAACAGAGGAGGTTCTTCTTGTGCAAATGCTAAATAAAGAACCTGTGCCTCAGTTTCCYCATTTGCATTAATTATCTAAAAAGCAGCAAAGAGCAGCTCTCCCCTGCGGGGAGGTGCAAGCCATTGCAAGCCTCTTCCAGAGGGGCCCAGACCTGCACCGGCARGTGGCCCCATCGCTGCTGGCAGCTGAGGAGTTAAAATGGGCAGCATCTGGCCTTCCTGACTGCTAGCACAGTTGCCCACTGCTCCTCAGCTTCAAAAGCCTCAGGATAAACCTCCCTCCTTGCCAGCACGGCTGTTAACCCATGTTTTTCTTCAGCAAATTAACCTGCCCCCCCCCCCCCCCCCCCCCTTTTCATCATCCTCGTGCCCCCATCATCTGCTGATGGGGCAGAGATGGTGCCTTGGCTGGGCTATTGCCAGACTCACCGGAGCATGCAGCGTTCACAAACTATTGCAAATAGAGAGGTTCTGTCAAAACCTCCGCCCCCAGGGAAATCGAATCCTGCCTCTCAATTTAATTATGACGAGAGGGCAATCTAACTCTCGAGGAAAAGCCACACAGCTCATTTCGGTACCTGCCCTCTGCACGCACACGCTGCCCTTCAGCCCGGCTCTCGGTCTGGCCGAGGGCAAAGCAGGAGAGACCCAGGGGGAAGAGGAGGCGGGAGAGGAAGGAGGTAGCATGCAGGGAGCGAGCGTGAGGTGGTGTGGCTGGAGGGATCGGAGGGCTGGCAAGCTCCCGAGGGCGAGCCCAGGTGCTGTCCCGTTGCCCCCCTCCGCCTGGCACATGCCGGAGCATCGCTCTAACGAAGACAGCCTTGGCACAAGTGCCGGCCAAGTTTTCTCGCAGGCCAGTGGATCCTGTTTCTTATCCAATTCCTACACATGCTCCTCCTGGACCTGGCTCAGCTCTGCTAACAGCCCCAGAGCTAGAAAGAAGGGAAAGCAAAGATGAAAGGACATGGAGCAGCAGGGAGGGAAGGTGAGGGAATGCTCTCTGGCAGGACAGAGCCTGGGAGAGGGTGGCTGCGGTGGGCTGCCGTGAGTGGCAGGACTGGGCAGGAGGAAGGAAGGAGGTGACTTCATCTCATACCAGAGAGCTGACAGCCAGCAGAGGATAAAAGCCTGGGAATCCCTCCGCTCCAGCAAGGAGACCTCTCAGCTGCCAAGAGCAGAGGGGGAGATGGGAAGCTGGGGTTTGAATTGCAAGCTCAGCCTCCTGCCCTTGGTCTTTCCCACGCCAGGAAAAAAAAAAAAAAAATATATATATATATCAAAAGAGCAGCACAAGTGATAGGCGGGACGCCTGGGAAGGGAGCCGGCTGCCGACAGCGATGCCTGCCCCGCTGCCTCCCTCCTCACCAGCTGCCAGGAGGCTGCGGGGCACTGGGGAGGAGGATGGAGGGAACATCTGCGGCCCCCGAACCTCACCATCCATCACGCACGGCTGCTGCCGGCGACAGCCTCGGGGCCCACCTCCGAGCGCCCGGCGCAGGCAGCGGCTGCAGAGCCCCCCGCGCCTCTGCCTCGTCTCCCCTCCAGCCTCCCCAGGGCACGGTCCTCGCTTCAGTCCCGGGGGAATCCCCTTCTGCCTGGGGGGGCCAGCCCTGCTGAGCCACCCCAGCCTGGCCGCACGGCCCCTCGGCTCTTCGGTACGTTCGGACGAAGTAACGGGCGGTACGTGCCCCGCTAGCCCAGCGGGGACAGGACGGCTGTCACCCGGCTGGTGGCATTTAGCACGACGGAGCCTGGCTCCAACCTGCCTTTGAGCAGCTTCCCCGGTCGGTGCCGAATCGCAGCTCGCCGGCCGCACGATTCCTCTCCGGGCCGTTGCGATCCCCACCAAAAATGCCGAGTTATCTTACAGGAGGGTTTTACCACACCAAGTTTAAACTCCTAAAAGAAACTTCACTTTTTTCCCCTCCGTGTCTCAGTTTTTTTAGTTGAGGCCCAACCTCCAACTACCATTTTGAAAAAAAAACCCCAACAAACCATAATCAAAGTAATTACCACCTCCACTTCAAACATTACATTATCAAGCTAACCAGCTACCCATTGGAGACAATTAATCTGCACATAGGCACCAAAAGAAACTGTCAGCAATTAGAAGTGGAAGCACACCTTTGTAGTTAATTGGGAATATTGCACCTCTGTTACGTATTTAATTAGTTGATGGAGTGTGTCCCTTCTCAGACATTTTTCTTTTTAAATCATACCTGAAATTAGTTTTTTTTCCCCACAAACTTTTTTTCCTATGCAAAAAAATAAAGGAAATAAATAAAGTGTGTGTAACCTGAAACCTGATTCTGGCTTTTCCTTAGGTTGCAGCTTATAGCGTGTACACAGGAGTTTATAGACCTCCAAGAGATAAGGAGGATAAGTTCGTTCTTTTCTTTCAGAGCTTCTCTTTTTTTTCATTCTTAATCTGATTTTAAGGCCTTGCCTCTGCATTTTCACAGTTCTCCCATAAATCTCATTTTCTTCCCATTTCCCTTGGGATTATCAGGTGATCGAACGGGAGGGCCCAGGAGCTGAGTGGAGCCGGGCACATGCTGCAATACATTCATTTCAACACTTATTCTACAAAGGTTCTAAATTTTATCTTTGCATAATGATGCTGCTTTGCATATCTATAGCCTCTTTCGTCCGATGATCTCAGTACATTCCGCTGACTGTTAATTAATTCTCAAAACACCCTGGCGAAGTCAATAGGAATGCTTTATTGGGGCAGTTTTTATCTAATTTGTAGGAGGGAAGGGTAAACTGAGGCAGGGGGAGACCGATGAGGCGTTTACAGGCATGGGACAGCACCACAAAGCCATATTATAGAAGCCTCGTCTTTGCAAACCCTGTAGACAGACACGTCACAGTCAACATCTCACTTGGTGCAACAACCGCACATCCCTGGTTACCAAATAACCAAGATTTAGCCTCAGCATGTTAAACGGGATGGAGCCCGACCCATGAAGTTGCGCTCAGTGAGTCAGGTACCAACAGCTCCTCCAGATCACGTTCCCCCACGGTTTCATGCCAACACACACCTCTCAGCACAGCCTGGGTCTCAAACGCTCTGGAAGATGCACACACGGGGCAGTTCTTTGCCTGGGGGGGTCTTTGCTTTTGTCATCCTTGGCACCGCTTTCCAAACACTCTAAAATGAAAACATTTTTTTATACCCAGAAGGGTCTATTTTTCATCACCCCAGAGCAGCACAGACCAAGAATAACTTTGCTGAAAGCTAACAAATACACGTGCTGGCTCAAGGCAAGAATCAGCCTGGCAATATATGCCCGCTTGCCATGAACAGAAAAACATCGCAGGGCCCGTCTCTAACCCCGGCCGTGACGAGCATCGCTCCCGCACCATTGAAACCGCAGCATGGGTGGCACACATGGTCCTGTCTGCCAACTCCAGCTAGCCTCGCTCCAGCTCCAAAAGAAAACACACTGCCAAAATCCCATCACTTCAAGCAGAAAGATGCAGCCTGGAGGAATTCAACAAGCCTGGAAGACTGCTGGAACAAACCACAACAACGAACCTGCAGAGAACTGAGCTGGCAAAGCCAAGAACACCAAGGCAGCTGCCGTCCTTCAGAAAAATCTTTCCTACATTATCAAACGTCATTGACTCGTTTGGAGCATCGTTGCAAGAAGCAGCCACCCTGGTTGCAAATCAGCTGCTTCCTTTTGTTATTTGCTGGAGCAAAACCATCCAAGTTAAAACTCAGTTTTGGAGATGGGAGGAAACATCTCCAGCCATTGAGCCGGTGGAAAAAAATTTCACTTTTCAAGTTGCCTGAGGACAACTGCACGCTTTAAAGGGCAAGAATTTGTGTGGGTGAGTCTGTATTGCTCTCCGTCCTCGGGCAGGAGGCATTTCAGCAGCTCAGGAGGACCCTGCTGGGGTTATGTCTGTGTTTGCCTCTTCTCCCATCTCTGGGTAGTAGGTACAGCTCATCAAACACTTTCTTCTGGGGATGCAGCAAGTGAGACAGATCACAGAAACTACCAGTACCATTAGGTCATTGCAATTTCAAGCTATTCAGTGTAGTGGTGATACAATTTAGTGCTGCCGGCCGAAATTCAAACTGCATTGAAGTCAAAGGGAATGTATCCACCAGGCTTTGGATCAGCCTGCAAAGCACATGGAGCACGTGGGCGCTTTCTCTTTTTGCCAGGGACAATCCAAGCAAAACTCAACCTCCTCCTTCCTTCAGCTGAAAGAAAGCATCAACAGAAGACTGAAATTTTGGCCTGAAAAGGAGCCAAGTACTGCTGAAAGCTGGCCCACGGTCCCTGCGCTGAGGATAATGAGAATTACTGAAGCGCCTTTGAAAAGCGCCTTGAGATTGTGCCATCTTATGTCCTGCTATAACACAGGGCTGCAGGAACAGCCAGGCTCGGAGCAGGGCAAGCCTCCCACGCCGACCACAAGGTTGCAGTCTCGTCCTCCCCGCTGCCTGGGCATCCTGGGCCATTGCAATGCAGCACCAGGCTTTCTCCCTTGCCCCGAACCTCTGGCAGATGCTCTGGGAGCTGTGCTGGGTACCTGGGGCTAGGGAGCAGGAGAGATGAAGCAATGGGAGGGAGAGGGGGGACCCCCATCTCATGAAAACCATCCTCAAAAGGATCCCCCACTATGTATTACATCCCCAGCTGGACCCTGACACACCATCCCTGATGAATGAATTACATGCACCCCCTTTCCTCCCAAAAGACATCGCTTGTATGCAGCAGAAAGCAGATATTTGAGACATCCCTTGGTCAGTCCACGGTATCAGCTGTTGCAGGCAAAGATGCAAAACCCCACACATCAAATCAAACCCCCTTTTCAGAAGTTACAGCATAATCTGCTCAAAGGAAAATTTCCATCTTGTTCCCTCCTTTAGAGTTTAGTGTGCACCCTAAAGCAGGAGGACTTGATTCCAGCACTCATAGATGCTTTTAAATCCTCGCTTTGTAGCTCTGGCCCCTCTAGTAACTTCCTATGAAAAAGGGAAACCGCTTTGCTGGAGAACTGCGCAAAACAGCTTGCCTGAAAGGCAGCCATGCGTTCGTGCGCTTGACCTGTTTTTCTCACAACCTGAAAAGACCCACGCTAGTAGCAAACCCAGCACGTGGTGACGGTCCCCACAGCAGCGTGCCGGGTACACGCCAGCAACTGCCTCGGCACAACTCGGCTGTGGAGGGGTGATGGGGCGAGAGCCCACTGTGCCAAGGGGGTGTAAAGGGAGGAAAAAAAAAAAAACAAACAGCTTTTCATATTCTGCTACCAATTTTGTTTTTCTTGCAGGCTGGATCCTCTTCCCAGCCCACCCACGGCAGGCAGCTCGACCCCGCCGTGTGCTGTTTCCAGGCAAACAGCTGGGGAACGTGTGCAGCCGGGCAGGTTTTACGCACCAGTGTGTTTGGGGAGTTGCCAGCCACTGACTGCATCCTTCTTTCTCCCCTCTTCGAAGGAGAGGTTCTCCATGGCACAGAAGTGAGAGCAAGGAGAGCAGATGCTCAGGGACATCCTGAAAGGCTCTGGGGCCGAGTTTCACTTGTTGCTTCAGGCACCTGTCGTATAGGGTGGGCATTTTTGGATGCAGGGTGCTGAGGGCTGTTGCCTGGGGGTGCTGAGCACTTCTGAAACCCAGAAAAGTGTATGGGCCATGCAGCCTGGGGAAATGAAGGCAGGGACCAGAGTAGATCCCCCCGTCCACATTCATCAGTGAACGTGGCAGGAGGTGAGGGTGGTAAAAAGGTGTTACCTGAATGTGAATAAATGCAGACTGGGAATGCAAAAGGCATCCCCTACCTCGGAGCACAGTCCGAGTGCTAAGGCTCTRGACCAGGATCCCCATGGGAATAAAACAGGACCAAAATCTTAAGTACTGTAGGATGGAGCRTGGTTTCTGAAAGAGAACCACAGGGGCTGTTTGATGACTCAGTCCCTTCTGCCTGGCACCAAACAGCAGCATCTGTTTGTGTCCTGCAGCCCGAGTAAAGAATTCCTTTTTTTTTTAATATATGAGCACAGCCATGTCCTGCCTTCCACGCCAGCACTGGTACAGCCACAGGGCAGAGTATTAATTCTCTCCTAAGCTGGTGTGACGTTCTCATTATAGCAACCCGCTGTCAGCTCCTCCGGGTTGTGTGGCTCTTGCCCTCGCTGCTGCAGAGCGGATGGAGCCGGGTGACTCCTTGTCCCATCGCGGGGAGCCGAGCGCTGCCCATGACRATTTTCAACCACCTCCTGCCTCTCGCGACGTAGTCACACGCAGAGAGGTGGTAAGGGACAGGGTGGAGAGACAGGACCCTGCTCACGGGGCTCTACCAAGTGGGTAGAGGAACGAAGACCACCAAAAGCCCAAAAGGTTTGTTACTCTGGACGTGTCCAGGATTGCTTTGCTGCGTGACAGTGTTTGCGACGTGGACATACCTTCACAGCGATGGCACGTACTGCGCTCTGCTGAACCCAGGAGCTTCTCTGTACTCTGAAATACCACAGAGGTAGGACCTCTCCCACCACGCTGCAGGGACCAGAGAGTGAGGAAGGGCCCATTGCACTTGCAGAGCTCTGCATTGGGAAAATGCCGGCTTGGCCCCATCTGGAAGGGATTATCAGAAGAGCTGTTTGTCAGCTGCTTCCAGACAGAGGAAGGGCTGCGATTTTACACCACGAGCCTCCCCCGGAATAAAAACCAGACAGGCGAGGAGATTTATTACACATAAACCTCACAGGATTACAAATGCCCCATGGAAGGAGACCTGCCTGMGAGGGTGTTTTTTAACTGGCATGCAAGAACAGAGCAGCCTCGCCAAAATTACCTTGGAGCATGGAAAATGGAGCAGATCCCTGGCTGGATTAAACAATGGCATCAGCAAATGCCTAGTTTGAGAAAGGAGGGGGAAAGGAGAGATGAGGCTCTGACTTGAGGACCACCCAGGAGATGAAAGATGCTTACTTGAACTGCTGCTGAGCCCTGCAGCTTCGGCTGGTGCCTACATCAAATTCAGAGACTGTGATGAACCCCCAGACTGATCTAGTTGCAAATTACTTCAGTGGGATTTGAGATCCCAGGGAGTGGGATCTGGTCTCATTCCTCCCTTCACCAAGGAAGAGTTTGCATGCAAGAAATCGTCCCTAGAGATGACTGTACAGTATTGTCATAGATTTTTTTATGTCTTGTTTACCTGTTCCCAAATTGCAGGAGTCATTTGTATTTCTTTGTTGCTAAGTTTTCCACAAAAGCTTTGCTAAAAATCAAAATTGTGTTTGAAACAGATATCGAGCATGTTTTGTTTCCTGACAACCACACGTAGAGATTCAATTTGTATATGCTTCTCGGTGAATATGTCATACTGTGATTGCTCACACATTAACTGACACAGCAGAGCTGGATTAGAAACGTTTTTTCTATTCCACGAGAATTTCAGAGACTAGTAAAAAAAACAATGGGTTTGAAAGAGACCTTGATGTTTTGTAATATGTAAGACAAAAAGGGTTTACTATTTAATTAGCCAAAATGTTAGACCAAAAAGGATGCTTTAGATTTTGAAACAAGTCAGTATGGAAACTTATAACTATTTTCTTCTTCTCCCAAATTAAAAGGATTTCAAAYTGGGAAAACAAAAAGGAAAACTTTGGGGAAATGAAAGGAAGACTTTGTCTTGTGAATAGTCTCAGTTAAATGAAATCGGACATTTTCTGCCCGAGCCCAAGCCAGAAGCTGCGAACCCAATCCAGCCACTCACAGACAGCATCACCCTGACAAACRCTCTTCTCTCAACAGTATCAGCTCACGTTTCTCCTAGAAAAACAAAGATAACGACTAACTTCCACACACTGTGTGCAGATAGTGAGTAAACTTATGCTGCTTATTATCCTACATGCAGGGACATAACTCTCTCCTTGATCTTCATTAAAGAGAGAAGGGAAATTCCAACGTTTCGGAGGCTTTGTTATTATCTTGAGTACTACAGCAGAACTAGAGAAAGCATCTAGCAAGACAAGACAGAGGATGGCTTTCAGGGACAGGGCACAGCAGCTCAGACATGCATTGGGTCTGTGAAACCGAGCTGGAGAATTCCCAGCAGTGACCTTTTCATCTGCCCATCAGCGTTGCTGCAATGGGGAATTGCAGAGTCAGAAAAAAAGACAGAAAAGGAAAAGAAAAAAAAATATCAAACCCCACACTCATTTTTGTGGTATAAACACAAGATTTGCCTCAAACACAGATCTGTGAACAGCTATTTTCACAGCAAGGCTACAGGAGTCAAATTCGCTCCTGCAGTCGCCGGCCGCAGCAGGGCCCCGCGGTGSAGCGGGCAGCATGCCTGATCCCCTGCCCTGGCTGCACCGTGCTGCCTGCACGCGGGGGGGGACACCCCCCTCCTCACGCCTGTTTATGCACCAACACCCCYGCTCCTTGAATTTCACACCTGTCAGGCCCTCCTCTTATCCCCCTCTTAGATCTGCCTGAGCCTCAGAGCACATATTTTTGACGTGCTTTGCACTGTCCCTGATGCACACGCGCGTGGCCACGCTGCTCCGTATCTCCACCGCTCGCGCACACGTATGCGTCTACGGTTCACCAACACATTTCTGCTCTCTGCTACGGTGCTTTCCCTTTGCGTTCGTCAACACAGAAACCCTTCTGCTCCTTGCACTCATCTGTCGGATCTYGCTTTCCGCGCACACATCACCAGTGGGCAACCACACGCGCGAGCAAACCCCGGATGCTCACAGCACCTCTCCCCTCCGCAGCCAGAGGGAACCAAGGGATGCTGACGGCTGGCGGTGGGCAGGCAGGTGCGGAGAGGGAGAGAAAGGAGAGGAAAAGACGTATTTTTCGAAGTGAAGTTTAGCTGCAGGGTTAACTGGATGATGAATGATGGCAGGCGCACGCTTAACCGCATCCCGCTAGCAGAGCGCTCTTGCCTCTCTGCCCACTGCGGTGCCAACGTAGTGGCTCCATTGCAGCGAATGCTGTTTCAAGGTTACTTAAGCAATAAATTATGTTATATGCTTAACATCCCCAGAAATAACACCCACCCGTGACTTGCTCATCCTCCCCATTTATTTTCCCTTCGCAGATGCATGGCTGGAAAACTGCTCCAGCTTTCACCTCATTACAGGGAAGGAGGGGCCGTTTCCATTCAACAAGCTGCAGAAACAGCTACAGCTCGATAACAAAAGTAACAGGGGCCAGGTCCTCCAGCAGCACAACCTCTTCTTGCTCCGATGAAGTTTTGGGAGCTGTGCTGATTTATACCAGCCATGGATCTACTTTCTGCTACATATCATGCAAACCATCAGAAAAAATCTGTAGTGGGTTCAGGCATGAGGTAAAAACCACAAGGATCAGTGGCAGAGCTGCTAAAGGSGAATCGTTGCAGAGTAATGCCCCCGTGTACACTGCAAACTGCAGATGGAAAGGAAAAAAACTTAAAGGGCCTGATTCCCCCTCCAGTTTTAACCGCACATCAAGAGGACTGATCCCAGAGGAATCAGTCACCCCTTTCCCCCAGTGATTCCAGGTATAAGCAGCAAGTTTCAGTCCTGGAGAAGTCCCTTTATGCCCAGAGCTGGACACTTTCTTTCTAGCACTGAGACAGGAGCTGACCTAATCTCGTACCTCACGTCAGCCTCTACCCAGCTGCACCTTGGTTAGATGCATCTAAAAGGGCAACCCATCTGCTCCTCCATCCCGCCTGGCACCGAGCATCCCCGGGGGAGAGCAGCGCAGAGGCCTGGTCCGTCCGTCCTTCCTCACGATGCCGTCTGGCTCCGTCAGCGGCGTTGCCCGACATGCTCTGCTGTCAGACCTTTGCGTGCCAGATACCCTTGTAGGCAGCTGCATGCAGGATTAAGAGCAACATGTTCAAACCATGTACAATTATGTGCAACTGTTTCTCCACTGCAAATAGATGGAGTAACAATGGAGCAGCAGTTACGGTCTCGCATTAGTAATTTCCAAAGGACAGTTGTGTGGCCACTGTCCATTACAGCCAGGGCAAATGAAGATGAATGAAAGTGAGTTTGGATGCTCCATATGCCTCTGTTTGTTTACTGGATTACGGGAAACAGCACAAGGGAAAAATTCCAAGGGGCAAACAGTTACAATTKCTATGTGAATCCCAGAAAATAATGCATTTAGCTGCAGATGCAAAAATCAAGTCACCTGAGATTTGAGTTTTACCTAGTCCTACCTCTCCATTGCTTTGCTGCAGTGGGTCTCAGAGCTCTTATCAGCCATAATCTCCAGCAGCCCTAGATGGGGAATGAACAGTGGCATCCCCAGMCTGCAGAGAAACCACAAAGACATAACGCCATGATGAAAAAATGAACCTGGGAAGACCATTAGGAGCTGTCTTAGAGSAATGGAGTACCACCAGGTCCCAGCAACTTCACCTGGTACAGGGGGAGGAGGGCAAACATGGAGCTACGAAGGAATAAACCCTCAGCACCTCAACTAAAACTCCAGAAGGCAGGGGGCAAAACAAACTTCATGGACATACCTGAAAATTTGGCCTGAATTTCAAGGTCATGTAGTAAATTAACAAGAACAGGACCCAGGTGTCCTGAGCATGATCCCTTTCTACCCTAATCAGCATGGCCTCACATAACCATTTGTGCAATTGGCTTATTTCACAGAGTGACTTATAGATGCTATTGTAAGCAGATCCAGTCAATACATTTATTTTCCTTTTGATATACAGCTACAATAGGAAGCCATGCATGAAGTTTATTAAACCTGGCTAATTTTCTATCAGTTCTGCAAAATATCGATTCTATGCATTAAGTTATCTGGCTCAGCCTCAACCTGGAAAGAGAATCATTTAAAAAACAACAACAAAAAAAGCATCCAATTCCTCTGAAACAAAGCTAATCTGAGACTGCAAAGTGTCGCTGTTCTCATGGGCAGAGCCCTTTGATCGATTGAGCCAAAGACAACTGTGTTATTTAGGAGCCATTTGCAAGCTGGCAAATTAAACAAGGCTTTTTTTTTTTTTCTAGAGGGCGGGTAGGGGGAAGAAGTAACAGCTTTACAGTAGCAGTAAAACATCCAAATGATTTCCCCCCCCGCCCCCGACAGAGCCAGATTCTGCAGGTTATAGGGGCAGGAAAGCAGCACAGAAGGATCTGCCATTCTCCATCTCCCCAGGACCATGCAGGGGCTGAATCCCTTTGCTGTACCAATATTTTGATGTTTCCCTGGTGACCCAAGAGCACAGCTGGCCTCTGTAGGGGTCCAGGGCAGGATCCTGACACGCAGCAAAAGCATGGAGGAGGTACCCCAGTGCCAAGGGTCCAAGCCTCGTGGGAGGGTGARCCTCTCTGTAGGACAGTAGCTTGCCCTGCTCCTGAGCACCCCAGGTAGACAACACTTAAAACAACGAGTTTTTGCAGGTGTCTGGTTCTTCAGAGCACAACTGCAAGCCCTGCCCAGCAGGCAAGTCTCAAGCTTAACCCCTGGCTCTCWGCCTTTCTCAGAGCATTTGCATAGTAAAACCAGAGGCAGGGAGTTGTCTTTCTTTAAATCTTAAAGCTTAACTGATATTCTGCACAGGCAAACCATTACTGTGTCCATATTGTGATGGAAAGCAACAATAGATGTAAAGATGCTATCTAAACCAATATGGCGACGTGTTTTACCACATCAGTCTCGTGGTGCCTACACTTGGATTAGCATGTCAGGCCAACTTTCAGCGACTTCCTTTGGTTTAAACTTAACCTGCTGCTTCTCCTGTGCCGTAGGCTGCTCGAGACCAGCTGCGAAGCATCATTGTACAAGACAGAACATATGCACAAGTAAACAAATTAAGGCTATCTCCAAAACAACAGGCCCCTGGCTTCCTGGAAGAGCTGCAAAGAGAAACTTAATCAACAGCAGCGGGTGAAACGGTAAAGGGGAGGAGATGGACCTCTGCTAATGAAGGCGATGCTTTCAGATTGCAAATGCTGGCTCGCAGCACGCAAGGAGGCAACGGCGGGGTCAACGCCAGCGACACAAGCAGCACACGGAGCTGGCAATCACGCTGGCTCCAAGGAAACTCTGGTTTTCACAGCACAGAGCAGCCAGTTGAAGCACATGCGGAAAGAAAAACAAGGAGCTGAGTGGGGCACAGGCTCAGCCTTGCCAGTGCCTGTTCAGGGGGTGAGAGCTCAGCTGTCGAGGCTGGATTAGGGCCAGTATCACAGCCTCTCAGGGCCTCCCTGGCTCCCTCCCCAGGGGCTCATTAACGGTCTGCAGTTGCAGCAGTTAAATCGGTTGAATACCGGGGTAGTTAAATCTCTGCACACCTCTGCGCAGATGCTTTGGCATCAGTTTAAGCCTGCTTGCCACTGGCTTCACCTTGTGTCTTTAAATGGAGTGCTGATGTGGGAAAAGAAAATAGCAGAAACCTTTCCCCGCGCTTCCCAACTACAGGCAGGTCCCTCTCCAGCTTCACCCCGGAGCTGAAGATTCTTCTCTGCTGAAGACCTGTGCCTTGACCCTACGGGCCCAACCGGAGTGCAGTTGCTTACAGTGTATCCTCATGGGAGCTCGTGACCAGCAAAATTAAACTGCARCAAGTTTTATTGCAAAGTGTGATAATTTAGCATTGAAGAAAATCCATATTTTTCAAAACACACATGCATGCACCTGGCTGTTTGCCCCTCTCTAACCTTACGTTTTTATGACTAGCTAAATCTCCCTGGTTTTCCTTTTACCCTGAAAGAGCAAGACAGCCAGAGTATGTTCTCTTAGCAAACCTGGAAACCCTCGGAGATATCCCAGGGTCTCTCAGGCCAGTTCTTGCAGCCTCCTCGCTTTGCACACCAGCCTCACCTCCCTTTGCCAAAGCAAGCTGCTGGAGCCCCAGCTCCTCCTTACCTCAGGCCCCAGTCTCAGAGCAGAGGCTGGCACTGAAGTCTAACACAAATCCCCTGGTGTGATAACAAGCAGTCCGGGCATCTGAAAGCACGAGCAAATTGTCCACGATTTATTTGGGGTTACATATGCCATCACTGGGTCAGAGCTCCTTTGCCTCAAGAGGATGCAACATCTGCTCACAGCTATAAAAACAAAATTAGGACAGTCTGACTTGCGATGGGTCAGTGTCTTTGCATGTTCACAGCCCGGTGCAGGATGCAAACATCCTACCAGCAACCCAGCTAGGGGAGAGTGCTCTCACCCATTGTGCACATGGCCGGACCTGGGCAAGCCTGAATTTGAAGGAGGGGCAGTTCAAATTTAAATCAGGTAAAAATACAACTCGTACCCAGTCAAAGGCTGAAAGGTATGAGCTGCTTCATTATGGTGTGTACCCTTGCTCATGAACACAGGCTAAAYGGAGAGAGGGGAGAAGTTTTCTTTGACAGATGGATGCCCACAGACAGAGCTACCACAGATTATCATCACACCTCCAGGTCAAACAGATGTTTCCTTCCAGATACAGATGTGCCAATGGAACAGATCACTGCCCCAAGATGCTATTTGCTCCCTCCCTGCCAGATGTTCCTAGGCCTACAGTCCTGACAGCTAACAGAAAAGTATTTAAAATAACTGGCTGATTTAAGACAAGTATCTCCTTAATCCTAAGAAGTTAGAGGCTGTTTTATGGCCTAGACTACAAAGATTTGTATAGCTAGTTTATTATATTTTTAAAGCTGCCTTAATGTAACAGTAGAGGATCTGCTATTCACCTTAGGCAAGGCAGGAGGAAAGCTAGACTCACACTTAGGTTGGAAGAAATAAGAAATATGTAATAACCTAGGTCTTATTACTGCACAACCTAAAATCCCCTTGAAGCACACGAGAAGAAATCAGTGTCTTCACTACCGTAAAACGTGGAAGTTCATTGCTTTTCCCTCTTTGCAATTTCCTTCTCTAGCTGGAAGGGCCTGTATCTGGGACTGAAACGTGGAGAAGTCCGACTCTGCACAAAGGATCAGCACCTCCATTTGTAAAAAAGCAGTACGGCTCTAATCCTCTTGTTCTCCCCAGTAACCAGGAAAGCTGCAGTTCTTTATTTTTGAGCAACTTCTCTGTCAACACACGCATGGGCACACCAGGCCCAGCAAACATGGAATCAAAAGCCACAGAAGAGCCAATTCAGCTGAGCGCCTGCATTGGTCTGGATGGGTTCCCAATTCACCATGTTGGCAGAGGACACCAGCACCAACGACCAGCACTGTCAGGGAATGAATCAGGGAAGTTATTCCTTGATAACTGTTTCTGGGTAGGAATATCTGTGCAGATCCCTGAGCATCGCTGCTGAGCACAGCCAGCACCCCTTCCCTCTCTTAGCACCCTCTTTCCTTTTACCCTAACACCATCTCATTTATAACCTCCTTATTTAAAATCCCAACTCTTTTCTGAAGTAGCAAATTCTCCAATCCAAGAAGGAACCTCTTTAGCCCATTCTCATCTCAACAGGAAGGGAAATCCCAGCCCATTTTGTCACGCAGGAAGCCCACAATACCTACAAGCATTTCTGCTGGCTCCTGGAGTCTGAATGAGCTGCGTCTTATCGTTTTTCCAACCCATGCTGTTTTTTCCAAGTCCTTTTCCCAGACAAACCAGCATCAAGGACAAGCACGCAGCTCGAGCCGTACAGACCTGCATGGCACTTGCAAAAGGGGCTCTGCATTACTCAACCATTAAATCCTGACACAGRGATATGCTGTCTGTGGTCTGGCATGTAGTTCCAAAGGTGGTGTGAAGGTCCATTCACAGGTTCTCAAGCAGCCTGGAAACCCTGTACCTGCCCTGGTGGGATCACTGCAGGAGGCTGTCAGCACCCTACAGTGTAGCTGTCATGAAAAAAGGGGTCTCCAAAGGGCTGTGCTAGTCACTAGTCACACCTGAGTGGTGTAAGATGGCAGGATCCCCTCCATGACTACTGGGAAAAGAGCTGCACATGTAGAGACTTGCCTTCACAAGACGGATCTGGCACATCGCCATACCAAGCTGAGATGCAGGTCTGATTTTGGCTCCTGCTGCACAACCCATCTCACTCCCTGAATCCAGTAATTTTCAAATCTGGGCTTTTGCTTGGGTCTCATCGCTCATCAGCRGTGGATTGTGGGAGCTAAACTCCTTGTCGTAAAGCAGCGATTCCATTTTCCTCTGGTCTTAAGCAGCTTCAATCCATCTTACTGCATTACAGAGCCCGCGCTGATTGTTCTGCTGTAGTGAGTAATAACAACTTGTACTTTGCAGATTACCCCAGGGAACCACGCTGCTGGCTCTGCTGTACCACCGTCTCCGCAGGGCGGGCACACATCTGCCCACAGCACCCCCCGAGAGAGGGATGGGGCCGCAGGAACGAACACGCAGAGAAATTTGGGTGGGAAGATGTGGAAGAGCAAAGGGAGCTGGYGTGTGGCTGGTAGCCATGGGGAAACTGGGACGCCCAGTCCTGCAAGGGGTGAACATCCAGGTGAACATCACGRGATGGGGGACAGGGAGAGGGTATTGGGGAGGGAAAATGATGAAAAAATGGGACAAAAGAGAAAGGGAAGATCAGGAACAGCTGGAAGAGCATGCGCTTGTGCCATCATGGTGTAACCTCATGTGGAGAGCAGGATGGAAAGCTGCTGTGACTGGGCTTCACTGGCATGGCATGGAGGAAGGGCAAAGCATGTTTTCAGCCATGARAACAGGGCAGAAGCAGTTTTTGCCCAAGTCTCCTCCTTTTTTGCACACCTAAATTCCGCAGAGCAATCCAAGGGGAGGAAAACACAGTCCCCTGTGAAACAACCCCCTCAGAGCTGCAGCTGCTCGCTGCAAGGCCCTGTCAGGGCTGCCACTGTGATGGACCACAGGAAGAAAAAAAAGAAATAAAGATGGGAGRTAAATGGACATGAAGGGGAGAAGATGGGGAAATGTGGAAGAAGTGTGAGGGGAAGGCAGAGGTGTCCCATGAGGCAGCAGCCCTTGCGGAAGGCCGGAGAARCTTCCGGAATGCAACGGTCAGCCTGGGCTGCCTCAGGCGCCTGCCAGGAGCCTCCCCCTTGGGGCCGAGGYGCCCCAGCCCCCTGTCCCTGCTGCCACCGGCATGTGGCACCCGCTCCTGTCCTCTTTCTGCACGGCCACCGTGTTCCTGTGCCTCCAGTGGGCTGACAGCAGCCATGCCAATGGCACCGGGCCGGGTGGCTTAGCTCTTGCTGCATGCCTGGGGCAGCCCCTCACCGAGGGCAAGATGGTGGGCGGCCCCGCTCTCCGCCATGGCCACACAGCGTCCGTGGCCCTCAGCCCCCAGCGCCGCTGGGCCGAGGCCCCTCCTGCTCAGCGAGGTGGACACAAGATCACCACCAACTCACCGGGCTTTGGGGAYGTGGCACCGGGTAATGGGGAGATCAAGGGAGGTACCATGGTGGCCTTCATCATGGAGGTGAACATGAGGCTTCGGGGGAAGATCTGCCAGGCTGAGCAAGGGACCATTCTCCTCCTGGATGAGTGCTGCTTCTGGAATGACATTGTGTGGAGCTTCAGCCACCATGCCTGCAGGTGCCTCGCCCACGATCTAGACCTCCTTTACTACGGTCTGATTCTGCCAGCCTGCAAGGTCACCAGCATCCTGATCACCACAATAACAGGCATCCAGCTTCTTGCAAGATGCATGAAGAGTTACCAAAGCCAGAGGAAAAGCAAACAGCACAGCAAGGAATGGTGGCCAGGGTCTCCCCCCAGCATGGTTTGGGGGGCTGCCGACTACCCTGAATGTGCCATCTGCCTGCAGGCGTATGAACCCGGTGAAGCACTGAAGTTGCTGTCCTGCTCCCACACCTACCACGGCAAGTGCATCGACCTGTGGCACTGTGCTCAGCCCGGGAGCAAGACCTGCCCGCTCTGCCTGCACAGCGTGAGCACAGTGGTGTTGATCCCCCTTGGTGCACACAGAGAACACGAGTAACCGGGGAAGGCTCACCCAAACTCCCTCCTGGAAAAATCAAGACACCCCCCCATACACACCCCCACCAGCTCTGTCTTCTACTCTCCCTACAAATTCAAGCTCCAGCCAATGCCTCTCGGGAAACACGAGCACAGCATAGGATTAAAAAAAACCATATGGAAATGTAGGAGTAGGGAATACAGACTGGAAGGACAAATGGAATACTGAAGACGTATCCTTGGCTCTGCCCAGTTTGGGCAGCTGATCCCACACAGGTCTGCTTCACACTAGAAGATTTGCGAAGGCCGCAGAACAGCAGCAGYGGCTAGCTCTTGCCAAGCCCCTGGACAGCATCCCGAGGTTCCTTCTCTTACTCTGTTTCTTAAGCTCTCCCTCCCAAACGCCTGCACAGACAGGTTTATTCCAAAGGGGCAAATTACCACAGTTACCAGCTAATTTCTACCGCAAAACCTAGGCTGAAGAAACAAGCACAGTTCTCTACATTCTTTTTTTGCATGCAGATAGTTAAAAAGAACAAAAAACCTGCTAAATAGAGATGTTTTTGCTTTATGTCCAAGGTTTTCAGGGCGTTTTGCCAAAACTAGAAAAGGCAAGATATTGGTGCTGGAAATAATATTTAATAAAGAAGATGTCTCCCTCCGTTGCAAGGAAAAAAGCTGGAACTGGAATCCATTTCCAGACATGGGTACTAAGTTGCAGTGGCCCAGATTCATTCAACTGCCTTTTTTAATTGTGGGCATTAGCAGATTATGGGTACTTTTGTAGCAGGTCCATAAATCACTGCTTTATAATCCTCTGTACGCATTAGGGCCCAGATTATCATGCTTGTACATGGTAATAACAGAGGAGAGATTGCCTGGACCCCTGGGAAATCCAGGAGAGGCACCTGGTAGAGCACAGGAGCACACAGTGCCAAGACATGTGTAGAGGACAGTGCACAGAGCAGGGCTTGCAGAGCTCCCACAAACCTGCTCTCCATCCCTCCCATAGCGGTCAAGAGCAAGGCACAAAACCTCTCCACACACACACGACTCCATTTCTCATCTACCCAGCTCACATTTTGGGTGGTGACTCCGACTGTTTCAGCTATCTTTTCTGAAAAGACATGGGTCATCCTTTCCTTTCATCCTAGATGAAAGGAGGTGGTTACATGCACCAGTTTCTAAATCAGCTTCTAGCAAAAAAAAAAAAAAAATCATTAACAAAAGGGTGCAGGTCTGCCTTCCAGCTGGCTTGCTGCAGAGCTGGGCACTTGCTCAGTCAGCAGGAGGGAGGTAAAAGTGTCCCATATATCTTTCTTTTAAGAGCAACTGGGAGCACTGGAAGCACAAAGGTTTTCACTGGAAGGTCACTAGATGGCCCCAGATCTTCCTTCACAGCAAGTCACTAGTATTTCAGCTCCGGGAGCCTAGTCCTCACTAATCCTATAGCGTGACCCCAAAGCAGCGGCGTGCACTGATAAGAAGGGCACAGAGCTAGAACCAGGGATACCTGCCAAGATGTCTTGAGCAAAGCATTTAACCCTCCATCGGCTTTTTCTGCTCCTGGCCTTTGGCTGTTGAGGGCAGGGAGAGGCTGTTGTGTGTCTGTGCAATGCCACTGCCTGTGGACCCGAGATGCCAGCCTAATACAGATAAAGGACAAGAAGTCTGATCATGTACAAACTCACACCATCCCACTGCCAGGCTGCTCTTTTCATGCTGCAAAAACCTCAGAGGGGGAAAAAGCCATCTAGACATATTCCCCAAGTTAAATCAGAGCTGGATCTGGAGCCTCTAATGCGTGTTTTGTTGGAGTTGTAATGATGTCCACGTGAGTCAGTCTCCTCCGCATCTCTGTTACAGCTTAAGCTGTTTGGACAGGACCAGGGTTAGATTTTGCTAGCAGTTATGTGGGTCTAAATCAGCATTAAATTCCTCTGGATTGAGCAGACACTTCTGTGGAATAGAAGTAGAAGGAGGAGCTGGTTTTATATCGCAGCTCCTGCACTAAGTGATAGCCCCAAAGAAGAAGTATAAAGGAACACAGGGACTTTGGGAGTGATGGGGTAAGTGATCGGTTAATAGAGGTAAATGGTCTTTTCCTTTCTTCTAGCTTGGATCTTTGTTCAAGTGGTAAAATGGGACCCGTTCCCTGTAATTGCTCTGCTCGTGCACACAACTGCTGCCTCCCACGTGTGGCTTGTTGACATTTAAATAAATTGCAATTATTCTGACAAAGTAGATTGCAGGGACTCCAGAGAAAGTGGGTCAAGAATAYGTCCAGGAGCATCTGCAATGTATTTAACACATGAATATAACAGGGGGTAGGGCAGGATAAGAAGGAGAGTGTGGTGCTGGCTGTAATGAATGCAGCATGGGGCTGGAGACAGCCCCACACCACAGCGGGATGCTTGGCTGAACCTCAGCTAGCAGGAGCCAACGCCTCCAGGGCACTGACGATGGAGGAGGCRGACAGCAGTGATGCAAACGGAAAGCACGGAGGGAACCRGAAYGGACAGAGCACCACTTTGGCTCTTYGAGTGAAGACCATCTTGGCCAAAGCCCTTCTTCAGCCCTCCTCTCCTTCCTTCTGCAAAAGCATTCGGGGATTTCCAAGGGGGTTAAGGGCTAGGGTTTCCTATCTCACACTGCCTGTGGGTGGGATAKGGGTATCCTGCTCCCCATCCAGACTTCAGCTTTTCCTCTTTCCTCACTCCCCAGAGCCTTCTCTGTACCCCATTCCCCTCTTCCTTGCCTTCCAACCTCTCTTGAAGAGAATTTGKTTTTTTGCCCACACCTCTCTGGGTTACTGCTAAGAATTACTGAGATCCAGGTTGGAAACTGCAAACGCCYGATTTCTCCTTTTATCCAAAGGTTTTGGTGAGCAAGCCAGGATGGCTGCTCACTCCTGCCTTGCGGATTCTAGGATATAAGAGATGGTGCTAGAGCAGCCAGGAGATAACAGCACACAGAATACAGAGGGGATCCTTCCTTGGTCCCACGTCTGTCACAGCTCACACAGACACATGGCTCCTTGTCCAGCCCCAAAGACAAACCTACCCCTTATGCAAGCAGCAGATGTCTGGCAGTACAAAAAGCTTTGATCTGGAGGCAGAAATAGAGCATTAAGTGCAAGTGAAGAGGCAAAGATTTTAAGGAACRCTAAGATGATGGATGCCATCAGAAGAAGCATAAGACCAAGCCAGAAATGCACCCCCAAAAAGGTCTCCCAGTGTACCTCCATTTTTTTCTTCATCTCTCATTCTGCTAGAAAGCATTTGGCTTCTCCCCCTTCCCCAAACCTTTTCCTTGGTTTTTTTTTTTTTTTTTTAAATGCATCAAAATGTCTCCCTGCAAGTGTAAAACTCTTTAGATGAGGGGAAAATAAAATCAATTTGAAGTCACAGCTGCTGGGAGTCTCTGGCACACACACACACACTGTCTGCTGACATTTTCTGTAGCTCTTTTCCCAGTGAAATCTGTCTCAAGCAGAGCCCAAGGGGGCTAGTAACAAATCAGTTGCCTAGTACACGAGTGATTTTTTAAACTACAGGTCCAACACAACTGCACTGGAAACCACGGGGCTGCTCTCAAGTGGATCATTAAACAGAAAAGGGCTGTTTGTTAAAAGGTACAGGTTTTTAGGGATTTGTGGTTCCAAACTGACCTGGATTCACTGCATATTCAGACCTGGTTTGTTCTGACAACCAGGAGAGCTATTGCATCCCCATCAGGCTGGTGTTCCTCTGGGCACCGAGCAGTCACCATACGAGTTGGGAATTGCCTGAAAGATGGGAGCTTCTGCTGTCAAACACTCTGGGAGGGAGGGACAACACTTGTGCCTTATGCTTTCCCCTCCTTTTTCAGCTTTTTCACCATAACCAGAATTTCTGAGTCAATTTTTATAGCTAGAAGCTAAAGTCTTTTTTCAGCCATTTGATTTCCAGCAGCTGAGGTTTTAAAGTAAATAAGGTGAAAAGCCTCAATACAAAATGGTAGCTCTCCCAAGCTCATCCACCACCCACTCCCACTGTKGTAGGACAGGAGCCCAACAAACTCAGACTTGGGCTCTTGCTGGGGCTATCAGCCCCTTCAGCAAATCTCGCTGCTCACTCAGGGACCTTGAAGGTGGATCTGCCCTCTCAGAAGTTTGGGTAATGGCAGGGTGAGGCCACACAGGCAAACAGACTTTCAACTTCCACTAGCTGCCATTTTGACTGACAGTTACCAATCGACTTATYTCAAATGACAGAAACCCCTTCAACCCCAAGCAATTTATTTGGCTTGGTATTGGTTCAAAGATCACGATTTTAAGGAAAAAGTACATGTTCACCAGACCAATCCAAGCTGCCACACACCCCGCCCCAGCAGCGGACAGAGGCTAACGGCTCGTTCCCACTCTGCCATGTTTTCCAGGAATTGCTTTGGCCACCAGCATGAAGCATTCCAGTCTGCAATGGGCACGTAACCGATGGGGAGGCTTATTTATCCTGCCTGCACATCATTAGCAAAATGAAGTCAGTATCCTATCGGTACCCAGAGGGAGATGAAACTAGGAGCTATGTGCATGGAGCAGATCAAAAAGGAAGGGGAGAAGAAGCTTAAACGGGTTGGCAGTGGACCCAGCCTTAGGAAACATTCACTGGGTGATGTCACAGGTCTGCAGAGATGATGTAAGGGTGTTGCTTAGCAGCTAGAGACAACAAAAGAGACAAGTTCTATCCCGGGAACCTCCAAGCYTACAGAAAACCTGCAGAAACCTCTAGGGCAGAAACAGGTTTTGACCTCCATCCTGCTGTGGCTCCAAGTTATGGCACGGTGATAAAACCCGGGTGGGATAGTGCCTCTGGGATTGTCTCTTACACTTCTCCTTTGCGACCAGCCTGAAAACCTGCATTCTGAGCTACTCAACTGCATTCAGCATGAGTCTTTGGCTCCAACTTCTTCACTTTGTGGTTGCCTCTGCCTTCTACAACGCTGCTCTTGCAGAAGTCTTTGGTTACGTGGCTTACAATGACAGCTCCGAGTGCATTGCTTATAAAGCCCTGCCTGCATGCTTTGGGCCACGACTCCCGGCAGAAGGGCTGACAGGGTATTTGATGAGGGTGATACCCCCAAATGCTTGCCGTGCAATAGAGAATCCTCCAGCACTAAGAAAGGCCTCCGAGAAGTATATTGCACTCATACAGGGRCATGACTGCTCTTTTGTCAAGAAGGTCCTTCATGCCCAGCAGGCTGGGTACCAAACCGCTGTTGTGTACAATGTGGATTCAGAGCAACTGGTGACCATGATGGCTGATGACAAAGAAATCCAGCAGCTGATTAAGATACCATCACTCTTTACCGGACAGTCAGTCTCCCTCCACTTGCAAAGGACTTTGCAATGCGAAAAAGGGGCATACGTCAGACTTCTACCACCCAAATACTATGTGAGTCCTTGTCAAGACAATACTAAAATGCTGCAGGAAACTTTCATCATGCAAGATTTCAGGGACATATTCTACATCATCATTGCCATTATCTCAGTTCTGGTTGGCTTAAGCTGGTACAAGAGGGCTTGCAAGACAAAGCTGCACACATACAAGCAGGGAGACAAATACGAGACCTGTGTGATCTGCATGGCCGAGTACAAGGAAGGGGATTGCCTGAAGATCCTGCCCTGTTCCCATGCTTACCACAGTGCCTGCATTGACACCTGGTTCAACATCCAGCCTGGGAAGAAGACATGTCCCTTCTGCAAGCAAGGGGTGAAGACCTATGGGTAAGGTGACCTCCTGCCAGAGCAGGCTGGTGAAGATGTGGACGAGGAAGAAGACCACAAAGACRATGCATTCGTAGAAGGGCATGAAGATGAGTATGTTGAAAAGGAGGAAGATAATGCAAGCACAGTGGAAGGGGAAGGGTTTGATGCACTGGAGAAAGGCACCATTTGAGCTGTGACAGGGATAAGTTATCATTAAACCAAGGAAAATCTCCCCTGTGCTTTCCTTCAGCTCTTGCTCCAGGCTAGCTTTTATTGGGAAGCAATTAACACAGCAGTTTTGGCTCCCCTGCCCTGGTCCCCACAATGAAAGAAAAGCATGAAATCTCAGCTGGCAATATCAAAAACCCCTTGAGCCAGAGCAACAGGGGAGAAGCAAAAAGGAGGAGGGAAGCAGGGATTTAAGAACGTTTGGTATGGGAGCTGGTTTACACCTGCTAGGATGCTTCCTCAATTCCCTCYCAAAATACATGTGCATAGACACACAGGCACACACATGAACACACTGAATTGTGCTTTTTAGTGTTACYTAAGGGGAGTGCCCAGAAACGGGGAGAATTGTCCCCTGTGTGTTGCAGCCAGCAGGAACCATTTCCTAGCTTGACAAGTAGAGAGGAGAAAAAAAAATAATGGRGTACTAAAGCATAAAGATGAGGCAACTCCCCTTCTCATCAGCAGGAAAAACAGAGCCCACAAGCCCCCAGCACCTCCTCATCACCCACCGCACTGACACCCGCTGTCCCCACGCGTTGGGTGGCTCAGTCCACTGCAGAGGACAGCCTGGCCTTTAACTACACTGGCAGCAAAACCACTGCAAATATTGAGGGCACTTTAAACACTATCTCCTCAGACAGGAGGTGATGCCAGCAGGAGGTAGAGGTCTTTACAGCAGGATTCGCTTTGTGGACCTGGGTAGATAAAAAAAAAGAAGACTGAAACACTTCTGAGCATGGTGTAATTGGCTGGTTTTGCCTGCTGGCTGGCAATCTCGCACGCTCACAGAGGCTGACGTGACAGGTACATGTAACCTCCTGCTACCTAGATTGTTCCAGGTCATTGTCCAAATGTGCCTAAGCACCTTAAGGGGAGCTGGATTTATGTACTAACATGATGCAAACAGATCGTCATCTCTTYTCTAGATACACCAGGTATAGTCTTATTATTTGGGCAGCCTCTGAATACATTTCCAATCCTGCTTAAAGCGGGAGCACGAGTAGAAATCAGCGCTAGCTCCCCAGGCTGGTACGGGTGGCTCTAACACCCACTGTGGATGGGGCAGCCAGCCAAGTCCCAAACTGGATACAGAGCTGGAAAYACTCACAAGACCACTATTAGCATTTGATCTCATATAGAAGAAAGGCATAAAACCGCTTCAGTAAATGCCAAAAATTAAGGAAGTGAACAGCTCTAACATACTGTGACCAAGACATCAAACCTACACAGCTGTACAAAGGCTAAACKCCCAAATCAAAGGCTCTCCTGGAAACATAAAACATCCTATTTCTGATGGGCAGTATCCAARAAGTGGGCTATCATCAGATCACTCCATTAGGACCATGCAACAAGATGACACAACTATGGCCAGCAAATAAGGCTAGTGCCTTGAAGTATTTTCCTTTTGAGTGGTTGCATTAAGACTCAAAAAGCCAKGAGTTTAGAAAATGTTGCCCAAAATCATCATGCTGCAGAACTGAGAAGCATGATCCCTGCAACACAGAAWCCTTGGTGACTTTTGAAAATAACAGCACCTAGATTACTTGAGTATGTTTGAGATATCCATATCTTAGAAAGGGCTGGGAAAAGACACACGAATACATGTGATGGCCATTGACAAGGTGGACCTGAATCAATCACTCTTGCTCCAGGGAAACMCAGACAGCTTCAGGTGGGAGGAAGAGAGGAAACTGCAGTTTCACAATTTTTTTTTTTTTTGGCAGTGCAGAAGTTTCAAACCAATTTCTCCTRGAATGAAACATGACAGCATTTCCAAGGACTTGATGGAAACAAGTCTTTCTGCAAGTCCTCAGACTGAGCTGTTTCATTCCATTTGTGGAACAAATGGGGAAAAATTATTTTTAAGTCAGTTCACAAGAAAACTACCCTCCTCTGCAGGGTGTGCAGCCTCCTGACAGCCATAAATCACTTCCATTGCAGAACAAGGCCCCTCGGGGTGCCTGAGAAGGCAAAGGCAGTTGTCTCCATCTGAGGAAGGAGACAGGTCCTTCAGATGGTGATYAGCAGCAGGAAGTTCATTTAGGTGCCTTTCATTGCCTTCTGGAGGTAACTCTTCCGTCAGCAACTTGGAGAGAGACAGGACTGGCTTAGCTAAGCTAAACAAATGCCTTCTTCACCCACTGCTGAGCATCTGGAACTGACCTGAAAGCTCCCCTGGGTCCATAGCCTCCCCGAGATAGGTAACCCCAAGTTCTCCAAGGGAAGGAATAAAAGGAAAGATGTCGGTAGCGCTCCCAGCTCCTGTCTCAGCACACTCACTGCCCCCATCCTCCCTCAACCAAGGTCTGAAAAAGCACAGATGCTGCAAACGTGCAGGGAGCAGGTTGAAGAGCCAGTATTTTCAGTGTGCTGGTGGCACGGCGGGCCAAAACCAGGCTGCTGTCTCCCACAGCAAGCATCTCGCATCCTACTGATGATGRAGAAGTGATTGAACAAGACCCCTGAGATGATTCTGGGTAATCACACAAAAAGCCAAGGTGTCATCCAGCTGCAGAGTGCTGGGCTCAAGAGAAGAGTCCTGGGGGAATTCTCTGGGATGYGTTATGCATGAGGTAAGATGAGCTGATCATAGTGCCCTTAATATCTATGAATTTCTTTCCACCTTCAAAAGTAGCACATGCTCTAGATGGGCTGAACTTTTACGAAAACGGGTCAGTAGAAGAATAGATCCTTCTTATAACACAACATTGCATTGCCTTAATTTAAAAAGGAGAGAAAAAAGGAACAGAACCTGGGTAAGAGAGAAGCTCTTCACTCCATTTAGTGTTATCAAAGCCTATCACACTGAAAAATCTGAAATGTGTGCCACAGCAAACCTGACCTCCAGCCTACAGCTGTCAGATCCACTGCCCTCCACCAGCATTAATGACACTCCTAACATAGCGAGGTTAGCTGATTGCCAGGGTGGGACACGCAGCCCTCATAGCCTGAATGAGGATTATTAACTTCTCTGGAGAGAACACTATCCCATCATTTAAAATAAACTACAACWGACGATACACGAAAGGGAAAAGGAGGGTGAGGGGTCTGGGTCCTCTGGGGCAGAGCTGTTGACTGTGGGCAGTGACGGAGCTGCGTGTCCTACAGCAGCTCGGGGACGCGGCTGTGCCGGTGCAACAGTGCTGCAGTTTGGTCRTGAACCAGGAGAGAAGTTAAGGGAAGCACAGGTGGATGGGGTCTGGAAAAGGCTGTGCTGGRAGGTGGTACAGGCAGATCTTACAGGAGGATTCATGGCTTCTGCAGAGATGCTGTAATGGCAGTGAATTTAATTGTCACTAAACCACACAGAGGAAGCAAAAGATGAGAAGACAGCAGCTACTGGGAAAGAAGCCCCAATTTCTCTATGTCCCAGAGGTCAAGCAGAAGGGAAACGGTATCTGCAGAGTTTCAAACTCATGCCAGAAAAAGGATAATAGAAATATTTTAGACAAATGCTGTGCAGRAAAAGATTAACTGGGGGTGAGCGGGAAGGCAAATGCAGTCTCATGGGTCCAGCCAGGAACAGCTTGGAGGAGCAGCCAAAGCCCTAATGAACCCATCAGAAAGCCCTAATGAGGCAAGAGCCAAGGATGATCCAACATGGRCATTTTTGAGCAGAGCACCAGTGCTGGCTGGAAGCACCAGTACAACCCACATGGGGGGGAACCTCCACTGATATCTCCATCTTGGGGAAGCACCCAAACATTGTGCTTAAATGAGCTGCTGCCAGGAGCCCTCCTCCTTTTAGCATGCTCCTGCCCCATAAACCGAGCTCCACTGCACATACTCTATTAAGCAATAACCAAGTTCTGGCACAACCCCAAAGAATGACTTACGGATCTCATTTATCAGGGGGTTCTTTGCAGTTTCTTGCACATTTTACTGCAGGCTTTTTCTGCACAAACATTGTTCAGTATATTGCTGGGAGACCCACCAGACTGTGACCCAGAGGGAAGCAGCTGATGACCCAGCACTAGGAACTATTGACTTCACCACCAGAACGTCAATGCTAAAGATCACCAGGAGCAATTAGGGTGGCTGATTACCCCATGTGCAGCCTACAGGCAACCATCCAGTGGAGATGTTTTTTCCCCATGCAAAGAGCCAGCACTAAGCCTTGACAACAACATTTAAAGAACTACTTTGAGGGTTTAAGTGAGATGTGAGTGATCTATAGATCCTCCACAGGCCAAAGGTAGGAATTTCAACCTTGGAGACTCAAGTTTAATACCTACTGTAATTAAAAGGAGAGAGCCAGCTTCCCTGCAGCACAACTCAATTGACATCAATAGCGTTACAGCAGCAGAAAGCCTTACCTTTCATCTCCAAAAATCCATGTGGGATGGAGATGAAGGACACAATGTGCCTGCCCACAGGGCCAGCAGTCTTTGCTACCCAAAGGCTGCAATATGCATGGAAACCTACCTCCCGTGCCATTGTATCGCAGGAGCTTCTTCTTGTGAGGTAGGAATTACTCAGGCCATGCCTCCTTTTCACCAAAAGGACCTTCCTTACAGACCCCCATGCCCACTGGCACTTCAAGCCTGGCAWGCAGACTGCCCGTCCCCTTCGCAGCAGGGATGGGGCTGGCTCTGGCAGCTGTGCTCCATCTCACTCCCAGGGCTCGTGCAGAAGCAGTGGGCTTCAGGTGCTTTAGGCACAAGCAGCTTTGCTACCCAACTCCCTGTTCTTCCCAAAACATCTTGAGCACATGGGGACATACAGTTGGCCCTTTATAGCTCTTAGGACCCAACGGTTCTTCCTTCATCCAGTCTATTTCTCAGCCTCCTCCTTTTCCAGGTCAGGTTTTCCCACCCCAGGTCCTGATGCCCAGTTTTCTCTCCCATTATCCCATCTCCTTATCCCCTTCTGCCTCTTGTCCACACCCCACAGTGCTCTCCTTTCTCTCCTGCTCATGGAAAGCTTCATGTGTGCCTTCACAAATCAGGTTACCCCGAGGTGTCTTTGCACACAGGAAGCCTGGTTCAGCTAAGCCAGGCATCCAGCTCTCTGGGGTAATCTGCAGAGTACGGCTGGTTATTAGTCACTACAGTAGAACAATCAACACAGTTTCTGTAATGCAGTAAGATGGATTGAAGCTACTTAAGAATACAAGGAAATGGGATCAGTGCTTTGAAAAAGAAGTAGCTTGACTCACCAAATCCGCTCCTAGTATAGCAGCTCTGAGCTCAGGCCCAGCCTCTGGTTGCACACACTACTGCTGCAGCACAGATGCTTACAGCTGGCAATGCTGGGCCTGAACAGCCAGCAGTCAAGCCCACACCAGCAACACCAACACCTTACTCCRATAGAAATACATGTCAGTCCCATGCTGAGGTAGCAAGGAGAAAGATACAGCTCTGCTGTGTTGCTCCTATTCCTTTCTTGTTATCAGAAGAGATCACACCTTTGCTCCGCACGTCTGCTTTTGCACTAGAACAATTCTGCTCTTTGGTACTTTTCCCTTTCAAACATACTTGGAAAATAAAGATCCAGCTCTTCCCATTGCATCTGCACCAAGACCTGAGCAGACTGCAAAGTCTCAGAGGCTTCAAGCCACCTGCTCTCTTGCTTAATCACAAAGATTGATTCCCTTAAAGAGATGAGGCGTGATCAGGTACAAGACTCCTTCCCTGACCCAAAAACATTCTTTCTCCACAAATCTCTCCCTTCTCTTGAAATCAGCAGAGATGCTACTCCAGAAATTTAAAAAATGATATATCAACAGGGTRAAAACTCTCCCCAGTGCCAGACCCCACTAGCCACAGTAGCACTGGGAAGGAGAGAACATATGTATCACTGGCCTGGCATTGTAGGTGTTGGGAAGCACCCTCCATAGAGCCATCTCCTGCCTGAAAATCCAAGACCAGTATGTGACAGTGATCCTAAAGAAAAAAAAATTAAAATGTTGTCTTCTGCTGACTCGGGCAAGTGTCTTTTTCTCTCCCAGGAATAAGGGGGTGTGAATGGCTCTGTAGAGAAGGCTGAGAGTCTGGAAGAAGGAACTGAGAAACAGCCAGGGAGAATGAAGCTGGCCTTGAAAAGACTCTGTAGAGGAGAAGCAGCAACATTACCTCTTGGAAGACAATTTTGGGCTTTCACTGCCCATGCCCTGTCTGCATGAGAGCTACCCTGCCCTCCCATGCCCAGAGAGGGCAGCTAGCCCCACTGCCAGCACCGAGCTTGCCCAATACAAGGAGGGAAAAAGAGGACCAGGAACYTGGGAAAATGTGTCTGATCCAGCTTATTTCTGTGTGAATGAAACCCAAAAGAGAAAGCAGGGGGATGTGGATAAGAAATCACCACTTTATAGGTAGGGAACAGAGATGCTTGGACAATGGGGGCACATCTAAGACTCCCTATTTACCCATTCYACAAAGCATCTCCTTATTACTCCTGTTTATTGACTAAGTGTAAACTACTACAGTAGTCTAAGGGTTGAGATCTGAGCCAATTTTTTTCTCCTGACCTTTATGCCCCTCTGCCATAAGACTGGGGGAAAGAGGGGAAAAAACCGACCTGGCCCCAATTGCCTTAATTAACTGGAGTCCCGATTGATTTTGGTAAGTAGCTCTGGCCTCGTTCGTCAGCACAGCATTTACCCAGACAAGCAGAGGAGCRGTGCATCAATCCAGACTACCCTGAGCCACACAGAGCTGGTCTAACAGGAACAGCATCTTTTAAACACCTCTTTGTATGATGAAACCTCATCATCTTTCCGATTCTCCCTTCTGATACTTTAAGACCTTCTAAGTAAAGTCATCCACCTTCTGCAGATGGACAGCAARAATTATCCCTAAGGGCTCAGCCTTGTTAAACTTCAAGTTTGGGGCTGTGGGAAGCCCTGGCTCCATGGGGACAAGTGACAGCACCCGTGATTACAGGGGCCAGATGCTCCCAGCCCATCTATGTTACAGGACAGGGTGTGCAGCTCCTGTGCCTCGCTGTAAGGAGATGCACCACAGGCCAGCACAGAGCTAAATTGAAGGTCAGTAGGTAGAAATCAAACAGGGAGACTGGAGGCAGGCTAACACAAGGCTTAAGATGGAGATTTTGGTTAAGAGGAGAAAGGGGGAAGAAAGCGCACACACAGAGCAGCATCCATCTCCGGCACCAAGAGCCTCACCAGAGCCCTGCAGTCCAGAGGGAGAGACTCCAACATTTTACCCATCAGACCGGAAAACCCTTTCCACTGTTAGCTTGGTTTTGCTCTCCTTCAAGCATGTGATGGAGAGAGAAAATGAATGCAAAAAAAAGAGATACCGTTGATTTAATTGGCCATATTCGTCACTGGCGCAAGAAAAATAACCCTAGCAATAGCACTGGCTGAGTGACATGCATTTAATTAGTGTATGAGATGCATTTGCTTTGGTTAATGAAAYATATATAAAAACCTTCATCTTAACCTGACCTTTCCAGGAAAGCTCTGGTCTGAACAGCACTGCCCAATGCTGCTGTGACAGCTGGGCGCTCCCCTGCTCCCCAGAGCAGCACCCCTGCACCCCCGAAGCCTCGCTGCTCACCTCTGCTTTGGCTTTCCCTGTGCAGAACCCAACACTGAGCTCTGTCTTGCTTTGCCCTGTTTTCTTGATCCATCTACTACCTCCTAGCATCTTTACACTGCTTTTCYCAGGTTTGAACTAACTGCCTTCCCCCATGGTGACAGTGCAACCTGTGTCATCCAGCAGCCCTGCCAGGGGCTGAGCATCCTCAAGTCCCAGTAAAATCAGTAATTTTTCCCCTGGCAAATTCACTGGTGATGAGCAGGGTGCCAGGACACGGGACCTAGAGACTGACAGAGGCAGATCTGCCCCAATATTTCTTTAGCTGTGGAAGGTAACAAAACCAAGCTGTTTRTTCAGCCTTGACTCCTCTGGTCAGAGGTTTGCAGCCAAACTGTTTTACCTTAAGTCCTTCCCGGTGTGGCCCGAAGGATTATTTAGGGCAGTGTCCTGGGAACACTTGGGGTTGAGCCAGTAGTGCAAAGGCAGAACCAGACAGACTTGCTGGGGTCCAGTGTCTGCACCCACAGTCGAGATKCCCACTGCAGGAGTAAGAGCTCCATGAAACAAATTACATCTAGTTAGAGCAGGTGCATGGTGCCCAAGGAGCATCATCATGCAAATATTTATTCAAGTCTTTAAAAAGGCCTTTGTGAGACACAAAGCAAACGGTGTTTCTGTAGCCATGGATGGTCGTTCCGGCCAGGCAGGACCACAGCACTGCAAAGCCATCTGTCAGCACCCGAGCTCACCCTCCGACACAAGCCATACATTTTCCATGCCTCTTTGGGGCAGGATTTGTGAGGCTTTGATGACGGCACGTTCCTTTGCCACACGAGGTCAAGCCAACCATTTCCTCCTTCCCAAGGCCTCAGATTTACCCCAGGCTTAACTCCCTCGACTTCACCAGATAGATTTTTGGCACTGTGGCCTTTTTTTTTTTAAAGTGGCTTGCTATAGCATGAGGAGACACCTGGCAGAACCATTCCGCCTGGAAATCCATCCTCGGATTGTTTTATCTCTATTAGCCCTCGCAAGCAGAGGACAGGGGAGCATGAACATAGACAGTGTGGGATGAGACATTCACCCAGCTGCTAGTTCAAAGGCATGTCGTCATTTATAACACTCCCAGCTATTCCAACTCTCCCTACTTGTCCTCAGTTAAAAGRAAGAAAAGCAAGCCATTTCTAGTTCTGTATATTTAACATTCAGGGARACACTTTTGTGTTTATTTTGGTGCCTTTGCTTTTGGGGTAGCACAGCTTCCCCAGTTCCACGGGGCATTTCTCTTCCAGAGCAGTGCTGCARCCCCTCAGCATCCCGCTAGTGTGACAGTGTGGGAGCAGCCAGCCAAGGGAGAGGTGGGGAGAAGGGGACCTCTTTAGGTACCAGCTTGGCCCTGCCTGCACCTTGCACRCCCCGGCTGGCAGCCGTTTAGCCCTGCCACGCTCAACATGTGGGGCCCTGTCATTGACAAGTGAGCCACCGCTTCCTTGCACTGGGAAAGAGTTCAAAACCAATATTGAATCAATCTGCTAAAAAGGCTTTTACCTCCATTGGGTTGGAGTTCCCACGGGCACCTCACCAAAATGGGCTGCTGTGGGCTTGAGAAAAAACCCCCATGTCGGAGCCTTGGGGTGCCCAGGGACACTGCACCACCTGGGAGCCACAGCGCACRTGGAAGGGAACCTGCTCTGCTGAATGCCTTCATCAGTGTCACAGCCTGCAGGTGACATCCAGCCTAAGCCTCCCTCMGTGCCTTGGTCCCCCCAGAATCAACTCCACCATCCCCAGGCATGAGCCAGACCCACCGCACGCTCACTCCCAGCATCTGCGGCAGGGAGCAAGARCCCAGCCCAAAACTGGTCAGTGAAGAAATGAAAGCGGTGCCTGCACGTTCCCCATCCAGCTCTGGGCCCCTGCAGTGACCCTGGTGGGTCCATACTGCCTGGGAAACCTGGCCCAGGACTCCTGACTTTTCTGCATTCCCCACCAGCAGACATAGGATGCTCAAAGGAGCATCTTACATTAGGCAGTGCCACMCCAAAGCACCTCTTTTGCTCTGAAAAAAGGGCAGCAACAGCAGCAGGGGGGAGTTAAGACGAGCCCCTTTGAGTTACAAGCCTCTCTGCAAATAACTTGGGCGCGTTTCCAGCCCATCACTAAGGCGACACAGAACCGACTTATCCCCAGAGACTGCAAATGGTGTGATCCAAATTCCACTGAAGTCCACGGCAAGGATCATTACCTCCGTCTGGCATTAGCTCTGGCTCTTTGCTCACAATAGCTCTAGGCAAAAACTCCCTCTCCAAGGAACCCCGACGCGATTAACTGGGGAAGCATCGCTCCCATCTCAAAGCTGGGACCCTTCCCCACCTGGTGTGGGCACATCGGCACCGACCGAGCCTTTCAGGCTGGGTCCAATAGAGGGCAACAATATCACACAAAGCACTTCATTAAACTAATTGTGAACAGCCAAGATGAGAATCACTGCCCACACTCCCCCAGGGCTGGATTTACCCCTTCCCTCCTTCCCCATTTCACTGGGAGGTGAGCACAGGCAGCCTGCAGCTCCAGCGGTGGTGGTGTGGCCAGGATGGATGGCTCCCTCCAAAGCATTCAAGCTTTGGGTGCCTCTCCGACAGCCGTGCTGATTTTCCCCTTGATGTGGGACCCTGCAAAGCTGCTGAGCCACCCATCCTTTCCTGGGTCCCAGGCCACAGCCCCCACGCAGAGCTCTGCCTCCCCCTCCCCACTCACAGCTTAATACAGCAATAACAGATGCACTCCGTGTAGAACCACAACCTTTTTGCATAAAGACGCCTTATACACTAGCGAACATTTGTTTAATTAACACTCTTGCTTGCCAAAGGTCTGCTCACAACCCCCATCGCTGCGCACGGAGACTTTCGCTGCCGCAACCCGGTTCTGACCCCTCCCMACAGGGGAGTCCTCGGGAGCAAAGCCGGGGATGCACCATCCCCTTCACCCTGGGGAATCACCCTGCGCCGTACTCGCTGCAGCCTCCCCAGTGCCGCTCTGTATCCAGGCACACCAGCCTAATGAGTCTGTGCAATCGTACGGCTCAAGGGGAGCGTATCCCAGGCTTGCAGGCAAGGAGTGCCCGTGGGATGCTGGCAGCAGGCATCAACGTAAAACAGCTTGGCTAGCATGGCTGCACACTAGCAGGGTCTGGATCACAGCAGGCCTGGCAAAACAGGGACTTTGGGGGGGGAAGCCGTACAAAAAGCAGAGCTCTGAGTTGTCTCTCATCAGCTGAGCTGCAGGAATTGCCAGTGCACTTGTATGGTGAAATGAATTARTGTAATGACTGTTGTGGGAGGTTAAGCTAATATTTTACCCTGCATCCACAGCAGGCAGGGAGCACACAGGCAGCCAGGCACTGTAACTCCCCATCCTCGGCTAACGTGACTGCGTGTATCCATGCTTTAAGCTCTTATTACATGAGGGTGGAATTAGAGCTGTAGACAGCTTCTAGGAGGTGGGATTTCACCCTTGCTCCCACCTGGGAGTCCATGGAAGATTCCCACTGACATCGGCAAAGTCAAGGTATTTACCCTTTCCCATCCCCAGGGTTAGCTCATCCCTCCTTGCATTTGCCATCCACGCTGTAACCAACCAGTCTGTCAGCGCGTTACACACCGCATGTCTCCTGTCATCAAAAACAAACTGTGCCCGAGGAATTTGGTGGAAGTAGCAGAGATGAAGCAGCCGGGATTTCACTTGGGTTGGCAGTGGAGCCGCAGTCCCAACATCCCCCATGGGTTTCATTCGAGCAAGCTCAGACAGGCTGCTCACGTCAGAGCGAGGATGAGAGCCTGAATCGCCCAAATCCCAGGCTCCTGTATCCCAAGCCATCCTCCCTCCCTGCAGCACACAGGCCTCCGCCAGCCCATCAGCTCCCTGCCAAAACCTGCTCACCAGCTTTGAACCTCCCTGTGAGGGGCCACCAGAGAGGCTCCATTGCCAGCACCAAGCAAGCCCCATTCAAYCCATGAGCCAGCACAAAGGCAGAACTCAACTCCCCGGGACAGAAAAGGCTTGACCCAAGTCACAGGGTTGAGCTCAGGGACTAAGTTAACCTCCAAATTTGGGGGACTGGGAGGAAAGGCTCCATTCAACCCTGAAACCAGCAGCTGAGACAAGCTGGGAGCTGCAGTTTGACCAAAGGAATTCCTCCCACCAGCAGCTGCCGAGCCCTGTTCAAAGCCCTCAAGCCAAAGGCTTGGCCAAGAGCCTGGAGGACGAGCTCATCTCTCACTGGATATGTATTTGTTTTCATCTGGATTTACATGATGAGATCAAAGCAGCTGCACTGAGGTTAGACAGGATTTACTGAGGGCAGAGCTCTGGGGCATTTGGTTGCCTRGTTTTGCCCCCATCTCCATTTCACCCGGGGGGTTTCCAAGCTGTTTGAAGGATGAGCTGGGCTGATTTGCTGTAGCTCACTGCAACCTGTRTGCACCCTGTGCTCAGTGCCACTCGCCTCCTGGCACTAAATATGCCTCCAGACAGCAGCCTCTGGCAGAATATGCCAAAACGAGCTCCTAGTGCTTGTTTTTTTGCTGACTRCATGCTAAGGCCATTCCCATCTCCGCACAGGGCATGGACAGCCTGAAGCCAGGAACAACTGCAAACCCACCTTATGGGACACGATCAGGGGACSTGGGCACTTGTACGCAGATGCTCAAGTTCTCCTTTCAGGCTGGAGAAATTATCAACTTTGCTTTTACAGAAGCGAGGATGTTGGTGCATCTTCGGCAGCGCTGGCGCAGACCTGTCCTGCAGCARGGCAGTGAACGGCTGCTTCGGAGCCTTTCTCCCAACCCTCATATTTCATGTGGCCACACATTCCCCTCCACAGTAACAGCAAAATGCTCCCACACAGCGATGTAGCRTGCAGGGCAGGGGCTGCTGGGCCAGCCCAAGTGACTGACCCCCCCTCTGCAGCAACAATGCAGGAAGGTAAGAGCTGACCCTCCACTTCAATACGTAATAAAGAAGGCAACATTGCAGGGAAGCACGTGRACTCCAAAGCCACGTTCTCCAAAGCTGATCCCTACGTGGCAGCAGCACTCRAAGCTGCTATCCACCCCGCAGCACTTGGTGCTCCATCACCAACGGTGGGTGACACCCTCCCATAACGGCTGCGGTTACACCGGGTCCACCGGAGCAGCCTCCTCGGCACTGAAATTATTAGGGCTGAAATTTGGGGGAGGCGGCTTAAAGAACAGATGGTCRTGCTTTAGTATCGCAACACACTGCCAGTTAATTAATGCTAGCTGTAATTAAACTTTACACAAATTAGCTGTCAGCTATGCTAAAGGGAATCATTCCTCTCAAATGCCACCTTGAATCGCTGAGTTGTGAGACTTTTCTACAACGTAATTAAAAGCAGGAGGTTGGCATGGAAGGGGGCGGGTGGCAGGGGAGGGAATAGCCAGGAGATGAAAGCTGCAGGCTGGGAAGCAGCTGGAGATCCCCAYCCTGCACAAGCAGCTCCTCTTCTTTGGTCCGGGGGACCCCAGGGGCTCTGCTTGGCTTTTATCCCCTCCAGCATACAAAGGAGGTTCCTCCCCATGAGTCAAAGTTTTAGTTTGAAGCTGAAGTTTTGGCTCTTRGAAGGAGAAAGGTTTGAGCTCAAGTGGCCTGAGCAAAGGTGGTAGGACATTGGCAGGACCAGGAGAAAGCTGGGTCAGGAGTTGTTGCAATTAAGCCCTTCTATTTGGAAAAAAAGCAGAAAACAAGAGGTGTTTGCTGAGAGGGCTGGTTTTGACAAGTCTTCTGCTTAGAAGAAAGAAGTCTGTCAAAACAGCCATGTTGACATTTTCCAGCAAGTTGCATTTTATTCTGAGTGATGATTTGGAAATTTTAGCTCATTCCTTGCTTTGCATGTTTGTCAGCGCTCATTGAGCTATGAGATGACTAACACAAGAGCACCACGACCAAGCAGGCAAGCGCTCACTTGGGCTGGGGGGAACTGGGAATATTAAGGCTAATTTATCCCAAATTAGCACAGGCTTTGGCTGGAAATCAAGTTGGAGAAACAGGCCACAAACATCTCAACATCAGATATATTGATGGCAACTGGTAGAGGTTTATCAAACACACCCCAGTTTGCACACAAACACACAGGACACTTTGTGGGGTACCTGAGCACGGTGATAACCATCTCTAGAAGAAGCTCCAGGGTCTGGACAGCCAGGAGATGAGGCTGGAAACAAGACAACAGAAGATCCATGGAAGAAGCAGGCCTGGAAAAGAACACATCCCTACCACAGCCCATCCTGGGCTTAAATAGCATTCCTGGGTGAGTGGGTGGGGGTCCAAGGTGTGGCTGCTCAGGGCAATTAAAGCCAATTAGTGCAATCGGGATCCCTGAAGTCAAACCACAGCCTTAAGGAAGAGCCCAGTAACCCCAGTTAGACTTAATGACTTCAATCCTCGGGGTTATTTCCCCACTTTCYGCTCCTGTGAGCCACCTGCAACCCTGTCCAGGTGCTGTGGATGGTGCATCGCCACCCCAGTCCCACGTGGGACCGGGGTGATGGGCCCCAAAGTCAGCTCAGGGGCTGTGTGTGTCCCCTGGGGATCTGTCTCAGGCAGCCTGAGGCGTTACTGATGCTCRTGTCTCGTGCAGTCATGGGTAATTGATATGCCCAGATGTTTTCCACTCCATGATACAGAGGAAAGCAGAAATCTCCGTGGTTCCTGCCAGACTGACATGTGGAAAATTCCTTCCTGATCCCAAAYCTGCTAATCAGATCAAGCACTTCGGGGAGACTTGGCGGGTGAGCGTGTCTCAGGAAGGAGCACCTTCACCCCCATCGCCGTGATTGCYGCCCATCCAGCGGCCCACCTCCCACCCCACCGCGATTCGGAGCACCTGCGAGCACAGCTGGCCAGATGTGCGCCTGAGAAATCATTTCTCCTCGATTCCTGCAGACAACTGGCCGAGGCTCAGGATAAGTTATAGTCATGGCCTTGCCACAGAGCTCCGAGTGTTACCAACATCTTGAGGGCAGAGCAGGACGGCTTTCTCTTTGGGGGCAGGAGCGAGGGGGATTTATGAATTAAGGTCAGGAAGGGCCACCGTGACTCTCTCCCCTGCTCCTCCCMAATGCATACGCTGCAGCTATTTTTCTCTGCCAGCAGCTGAATTAAAGCCTGTGGTTTGTAGCAATACCAAATCTCATTTTGGAGGCTCTGAGCAACAGTAAATCCCTGGTCCCTTGCTCTCCGTCAGCCCTCGCTGCCCTGCAGCGTGTCCTCCTCCAAGGTTGTCTTCGGCTTCCAGCAATTAGGGCTTCTCCGGCATTTTGCTTGACAGGCTGTAGGCTCCGTTTCCAGCCYGATACACACAGAGGAGTTTAATTCCTCTACACTAGCGCTCTCCAACCCCTCCTTGGGGACCCCGACCCTCCCACCCCACCACTCACCTCCCACCACCATCGAAGCCCCTTTACCCTTTCGGGCCGGCCGGTGCAGCGCGCAGGGCTGGCCCCAACGGCCGGGCAGATTAGCTCGACCATATTCCCCCGCACAGTGTACAGACTCAAGAGCACTTCTCGGCTTTTCTTTCCTTTTCTTTTTTTTTTAAAGCTCAATCAAGGATCACATCAACTTCTCTTTTTCCCGCAGCTCTGCACTGGGAGCTCATGATGAGGGAGTTATACACCCATGACCCCTAAATCCTTTTCTGAGTCACTGCCGCTGCAAGCTCTGCTCTCCCATCCTGGAGGCAAACAATCCGGCTCCTTTGTTCTCACCTAAGCTACAGCGGCCTCGTACAAAGCACCAGAGTCATCGGTATTTTACACTTCGGGAGTGCTTTTTCTTTTTTTTTCTCCCCAAAGCAGTACAAAACAGTCATAGTACGGCAGTACCTGGAGTCCCCAGCGCAGACCAGAGGGGATCGAGCTGCATGTTGCTAAGGTCTGTGTATTACTAAGCTGGGGGTGAAAAGGCTGAAGATGGGCATTGATGTGAGCCCAGGCGAAAATATTTGTCCTTTCTGGATTTCAGAGCTCACTCAGCCTGGTGGCAAGAGGGACCCCAACCCAAAGAGCAGGAACGTCCCCAAGTCTTTTCTCAGCCAAAAGGGACTTTTGTTATTGAACGATTGTATTTGAAAGCTTTTATAYGAGGCTTTTCTGCCTCCAAGTCCTTACTCCAGGGAAGCCCCGATCCTCGGCTGTGTGTGGCAGTTTGCCCAGCCTGTGGCTGCCTTGTCCCTGGTCCAGGAGTGATTCAGCCCATTGCAAACCTCATGGGAACCGTTTGGTGGCCTCCCCTTCGCTTCTGCAACAAGGCCGGGACGTGCAGAGTTTGCCTGCGGCGTTGTGTTTGGCGGTGGAGCTCCCTGGGCTCAGAGCATGGCTGCACCCATCCTGTCCCACCGTCAGGGCTGGAGGAAAGGGACAGAGCTGCCGAGCACAGCAATGGCCAAGGTCCAGCAGACAGACCGGGCTCTGCATCTCACCCTGCTGCAAACAGCACCCGCAGGAGCTCAGTCGTGGCTCGGAGAGTCACCCAAGCTCGTCACCCGAGCTCGTCTCATGCTGCACCCAGGGCGTACGCCCGCTTCTTGCTCCTCTAAGCAAAAAGGGTGGGATCCATTTTTTAAAAAGAAATCAGAGCACGCTCGAGARGCGGTGGATGGGGGAGCTCTGTGCATGTGACGCAGGGCTCTGATTTTGCTCCTTCTTGCCCCTGCCAAAGGATGCCTGCCTGAAAGTCAACCAGAAACAGCCCCCAAACGCCTGCCTGAGCAGAGGGAGGCAGAGCTCCGTCCCRGCATTACTACACCGAGAGCTGCAGGAGGCATCATCGGCTGCCTTCCCCCACCTCCTCTAGTTCAATTAGGGAACAACATGTTTTCCTCCTTGCTGCCATCCTTTTATCTCCGTCTCCTTCTCGTGCGGCTGTTCTGTCTCTCCCTTCGGCTGACAGCAGCATCGTGGTACCCAGCTCGCACAGCCCCGGGAGCGCGGCTTCTTCTCGCAGCCTACAGGCTCCTGGGCTGCAGGAGCGGGAGGCTGCAGCGACACGCAGCTGTGCGTGTGTGCGCATGTGCATGCATGTGTGTGCATGCATGTGTGTGCATGCATGTGTGTGCACGCATGTCTGCGTGCACGTTATCCCCACCTCTACGGCAGCACTGGCACTGGGGAGTCGCTTTGCTGGCTGCCTCTGCTGGGGTGGCTTAAGGTAAGAAAAGGTGGTTTTGGTAGCAGGGAGTGGGTGTTTGGTCAAGGATATGCCGTATCCAGCTGCCGAGCTGTGCCTGCCCGGCCACCCTTGCAAACACCCGGCCCCCCTTGCAGGATGCTCCTCTGTGTTTTCTGCACCGTGCTCTAACGCGGATGCTCAGCGGGAGAGGGACGAAACACAGCCCTGGGGAAAGGTCTGAGCGGGGTTARCGAGAGGGCTGGTGTGGGGGGGGTGTGGGGAGGAAGGTCTGTGGGCACGGCGGGTGTTGGTTAGGGGTGGGTGTGCGTTTCCTCCTCCTGCTGCGCTGAATCACCATTTACATCTCACTTGCCAGGGATTTGAGGGCTCGGCTGCCCGGCTGCGGCACGCGCCCACTTTCTGATGGTACAGGGAGCTTTCCTGGAGGAAAGTCCAAGCAAAACCCATGCGCAGATCTCCCGCGCCCACRTACAAGGTGTCAGCTGTCACGGAGCATCGCAAGATGCAGGGATACGGCCCCAGACAATTTGTAGACATCACAAATAAAGTTGACAGCGTTGACAGGGAACAACTCGAGGACATTGCCTGCAGGGAGACCCCACCGGAGCTAGAGGCATTGGCTGCTCTGAAGTTGTTCGATAAATTCCTGGGTTTAAGGCCAGGAGAGATCATTCAATCATCCTGGCTGACCTCGTCCTTCGCAGTTCCCCCCTTGGGCTGGGAATCGTGGAGATGAGGGTTATTAGAGCCGTGTCGGAGCGGTACCCGGCAGTGCTGYGGATGGGAACCCGCTGCTCCGCTCCGCTCTGCTGCCCACCCACCCGAAATGCATCTCCCCACCTGCGTCAGCTCCTGTCTCACACGTCCCTCGCTATATCAAAGGCCCCTCGTTCTCCCCGACGGTAACGCCGTGTTGTAATCTCAGCAGGGAGCTCTTCACATTGCTCACTGTCAGGGTTTTTCTCCTCCCAGTCCCTTCGCTGCGTGCCAGCCCCAGCTTCGGGGACAAGTCTGGCTCCGTGTAGGTGCAGGGAGATCTCACCCCTCCGAATTACCCGTTTGGGAGGAAAAGGTCCAAACCGAGCACATCACCCTGAACATCACTACRGCGAGCGAGCGAGATGGGCATGCCGAGGGAGACTTGACTATTTACACTGAGTTACAGCCGGCAGGTTTCTGCCCCACTGCCAAGAGCAAAGGGACAGATCCTGGGGTGGACACGGGTCTGGTCCTGCTCGCAGAAGCTCTGCCAGCCCCCTCCGTGGCTCACCCCAACTGACGCCAACTTAGGAGGAGAATCAGGCCCATGTGACCACTTGAAGGGATTGATGGATTCGTCTTTAGGGTGAATAATTGGGGATGACTGAACAACCTTTCCAAAGCGAAKGGGATGTTGAGGCCCCGAGCAGCTGCGTGGTACAACGGGGAATCCTGCCTGGGCACAGGACCCGTCCTCATTCCAGCTCCGCCATGGCGATCCTCGAGGAATTTAGCAAAAAGAAAAGAGCCTCTTTGAATTTGTAGTGAGAGGATGGAAAAGCAGAGCTGGGCTATTAGAGAATAAAAAGAGAATAAGCCCTCATAAAGTCTCAGGCCTGGGTGGCTATTGCTACACTGAGCCCAGGTTTTGCTGTCCCAAAATGCTCCTCTGCGTTTCCCGAGACGCGGCGGCAGACGCCGTGCAGGACACACGGACAGCGGGCTGTCCGTTGGCGGGGTCTCGGACCGTCCAGCGCCGGGGATGGAGATGCCGCTCCTACTCCCAGCCCTGCCGCTGACACACGGTGTGGGACCTGCTCTCGGGTACCACTCCTMCCCCTCCTCAGCTTCCCCATCCTTAACTCAGGGACAATAAATACTTTCTCCAAGCTGTATTATTCACGCGTTAAGTGTATTGATGGGCGATACAGGACATCAGGCAGCATGAGGACCCTGGTAAATGAAGCAACAGAACTGGAGCTCAAGGCAAGTAGAAATCTGCCCATCTGTAGCTCTGGAGTTCAAGAAACATGTCCTTAAACCAGGCTGCAATTTCATGAGTCTCTGCTCTGCACTATTTGCTTTTGCTTTATATTGTGCTTGGAGGGCTCTGGATGACAAGGACACTGTTATTATTATATAGTCCTGCATGTGTGTGCCTGCACACTGGCTCAGGTGTCTATCGGTTGGAATAAATTACAGAGAGACGGCAAAAGGAAATGTTGCGTTTCATTAAAGCCCCGCTTTTCATTTGCACTGGGAATTTCTCCGGTTAGAAGTCAAACTGCACACCCGCACTTGCTAATTGCACTTTTCAGAATCAAAGGCTTTAGCCAAAGGGATAAATATATGAAATTGTCGGGAAGGAAACATTTTCTTCTTGAATTCCAAGTGAAAACTGAACTAATACGGACTTCTTTAGATAATAAAAGCAGCAGAAACAGATATCTGATCTCTGTGGCTAAAGGCAGTTTGAAACAGAAGTAAAAGATTCGCTTATCAGGCCAGGAGGACTGTTCTGAGTGACTGAAATCGCATTAGGAAAATCATGTCCCTGTTTTCTTCTATAATTGCCTCTTGTTGTTTTAGCCTCTTTTCCAGGTAACTCAGTCACTGGGATATTTGTTCAATTGCCGCTTTTTTCCCTACTTCTGAGATCATCTTGCCAAAGGGGTCAGCGAGGAGCATCGATGAGACAAACCACAGCATTCGGGCATCCCGACTGCAGGATCCCCCCACCCCACCCCACCTCCTTTCTTTTCCTTTATTTCCCTTTTTATTCTTCTTTTGCCAGCCAAACTGTGGCCATTCCTCACTCCTCGGGCCCTGGGACAGGGAGATGGAGGACGGAGTCACGCGTTGTTAACCCTCACTTTCCTGTGGCTGCCGGTGATTTATTACGAGCAACGAGGCATGAGGACAGCGAGGCGAGGACCAGGGAGCATCTTCGCTCCGTCCCAGCTCAGGGCTGGTTAATAAACCATTTTAAAGGGAAGGGGGGGGGGGGCAGGACTTATTGGGTGAAAAAGTAGAGGACATGGGGTTTTATTTATTTCATGCCTTGGTTCTTAAGGAGGAAAAATGTCTCCATTTCAGATGGGGCAGCTTGAAAGCGCAACGTCTGCAACACGCCGGGATTCAGCCTTGAGCGGAGAGGCCAGATCCTGCTCTTGGTTGCAGTCTCAGACGCGGGTGGATTGCGGGGTGAGAGCTTCCTCCGCCGCTGCGGAACGAAGGCAAACCCCATGCACGTGCCCCTGTATTCCTGCATGTTCACCTGGCCTCTGGCTCAGTTTTCATCATCTGGTTTCCTTTTTGCCCTAAGAATCAAATTAGTTCACTGATTTAAAAAAAAAGAAAAGGAAAAAAAAAAAAAAAAAAAAAAAAAAAAAAAAGACGTGATTACTAAATAAATAAATAACAAGAATTAAAAAAACTTACTGGAAACTGCAGCTTTTTGCAAAAATGACTGTGAAATTTATGGAACGACAGCTAAATTGAATGAGATTAGGAAGAAAAGGGTCTGTCTATTTATGTGAAGAGTTTTCAGAGTTATCATAATTAATTATAACAAACATTTCGCAATGCACATTAAATCTCAGGCTTCGAGGCTTAGGCTGGTTCCTAACGCTCCAGYTTGGGATGAGGGGCTGAGCTGCCGGAGGCATCCTTGCCAGCAGGACCGCAGCAGTGGTGTAACGTGGAGCAGAATGCGACCTGAGCACTGAAACGAAGCCAGAAACGCAGTAAAACAACTCATATTGCTTAAAAACATACTAGGCAGGATTTGTTTAAAGAAGCCAAACCTGGTTTGTGCATCCCGCCAGCTCCGTGGACTGGCTGGGCTCCTCGCAGCAGGATCCGACCCCGGTGTGCAGGGAATGCATCATCCAGGAGGGAAATAAAACCAGGGCAGGGGCAGAAATGCCTCGCACAGATTTGGGGGATTCCAGGAGTTAACAGGGGGCTCGGCTTTGCCTCGCTCGCCCCTTCCCACGGGTCCTGGTGCCTGGCTGGGCGCAGGGCTGGGTGGGCACTAATGACTCCAGCACCACTTGTTAAGACTTAATTAAGGACGGTGGCTGCAGATCTGGTCCCACCTGYGGCTCTTGGCTCTGCACAAATGTTAACTCCCAACGTGTAGCAGCCCAYAGAAGAGCCTCTGACTCTCCCTCTCGGCTGCCCAGATTGGAAATGGGCTGGGGAAGGATGTCAGGGGAGCCTGGGAGAGATGTACAGGCAGGAAAATTRGGGAAAACAGGGGTGCCTGTGGATTACTGCAAGGAAAGTGGCTCCTCTGAGCTGAATGATCCCAACACAGAATAAGGTTTAAATCTCCTTCCCTCTGTGGTTTCAATGCTAAGGCAGGAGGCTCGCAGAGCCCCTCGAGCATCTCCAGCTTCGTGGCTCTCGATGGCCAAGGGCAGCAGGAGCTGCGCGCTGCTCGGATAAATACAGAATCTGCCAAATCTGCCGAGAGAACTGAAGTGGGCAGAGGAAAGGCAGAGAAAAATCCCCTCTGCCAGGCTCCACCCATACTCTTGGGCAAGCAAAYGTCAGGCTCGATATCTCGCCTGCGGGTTGGTGCCAAGAAATGGTCCCTCCTGCATCCCTGGACGGAGGTAAATCATCCCCGTTTGAGCACAGCCCGTCCCCCAACRCAGCGGGCGGCCGGCTCCCTCCCGGCCTGTCCGCAAGAGCTTCCCGCATTCACCTTTAAACCCTCCCCAGGTTTTTAAGATATATTATTTGGGGGGCTTTTGTGTTTCCTGAAGTGAAGGTTTAAAAAAAACCATAAAACCACTCGGGCTGGGTTTCCTCACTCTGGCGCAGGGACCCAGCTCCCCAGCACCCTCCCGGCACCGGCCCTGCTCAGCGCTAATTAGCCGYTRCCTGTCCCGCCGCAGGTGCCTGGCTCCCACCCGCAGCTTGTGTTCCCATCGAGCTTTTCCAGCCAAAAAGACGATGGGGAATAAACCCAGTRAGRGTCCATGCACCTCCCCCAGGYMCAAGCCTCTTGCTCTAACTGATGCRCGAGGGTCTCCTCCAGCAGCGCTCGCCCCGGCCCTACGAGCCAGGGTCGCTCAGCATCGCGGCGCCCGGGGTTGTTTTAGGTCCCAGAGGCAGCAGGGCTGATCCTGCCACATCGCACGGATGCAGCGGTGTCCTCGGAGCGAGCTGGGAGCTCGGCACGCTGCCGCTCCGCGCTGCCTTCTGGCATCCCCGAAGTCTCCTTGAGTATTTGGCCCAGTGACAGCAGGAGATGGTTGGTCGGGTTTATCCCGGCACTAACCGGAGACGCTTTTTATTACTACAGCCCCRTGCTGACCACCAGCCCCCGCCCCGGGTTGCAATTACCCACTGGGTGCAACCGAGACATGCAGGAACATCATCACAGCTTGAAAAAAAAAAAAGGGCACGGGGGACCCTGTGGTGCTGTGGGGGGACCAGTCACCCCGTGGGRGACACAGCCCCCGGGCACAGCATCCCTCCGCCAGCAGCGTCCTGCGGCCGTGGCCGGGCTCCAAATGGACTCTCGTCCCACCGCTGATTTGCTGCTGCCTGCAGGCCTTGGCCCGCTGCGCCAGGAGGTAAATCATTACGAGTTTTTGTGCTTTCAGCAAAAATGAGAACAGAAAGGAAGCTGGAATAATAATAAAAAAAAATCATCCTGCCCCCCAGCAAGGTAATAAACTGCTGTGGAGCCATGACTAACGCTGGCTGCTGCACCAGGAGGGATGCAAAGGGCACCCAGCACCGGTTAYTGATGCACTGCGACACTGGGAGCAGGGTGAGGCCCCCCTGGGTGGGATGTGGGACCCCCCCCCAGTTCCACCCCACCACCAGCAAATACAGCACCAGAAAAGCTGGAAGTATCTTGGGTTTTACCGCAACGGTCAACAAGAAGGTTGATGTGCCACCCGCTTTCCCTCGACTTCGGTAGCGTGGAGTCATTTTATTTCCACAGCACTAAGTGATTCAGGTTTGGCTTCTGATGCTAAAATAAATATTTTAATTTAATATGCGTAACAGGCTTCATATTATAATCCACAGAGCTCGTCCAAACAATGCGCTTTAACCATCTGGGGAAAATGATTGTGCAGAGCCCGGAGGGAAATCCCAAAATTCCAGCTACGTGCTCCAATAGTGACCACGGAAAAAAATACTTCTAAAGTGTATTGCAATTTTTAGCCCTTTCTGTGAAACCCAGGGGACAGAAGGACAAACTGGGGACAGACAGACAAGGGCCAGGGTGGCCCAGGGCATTTTTTCGGCATGTTTTACCATTTCCAGTGTTTCCCTGTGCTGCAGTGGTGAAGCGAGCGGCTCGACGGCATCAGCGGTGCCGGTAAAAGGAGTGGGGTTATTCCTCCTACAGCCCGATGCTCGACCAAGCCCAGGTTCGCAGATCCGAGGGGTTTGGATTAAAAAAGCTTGTTTTGGTGCAAGATTTGGTTTTAAGCAATGTTATGAATTCAGCTGCCAGCCAAGGGTGCCCAGCTGGGACCCACGGGACCAGCAGAAAAAAGAAAAGACAAGAAATACAGAGTTAGATTCCTTCCCAGACCAGGAACTACCTCAATATTTAAGAAAAAAAACCAAACACAAGTTATGCCAATGCAACGCCACTGAAAATTTTTACTTAATCTGCTACCATGATTGAGCCAGATGGACAAAATTAAACCTACTGGGGAAGAGCCACACGTGCTTTTCTTCATTTGCAACCAATATATCAACTCAGCCTTCCCGCGTGGATTATGAAACACAAATCTTCATGCTTTCGGAGCCCAGAAATAGAGAAATAATGGCATAGAATTAATATAAATACTGGGGAAAATCACATTTCCTGTCATTTAAAGAAGAAACCTTTATACAACAGAAAAGCTGGGAGGTCCATCACAGCGCTGCTGATCCCCGGTTGGAAAAAAAAAAAAAATCATTAGAAAGGACCCAGGAATCATGAGACTGATGCAAAATCATTACGTTTTTAAAATGGAGATTAAATTGCACCCTTTGATACATGTCCCACACTCCCACGCCGCATGTCACAGCAGCGGCAACAGGGTCCCCGGGGATTATTGGTCGGTAAATCCAAGGCTTGTGCTTAGATCTGAAAAGCTGTGGTTCTGCATTGTCACTTCAAATGCTGGGTTAAATATATTTGTGTGTGTGTGTATGTATATATAATCTCTCTCCCAGGCCTTTCCCCACTGTCCCATCCTTACGGGGTCCGGGGGGGTTAATAAAGCCATCCCTGCCTCCCCCTTCCAGGCAACAAATCCATTATGTAAATGGAGCTGCCTTTGACTCATCAGCCTGTACCTTTTATACATTTTGGCAGAAGAACGTCATTGACTCATATCATAAATCAAATATTTCTCTCCGCGAAGCTCCAGCCAGGCTTTGAACGCTTCCATTAGGGTTTGGGGACACCCTGTCCCGGCCGACCGGGCTCGCACCCAAATCCTCCCCTCCCAATTGCGTTAGTAGAGGGGAAAGAGGTGGGGGCTCGAGTCAGCCCTGGGGATGGGTGAGTTGGGGACAGGGCTGTCCCTCTTTCAAAGTGACCTCTGCTGCGGTGGTGTTGGGAGCAGGCAACGTGCAACGGGGGGGGTCTGCAGGTGGGGGGAGCCCAGAGCCCCCCCAGCTTTCTGCATGGGCACCTGGGGRGCAGAGGCCAAGCTCTTGCCAGGATGGCTCCAACCAACTCGTTTTGTCACCCTCTGCCTCATTTTCCTCCTTTCTAAAAYGTCTCTGCTTACTGCCGTTCTGTCTGCAGTGATAGCTGTCCCTCATCCATCCCTGTGACTCCACAAGAGCCTTCTCCAGCCTTTGCACCTCCTCCCGGGGGGCACTGATGTGCCTCTTGGGCTTAAACCTGCAGCTGGTGGGGAGGTTTTCTTACAGACTGCTTTGGGGGGGTTTAATTCTTCCTGGAAAACTGCACCCAGGTGGTTTCTCAGGTCCGAAATGACCAAAAAGCAGAGTTGGGAAGAAAAACTCCAGTGTGCATGGGACACCAGGCAAGGAGCAAACACCCCTGCTCTGCCAGAGTGGAACTGGGGGCTTTCCTGACCCAGCACCCCTGTTTGGAGGAGCACCCCTGTTTGGAGGATCTCCATCACCTGTGTTTGCAGCAGCAGACTCCAGATGTTTGCTCTTCTCCCCTTGCCCGCTGAAGATGGGGTGGCCATGTCCATCGCGTCGCTGTACGCAGAGCTGGGCACGCACACCCCTCCTTAAGCACTGAAGCCAACGGGTGCCTCTGCCAGGACCAAAGCAACCATCATTAGAGGCTCCTTCAGGAAAATTTCCAGCCCAAGGCTCTAAAAGCAAGTTAGGGACAGGGAAAAAAACTGCAAATGAATTTAATAAGAGYTTAATTGGATTCTCCACAGTGGAGAAAGCTGCTGCTTCCCAGCAAATGCCCCCTGCAGCAGCCGATGAGTCAACCCACTCCCCCAGTTACACCAGTGCTGGGGGGGACCAGCACGACCACAGCCCAGGGCATGTCCTTGCGTCCCCACCAAACCTGGGCCCAGCCAAAATCCATGGGGTGGTGGACAGGTGGGTGCTGCAATAGGTGCGTCTTGTAAGCACCAAGCCAGGCAGCCCGGGGGATCCCCAAGGAGCAAGAAAGCAACCAAAAATGATGGGGAATAAAACCCAGAACTGAAACTGTCCCCTGCCCAAGCCCTCCGGCCATGGGCTCAGGCACAAGAAGGGTCCACGTTTGTCTTTGAATCCTTCACGCAGCTCCAAGCAGTAGCTGCTAATTGCAGCCAGGGCCGGAATCTGCCCCCAGGCAGATGTGACCCTTCGGATGAGCGGGGGGTCCCCATGGGTAAGGACGTGACAGTGGCTGAGCCCCACTGATGTGCCCCTGCAGATGGGATTCCCTGTCAGCCGTGGGGCTGATGGTGCAACCAGCCCTCATCCCTGTGGCTCCTGGTCTCCCCTGRACATCATCAGCCCCCTCCATCCCAGCCCCACGCTTAGCCATGYCTCCAGCCAACCTCTCCCAATCACGATGGCATTGCTGCCTCGTGCTCCCCCCGATTGACCCGCACCGGCTACAAATAAAAAATCTATGGAGCAAAGCTGCATTAAATCAATGAGCCAATGTGCCTGCTGCTAAGATAAGCACAGCTACCAGGGTCTCTCGCTCCGTCATTAGTGTTGTAGGATTCTCAGAGCCAGAAAACCCAGGGAGACTCATTAGGAGAAGCGGCACTTCTGGCTGGATTTACTGAGAGTCTCTCTCCAGCCTCCACACACCCCTTTTTCACTGCAGGAAGCCCTGCCCTTGCTCTGATCTGGTATGCAGCGTGCGGAGCCCATAAGGCTTTCAAAAATAACACGCTATTAAAATAGTTTTAATCAGAATTCCTCCAGCCAAGACACAGCAGCCAGAGATCCTGCTGTCTTTGGCAGAAAGGAGCTCGGAGAAATTAAGTGATGATGGGAGGAAGTGACTTCAAAAAGCCCAACTGTATCTCGCTCCATCAAGATGGACCTGGAGTTTTCCATGAAGTTTGGACCCAGGAGGAGAAACCCAGCCTGGCTGTAAGAACAAATTTAGATTAAGAGATGMAGATCCAACCGCAGTTGCTGTCTCTGCTAAAGGTTTTCTCTATGATCGTGGGCAGGTCACGTAATTTCTCTGTGCCTCAAGTTCCCCAGCAATCAAATAAACTTTTGCATCTGTCTTCTTCTGCCCTGCCTCCCTCTTTGGAGTCAAGGCTGTCTCAGGGTGTTTGCAGAGCAGCATTTTGATCTCAGCCTCAGCATTATGGTGAAAACCAGGAGGAGAAATCACCGCAGGACGGTGCGCAAGGAGCTGGCAGGAGCGCTTCTGAAATGAATCCTGGAGGCAGCATTTTAAGGAGCGATCCTTAGGTTTGGTGATTTCAGCTCCTCTTTGGCACCTGGGGAACTCAGCAGGATCAGGACCCGTCTCGGGGATCGGTGCCCGAGAGCAGCGAGTGCTTCAAAAACCCCATTTCAGGCAATATGTGGCAACAGCTTTGCACACAACGAGGCAACGGGCTCGATTTTTTGGAGTTTCCCCCTGTATAAAGGTACTTTTGGCAAGATCAGCCTCCAGCCCATTGACTTTGGGATGAATCCTGGGCCAAAGCGTGGCCATTGCTGGTCTCTCGCTGGAGAGCAAGGGTCTGCCTTGGTTTCTTGTCTGGAATCCAGTTTTGCTTATTATGGTCTGCATATCTATCCATTTTGAGGAAAATCAGCCCTGTGACTTCTCCAGGAGGCCACCCCCATCACTGCCCAAAACATYAGGAGAGCCCTAACTCAGTCCTCTACTAGCAACGCCGCAGGGATGTGTCCACTGGCCGATGGAGATTCCCAGTGCCAGTCTGGATTTGTGGTTGATTTGGCTTGGGTTTGAGAAGTTGCAAGCYCCATCTGGATGGTTTTTGCAGCCTCGGTGATTTTTTAATATTTTTTTTTAAAGTCTCACCTGTTGTGTGTGGGTTCTCCAGGGTCTCGTAGGGTCATTGCCGTAAAACTGTGCTCAGCCGTGGGACGTGAACCGCTGGGGCAGTGGGAGAAATGGCCTGTCCAGAGGAGCTGGTGCAAGTCCTCGACAGCAGCACTGAAGATTTTCATTCTCCTCAGGCTCCCCTGACCCTGCAGGAACACCAAAATGAGCATAAATTGAGCCACCGACAGACACCCCACGGTGAAGCACAGCCACGCTCCTTGGCCTCCAGGGAATGGGGCATTTCAGGGGCATTTTTTAMATTAAATTTAAAAAGTGCAATTTTTTAACTAGCCGCTGGCTGAGGGTAGTTAATTTGCCAAGAGCAGGCTGAGATCTTGTTTTATTAGGGCAGGTATTAACCTTCTGCCCACGAGAGTCAAAACCACCGGGCACAGAGCAACCCATSGTGGCCATGGGCAGATGGAAGGAGGAGGAGGAGGGTGAGGGGTCTCCAAAAGCCGTTGAAATCCGTGAAGAAATATTTGGGAGCGGAGACCTGGAGCGCACGGCAACCCGAGCACGAGTGCGTTCACTTCAAAAATAAAACGGATGGTTTATAGCCAAGAGAAAAAGGCAAACAATGAATGGATGCATTGGGAAAAGCCAACAAAAGCCAGACGTTCAGGATTGCTTGAATAACCTTAAAATACGCTTTGGGGTTTTTTTTAATTCATAAATCGCTATGAATTGGGTTTTTTTCTCCATTCCCAGCAATCCTGAGGCATGCAATGGCTCTGCCTATTCCCATCCCAAATGGGGGATGGGCTCCCCCACTACCTCCTCCTCGCTTTGCAGGAAAAAATGGGGTTCAGCCCTCACTTTCCACCCACTGCAAAAATCCCTTCCCCACGCAAACCTCCCGGCTGCCACGGCCCAGTCCTGCCAGTTCAGCAGCCCCAAGCCCCCGTGCCCACCACTACTGCAATGCTTTGCTGGATGGACATCACCTCCAGGACTTTCCTGCCCATCGCTGCGTGGAACCGTACCGTCATGGCCCCAGATGTAATTAAAATAAAATATCCCACGCCAACAGGAGCCTTGTTGTCTTTCAGGGTTGTCTTAATAATTATAAAATAAATTGCATTTCTATTGCCTTTCATCCTTGGATCTCAAAGTGTTTTACAAGCGTTAATTAATTTAGCTTTCAAATAGCCTTTCCCTCTGATGTCGTATAAAAATTTAATAAACAGGTAGTGGGAGAGGCAGGGACCTGCTCTGGGGCATGTGGCAGGTCAGCAGCAGCCTTGGAGGGAAACCCCCAAACACCAGAGCTTTCAAGGCATGAGGGTGTCGAAAAAGAGGAAAAAAAAGCCRTGAAATAGAGATCTGACCATCGCCACATCTGTTCCCCCTTTGGGACCCCAGAGCCCCCCACGTCCCCGTGCCGGCGTGAGGAATCGCTGCCAGGGAAGGGGGAAACCCAGATGGGGAACGTCAGGAGCTGTTAAGGCACATGACATATTGAGGGAATTAAAACACATTTAGGGAAATCTCCAAATAGAGTTTTTCTTTTCTTTTTTTTTTTYYCCCCCTCTTTTTTTAGCTTTAAAGAATAACACTGACTGTCTCAAGCTGTGGTAATGTATTCAGGCAACACAACTGAGTCAGAGCTAATTGAATTTAAGAGCAGGTATTACATCTGTGCCTTCAGAGTGAGTACATCCTGAAAATCACTTCAGTGATGAAGTGTTTTACCCAACTACTACTTAATCTTTCTACATAGAAAGCAGAATTAACCCCGCTGCGCAGCCTTCATTAAGAAAGCCAAATGAAGTTACCTGGTGAGGTTCAAATGTGCTGCAAGTGGTAAAACTTCAGCTGAAGTTTCTTTAATCCAAAGGGACTTTTTTTTTTTTTTTTTTTTTGTTAAATCCTGCAAAGTGGTTTAAACCAGGTCAGTTATCTGGGTCCCGTTAGTCTTTTCTTCGTTAAATCCGAGAGGAAATAAGTACACCTGGCCCTGTGTATAAATTCATATATGACTAGAGAAATAGGTCAGCTTCCCGCACCCTCTCCCCGGCACCATCCGTACCTGCCCTCTTTTCCCCGTTCCCATCCCATTTTCTCTTTCCCTCCAGACCCGTCTCCCTCTCTCCAGGAGAGAGGATAAAATAAATGAAGGAGAAAACGTGCCCTGCAGAAAACTCCAAAAATAATCCATGTCCCCCCCCGCAGCGGCACTGAGCATCGCCCAGAGCCCCCTGCTCTCCCTCGGCAGCCAAATAAGTCCCAGGGCAGGTCAGCAGCCCCAAAGCAACAAGACATTAACTCTTCATGGATGGAGTAAAAGCCCCTAGCTTCTTTACATATTTATTTTTTTATATATAGAGAGTCATAGAATGGTTTGGGTTGGAAGGAACCTTAAAGATCATTAGTTCCTACCCCTAATATATATATATTTAGTTTTATATATAAGTATATATATGTGTATATATATACACTTAYATACTTACACAGGTGTATTTGTATTATATTACATTATATACTTGGTATATTACTTTTTATATTTTTTATATATATATTTCACATATATTATACATATTACTTTATATAGTTGGTCTCTTACTTTATACCAAGTAAAAGCCCAAAGCGTGTAGCTGAGCACAAGAGCTCGATGCACCCCACCATCGCTCCCATCCTCAGGGACGTGATAGACCCTACTTCTCGGGGCTGGAAACAGAGCAGGGAAAACACCCTGAAGAACCATCTGCAAAACTATTCCAGCAAAWCAACATTTTTGGCTGGCTGTATTTATCCATCAGCTCCCAAGGCAGCCACGAGGGAGCTGGAAAAGCTGTGGGGATCCCCTCAACGCTTCATGAATTTCAAGCGCAGACAATTGATTTACATCGCCAGAAATTTGCACGGGCAGGAAAAAAAAAAAAAAAAAAAAAGAGCTCTTCACCATTCATTAATTTTCTCTAAAATTCATTCATCCAATTAGGCAGCTGAAATGGGGCGTTGTAATTTAGATACCTTGTGACACACCATGACTATTGATGGTTCCTGATTCAAAGGGAACAGGAACAGAATAAATCCCAGGCAACGGGCTCTTCAAAACCTAATTTCCTTCTAGTTATGAACCAGGAAATCATCCGGAGAAATCAGGAGAGATTCAGCCAAATTTAGGCTGGGCATCGGGAAGTGGAGCAGGTTCTTCGCTGGCTGTGAGCAGGAGTTTGAGCCTCAGCTCTCCGCTGTAAATGTGGGGGAATTTTTCTTTACAAAATACCTCAGCATTTACCACTGATRAATCTGAAACAGGGGCACCCACCTTTGTGTGTCCACCCAGGAGAGCATCTCCTACAGCGTCACCGGCTTTCTTAATTGGAGTTTCATTTTCAACCTCAGCATCTTTATTAGCAGGGAGAGGTACCGGGCAGGACAACTGCCAGAGTCAGTACGTCAGGTTTGTGCTGCAGAGGGCAGGTTTTAACAGTAATCAGCAAGGTGATTTTACGTTGTCTCTTTGCCATTAAGAGTCACTGCAATTTGCTGACCGAGATGGAAGTGGACGTTATCACGGTAATAAAGCAGCGATGTGGGGGTCCTACGGATGTTACCAGCCAGGTCTTGCCGCTCCACGGGGCTCGACCCATTTTGCAGAGGAGGAAAGCAAAGCACAGGTTATTTTCAAGTTTTACAAGGTATTTTTCAAATTAAATAAAGTTGCAATCCTAGAAAAAAATCTCACTGATGTACTAAAACATGTGGAAATCAGGTTTTCCCCAATTTCCCTTACTGACCTCACTGGGAGCAAGGGCACTCCATCCACTTGTCTGCAAGAAGCATTTAAGTGACCCCATTTAACACAGCTGAAGAGGGAAATCTGGGGCCAGGCTAAGTCATTTGGAGGCTCCCACAAGTCAGTCACAGGCTGTGGAAGAGAACCGAGGACTTCACGTTCCCCTAATGACCATGAAACCCCACTGCTGCGCCCAGGGTCCTGATCTTCCCCAGGGCCACGGTAACGCGCAGCATAAATAATACAGCAATAAATATTCAAGTCAGCTGGCTTCATCCTTTAAGTGAATATGGAGATATATATAGATACGTGTTTAGAGAGAGTTATAGGCAACTCATCATCGTAACATGTGAGCACTTATTGAGTTTTCAGGATTTAGGGTGAGATCCAGAGATGCACTTTAGGTGCTGTAACTTAGGCGACGTGATGCCTAAAATAAAAGATGGGATGCTCAAGGACACGGCTTGCGGGTGCGGTCGATGCCAAGACCTCCAAGAGGAAAGTTTCCTTTCCTGGCTGCATCACAGGACTTTCCTGATGTCCCACAGGGCAGMACCAGGGTTTAAATCCAGATGTCCTCAGCTTCAGCCCAACGCCTTGGCTCCCAAACCCACACGGTGCAAAAGAAAGTGATATCAACCCACGATCTGGGCAGCCACAGAGGTTTTCACCCCCCATCACACATCCCTYTGGATGCATTTCTTCCCTGACCCCTATGATGCCTCCTTGTGAGGAGGAGAACCTCCTAAATTCTCTGCCTGGGGAGGTGCTGGGAGGAGCAAACGACCGAAACCTTCATGCCCTAAGGGGCAGCTCGCGCTGCTCCGCTGCGGGGAGAAGCGCCTGCCTTTTTTTTCCCCCCCTCCAAAAAACTAAACTCCAGAAACACAAAGTTAAGACCTGGAGGTAAAAAGGAAACTCCTGGTGCCAGGTCCCTGTCAGCACCAGGGAGAAAAAGAAGTCCCCTTTCCCCAAAAGGCTCCCAGAAAACAAAAAAAAAAAAAAAAAAGGAAGAAGTAAATAAATTTCACTGAGCCTTTTGAAAACGCTGTAATTGCCTTTGTGGTCTAATTGCTCCTGGTTTTACAGCCTCATTTCTTGTCATAAAATTAGTCCCACTTTTTATGCTTTTTCCTTTGCTACTGGTCTGTGATTATTATTTTTTAATTGCTTTGGTATGTTGATCTCTCTCACATCTCCCCGGGGAAGGGGGCCAGGGACCTAATTCTGCATCTGTTGCCCGCACGGAGGATGCCACGGCTGCCGAAAGGAGACGGCCGCTCAACTTTTTGGGTGAATATTAACATTAATCTCCCCAAAATCGTCTTTAATACCCAAGATCAGGGCTGGGCATAGGGACCATGCGTCCGAGCAGAGCTCAGCCGTGAGGGGAGGAAACAGTTATTAAAAATGCAGCAATTTCTTGCAGGACTTTCTGGGGAAAGAAGAGATCTAGATACAAACCACAACCATCAGGAATGTAATAAGAGCATAGGAGGAAACAAAACCACCTGAAAAAGATAAAAGCTGCATCATCTGTAACCCTTTTAATAATCATCTTRTTTCAAACAGCACCAATTTCTCCTCGCCAGCTCTCCAGAACAGCATCTATATTTGTTTCCTTTTTGATATACAGCTGCAATAGGAAGCCATGCGTGAAGTTTATTAAGGCTGGGTAATTTTCTATCAGTTCTGCATGCTATTGATTTCATCTATRCTGTTATCTTGCTCTGCCTGAACCTGAAAAGTCATCTAAAAACAACARAAAAAAGCATATAGTTCTTCAAAAATGCAACTATTATGGGATGTAGGACGCTGCCATTTTGGATGCATTAACAACCTGCTGAAAATGAATGTGTCGGAGATACAAATCTTATTAAGGAGACTTTGATGATGCCGAGACTAAAACGGAGGGAGCAGTTTGAGCTGAACCAAAACACAGAGCCAAATCTGAACTTAACTCCGCAAATTTCTTTCTCAGGGGTGGAAGGAAAATTGGATTTGCTTTGGCTTTCAGCCAGCCTTGCTTCATCCTGAACCAGCTCTCCACTGTCCAACCTCTCCCACGTCCTTGGAGTTACTCCCAGTTTATGGCATAAGCAGGAGCGAGCGGCTCTACCCACCGCGCTGGCGATGCTCAGAGCTGGCGCCGGGCCACCTCGGGCTTGCAAGTCTTGCACAGTGTCAGAAATGCAGATCCTCAATGCAGAAGAACAAACCTTGAAGCCTTCTCCAGGTCACAAAGGGTTTGCAAAGATCTTCAGGCCGACCCAGGGCTTCCCACGTGCTCCTCCGTGAAGTGAGAGCACCCAGGGGCCCTAGGATGGAGGGGACCACATCTYCTGTACATCCCAGCCCCACGCCCAAGAGCAGCCATCCCAAACGAGCAGAGCTTTTTTCCACAGCTGGATCATCAGCGTCGTGTTTTGGGCTCCACAAATCAAAAAGACAACGGTGACAGAGCAAGTTAAACACGGGTCCCAGCCAAATCCAAACCTTCCCAGAGCCAGGATTTGGGCCAGGCCCATCTGTACTCAATTCATCTGCTCTCTCAGTTAACTGGCACAAACCACCCTGCAGTGATATTTAAAACATATTAATTAAGAAATTAAAATGTAGTCATCTAATTTAGCCTGTTCTCCAAGCACAGCTCTTTGTCAATCACGGGGACCGGCACAACCCGCCTGTCTCCAAGCTCAGCTCTCCAGCCCTGCAGCTCTCCCTGCCCTGCCGTAACCAGAAATGTCCYYCCCCCCCCCCCCCCCCTCAATTTTCCATGGTTTTAGGTCACTTTCATTTTCTTACACCAGTTAGACCAGTGTAATCCAGGGACATCAACCACCCCAGACCCACAGCACAAGGAGAATTTGTCCTGGCTGGACTTAAAAAAAAAAAAAAAAGCAAAGTACAGCCAAAGGCTGCAARATGAGTTGCGGGAATGAGAGTGCTTTGCGGGACATCATCCAATTCCTGCTGGACAAAATCCATCATCCCCTCGGTACTCACCTGCCTCTGCGCCAAGAGACACCAAAGATAGCCAGGAGCTTCAGAGACCTCCAAAACTTTGTCCTACCAACTCAGGGTAGAGCATCTTGGGGGGGGACAGGGAGGGGAAACCCCAAATGAGATTGGTAGAGCTTAGGAGCATCCGGAAAAACCAATGGGAAGCAGCAGGACGGCTCCCCACGGCTGCAGCCCGTAACCTTGTGCTTGTCCCAGGCATTCTCCAAACTTCCTTGGAGGACATCTCTGCGGCACAATATTGCACCTCGCAGGCAGGTGAGGGGGGAGATATAGGACGAGCTCAGGCTCAAATCTCCTCTGCAATTCAGCACCTGTGGGCGTTTTGGGATGGGGCTAGATGCCTTATCACCTCCCAGCCTCTGGTCTCGTAGAGATATCAGGGGAATTGCTTGTGCTGGTCCTTTTGTGCAGCGTATTGCGGGGGAAGAGATGGGCAAACTTCATCCGTAATGGTCCATCATCATCAGCTGAGYGCAGCCAGGCACTTCCCAAAGAGCGGAGGAGCAGCCCCATGGTTGTGACATTTGCGATGCATTAAGTTTAAACATTTTCAATAAAGAAAAACAATCCATTCAGACTTGCTTTATGATTCATAGTAATTGCAAATAGAAGCAGTTAATATAATTGTCCAGCTGAGACCGGCAGGCTGGGAACATGTAGCAGTGAGATGTACAATCAGGGAAGGTTGGGAGGGAATTTAAGTGCAGGTTAAGCAAATGCATTACTTTAATAACACACAGAGACAGCCCTTGTAGTTATAAAGAGGATAAAATAAATATTGTACCAGAAATCTACAGAATGGGAGGTTTTATCACCAAGAACTGCCCGCTTGCTATTTACTTTCAATTTAGATTTTACAAAAGCTGCACTTGCCATGTTTTTTATGTATGGAAGAGAATGACTTGAATTGACAGATGACCTTATTTCTCCATAAGTTTTACAAGGGAGCCTCAGTTTCTCAGAGAAAAATGATCACCTCCCAGCAGTCGTCCTGGAGAGAGAAAGATGCTTTTTTTCCTTTTTTTTTTTTTTTTTAAAAAAAAGGAGGACTATAATTCAAAGAGGAGATGGTGCTTCTGCTCCTCTCTCCCTTGGAGATGGGCCAACCTCTTTGACTTCTCCAAATCGCAGGGGGAAGGGACCTGCTTCTCTGCAGTGGTTTTGTGCCTGAATTTCAACCCTTTCTTTACTCCATCTCGGACGTGACCGTGGTGGGAGGTAATGGCCTGGGAGGAAAGTCCAGCTTTGGGGCAGGGCTCTGATGTTGTGCGTGACCCTACTTTGGGTTTCCCAATCCTGAAATTAGGGTTTTCCCTCTTTTAAATAATTAACTTGAGCTGGTTCAGTGTGAGGCATGTAAAGAGGAGGGGCGTAAAGAAGAAGCTATTGAAAGACATCATCATCGTCATTTATCCAGCTTAACCAAATTCTGGCTCTCCAGAGAAGAACTATGGTGCTTTATTTATTAAAAATATATCTGAGGGCAACACATTAAATTAAAGTATCTTGTTCACAGCCTCCCGACTTAATGACACATAAACAGCTAAACAAAACAGAACATCGGCTCATTACAACCATTTATAAAATATTAAGGCTCTTAAAAATTAATTATTCACAGGTACCTTCCGCTTGTTTATGGGGGAGAATGAGGATGCACAGGCTCGAGCGGGCTACCTGCAATACAGAAGGAGAAATATTGTTGTAAAACTCCCTCTGCGTGTTAGCTGGTGTCCCCCGCTATTCTGGGGGGACGATGGGTTAATGCGATGGGTTAATTCTGGGGTGGCAGTGTCTGGAGGTTGGCACCTCCTCAGAGGACTGCACCCTCCCGCATCCCCCATCCAGGTGAAGGGCTAAGAAATGCAGGGTAAGAAATGCAAAAAAACCCAATACCCACTCCCCCCCCCCAAAAAAAAAAAAACCCAAACCCAAATGAGTAGTGCCTCTTGCAGGGCACCCCAGGGCTATCCATTACGCTGCRTGGTTGCAGATGTAGTAAACAAGCCTGTATCCAGAGGGCTTCATACCAGGGGAAGGAGACAGGGAATGTAATTTTAAAGTCGCAGAATTTAGCATAAGGAGGTAATGGGATTGCAGTGGCTTTCCAGTAAATGTCATTGCTGTAATTAGGAGAACAATTATTGTCAACCGGCAGAATTGTCCCCTATCTGTCATTTCAGCAGGAGCAGCCAGAGCCACAATTAACACCCGCGCAGGTGGGTCGCCCAGTTCAAACCCCGCTAAATGGGATGGAGGAGGGCAGAGCAGCGTGCAGCACCCGCCACRGGGGCCAGGGATTTTTGGGGTCCATCCCCACCGGTCCCATTCCTGATTCACACCAGCCGTGCACAAAGCAATGTCCCACCTCTCGTCTCGACGGAGCTATTTATTACAGCAYCAGCCCGATGCTCTGGCCTTGTACAAGAAAGTCTTTAAGCGACTGCTTAACTTGGAAAAAAATAATGTGCTGAACTGATTTACAAATTTGAGACCTTGGAGGCCAAACCTGCCTCCACCTACAGCWGCAGGAAGCTGGAGGAGCTCCAGGGAGGAGGAGGAGGATGCCCCAGCGATGAAGCCAGCCCAGGAACRCGTACATTATCTCCAGCTTCACCCCCCAACTACTTATTTCCTCGGTGAGAGGGTTGCTAAAAGAGCAGCTGACAGCACATCTGAAGTGTGGGGCACTGGTGAGTAAAGAGAAGTTCCCGCGATGGTAGAGGAAGGAGGAGGCTGCAGTTGTAACCTGCCGTTAGTGGCATCCGAGTCCCCCGCGACGGCTGATCTCCGGCTCGAGCCCTGCATTTCCCGGCACACGGCCCCACGCTCCCAAATCCCCCTCTCCTGCAGAACCTGACTGTGCAAGYGCTGCTGCTCTTGAGCTGCGACGCAAATCGGGGCTCGGCGGAGCACAGCCCTGCCCCGACTCCGTGGAGGTGTCACCGCCAGCGAGGCCAAAATAAAAAAAAGCAAGCAGCAGCGTGCATCCGAATTTCTCAGCTTGGGTAGAGAAGAGGCTCCTGCTCAAAGGGAAAGGGGGATGCAGCGGAGGGAAGGAACAGGGGGGCAATTACGTCCACTGAAAGCATTCGCAGCATCTTTGCAGCTTGCTATGATTAACGGTGGCCAGAGTGCTATTAGCAGCCTGGTATGATGATTAACAAGCTCTCCTAATAGCTGTTTTTAAACCTGCTTTAAAAAAAGCTGGAGCAGAGCTGGAAGGGGGTGGGGAGACCGGGTGGTATCTCCAAGGAAACCAGAAACAAAATGGGCTTTGGCACAACGCAGAACCAGGCGGGTAATCAAAGATTACAACCAGTTTTAATTTAAGGTTAATTATTGTTTACTCTCTGGAGACCATCCCATTGGAAAGCAGCAGTCGGTCTGACCTTCAGCAGCTCGTGGTGGGGCCCTCCGGTCCATCCCCCCCGGAAAGGCTTGCCGGCATCTGCCGGTGGGAGCGGGGATGGAAGGGGAGAAACAAGAGCTGCGAGAGGGAGGAATYGATGGAGGAGGATGGCGAAAGGAAGCAGAGATGGAGGCAGCCGACGCCGAGATGAAACCCGTCCCAGCTGCACGTTGAAAAGCTTCATTCAGTTTTACTTAATTGGTTGCCCCCACTGCAGACACGGTTAATTAATATTGGGCTCCCATCGATTTCCCATTTGGTGGCATCACACTGGCATTTTCACACAAAAGCAGCCCCATTTTTATCAATGAAAATGCTGCGTGCGGAGGCGTCTTCCCCCGATGAGACCATCTACGCCCACGGAGGAGAGACAGAAGCTTTAACGTGCTCAGGTCACAGACGCTTGCTCGGGGATGGGGCCTCCTGCCTGGGGACGGGGCCAGCCGGGTGCAAGGATTCGGGCAGCTCCTCTTACCAAGGGCCACGACTGATCAGGCACCAACACAGCCCCCAGCTCCTCCCGCTACCCCCCRGCGAGCGGATAAGGTCGGATCCTTCCCCCAGACCAGACATGATGTCTGTAGGTACAGGTGGGCAGGGACCAGGCTCAGAGCCCCGCGCTCCCACGTCCCCGTCCCTTTTTCTCCTCCTTAGCACCCAAAGATGCCCACGAGTCCAACTCAACCTATTGAACCCCAACTTTGCAAAATACCCCTCCTGCTCTAATACCCCTTTGGTCTTCTCCAGGCTGGATCCACCCTGCTTTTAACAAAGCAGAATGCAAAGACGCAGGACATTTCTCAAGGTCTATCCTGGAAGACACTTTTTCCCCCCAAAAACCCATTTTGCCGCTGCCCTGACAGCGCTGCTGAGGAATGGCAGCTGAGATTAAGGATGGTGACAACTCCCCTAAGCTCTCCTCTCTTTGCTCGGAGACAGACATATTTAATTATGATAGAAAGGCGATCCTGGTGCGCGCTGCAAATACTTAAGGTGATTTGAAGCGTGAAGCTGCATACGGTTTGCGAGATTTGAGTTCCCAATCTGTTTGGGCTTGTTTAGACAGTTTCTGCTGTTTATTCCCTCTGTGTTTTTATAYGCTTTCTAGCACGTGGGGACTTCAGAAAGACGAGTCTGAAAAAATCATTGCGGAAAGGTTTCAATAACTTCATTCCCCATCCGATGTTTGGGATGAAGCCCATTAGCAGCGATGGGAGCACGGGGTTGGGTGAGGAGGGGACGGGTGCCGGAGGAGGCATCACTTCTCTCCAGGAGCAGTTTTCAGTCCCTCTCTTTAGGATTCATCTCTCTCTCGCTCATCACTTTGCTGATCACTTTGCTTTGGCTTCGTAGGGGTTTGCGAAGGTCTTTGTAACCGGGTGAGTGCACTGGACGGGGGGGAAGAGGGAGAGGGCTTCCCCGTGATGCTGATCCCTCAGGGTGAGACCTGTGTGTTGTCCTCTCCATGGTACAAATTTGGGGTAGAGCAACAAGGACACCCATGGTCCTCCCGCTGCAACACCCCTGACGCAGAGAAACTCGGGGTGCAGTAAACCTCCCCTTCTCTGCACTCCTGAGACTTGAAGACCCAGCAGAGAGCAGCTCTTGGAAGTCAACTTGGATCTTGGTCAACATGCTGTCCCCCAACCCAACTGGTTCACATGTGGATCCTGGAGATCAAGGGCTGGTTTGGGATCTCCCCGAGCTATCAGTGAGAGATGGAGACCCAGCAGAAAGCAGCTCTTGGAAGTCAATATGGGTCTTGGTTGATCCGCTGTCCTGCAACCCAACTGGTTCACACGTGGATCCCAGAGATSGAGGGCTGCTTTGGGATCTCCCTGAGCTCCCAGCCAATGTCACATCCATTTGCTTTTGATCCCGGCAGGAAAGGACCGATAGCAGATTTCAGACCTGGATAAGGACAGGTTTAAATCCTGCCTGGTTGGAAACSCTGCAGGTATTTGGAGAAAATAAAATGAATGGCTTTCCAGTGTTAATATTTACCTGGAAGATCAAATGATTAAACTATAATCTCCTCAGAACTTTTCTTTTAAGCTGCCTGTGACGGTATTTATCACATTTCCTTTCTGCAGCATCGCTATCCCCATAGTCACCCCGATGTCCCCCCACCCCAAGGGGACCTGCCCAGCACTACCAGAGGCCAGCAGCGGAGCAAGAACTTCAAACCAAGATGACACATCCCAAAACACTGTCCCAACACTGCCCCATTTGCCCCCAAAAGTGACATCTTTGCTCCTTTGCTGTCAGAGGATGCTCTGGAGCAGCCYGTCTCACCCCAACGGAGGTATCTGGGTTGGGGAAATCACCCTCCCGCCATCAAAACAGAGATGGGGTGAATCCAGGTGGCCTTGTGGAGGCCTTTCCCTAAAAGCTGCCCAAAATCCGCAGAGTCCTTCAGCCATAAAGTATCCCCCTTCCAGGCTGATGGATGCTCTGGCTCTTGTGCTCACTTTGTCATCATGCGCCTTTGTTTCCAAAGATGCACTCAATTAAATGCAAGCTTTCTGTATTCACTTCACCGAACCAGGTTTTAAGGTACTCAGATATACATAATTAAATCTTACAGATTCTCTGTAAGATTTCTGAAGATGCATTTCCCATAGGAGATGTGCTGCAGGTTTCCTTACAGTATCATTTTGATGGACACCCGTTGTTTTTTATCCCCGTTAAATATTACAAGCATCTCTTAGGATTTCTTTCATAGGGATTGCCATGATTCCCAGAAGAGTAACTTAYATTAGTTTAATCTCTCTTGCTCCAGCTTCCAGTGCAGCCCTGGAGCCTCGTACCATCAGGTTTTGCTGGGAGGTCTGATCCTGGCTGGGTGCAGTGAGAYGACAGCAGCCACAGTCTGGCTTTGGCTGAGCTGGGAGCTTTGACCCAACCAGTGAGTATTGATGAAGGTGAAAAGGCGAATATTTCCCTTGCTGGAAAATAAATCCCAGTTTTCATGCCACCAAGAAGTCACCATGTGTATAAACGCTGGATTTGGGCCAGACCCTCAGCAAGGCASAGCAAACATCCCAAACCCATGGCATATAAATGTCACATGCTGCGTGACGTCCCCAGGCGCRTCCCTGTCCTGAGCAACTCCTTGTGTGCGGGGTCGAAGGGTCTGCACGCTCCTGGGGTGCATCGTTCATGTGGACAGTCAAGGACAGCCTGAAACCCTCAAAAAGGGCTCAGGGATGGAGCATCGTACCCTGCTGCTACAGCTGCGGCGGGGACATGGACAGGAATGGCTCAGTCTTGGTGTGTGTGGCCATTTCACACCTTTCTTGGGCTTATTTTTCCCCTCGCAAGCTATTGAGGCAAGGAGCGTACCACAAACCGTAATGGCTCAGTGGCCAAGACTGTTACCACCTCTGCACTGAGGAAGGTGCAAAACACAGAGGAAAAAATTATCTATTTTGATAAATATACTCAAAACAGTATCTGCTTGAGATATGGCCTGGGGAGACGGACACATGGAYGCACCCGGGATACCGCCGTTATTTGCACCTCTGGTGCGGAGGGTGCCACCAGGCAGCACCGGCTCCTGACCAGGTCCCAAGAGAAAAAAACAGGTTGGGGGAAACAAGGCGAGAAAGATGCTTCGGGTTTTGTGGTGTGGAGGATTTGTTTGTTTTGGGTTTTAGGCAGCAATTTTGCATCCCTGGTTGCCATGGCAGCAGAGAGCAGACTGCACACTGCATCCCTCGGAGCCGGCAGAGCTGAGCTCCGCGTTGAGCYGGTCCAGCGATGGCCGGGCACAGCTGGGCCCCAACAGGGTGTCAAAGRCAGCTCAAAACCTGCAGCGAGCCTCAGAACAGAGCAAGGAGCCAGCCTGGGGCCCTGGCACAGGGCTCAGGCCGTGCTTGCAAACAGGGACACACACCGTCCCCTGCCCAGGAGCTCCTTGGCCACCGCTTTCTGCAGGACCCGGCTGCCTCGGGTGCGCTGTCCCACCACCCTGCAAATGCCCTCCCAGCTCTGCAGCCAGACACGACACTTTTAAACCCAATTAACGGCAGCAGGTATAGAAAAATCAGCGCCTTCCCCTTCCCACCCTGGGCTGACACATGCTGAGGAGGTGACCCTGGCATCACTTTCTCCTCGATCTCATCTTCTCAGCGGCATTAAGGGGCCGTTCCCGTTGCTGCCCATGCAAAGGGCCACGGCAGTGAGGGAAGCGGGAGCCCAAACTTTACACTTTTAGCACGTTTCCCAGCTGCTGTTTCCCTCATAGTTGCTCCCAGTGTCTCTGTTCCCGTCTCAAATCCATGCCGTCCCTCTCCCCGTTACCTTGAGTGCTCCTCTTTATTGTCCTGCTTGTCTTCTCTCCACAGTGTAATTTTATTTTGTTAGAGTGATGYTGGGCCATGTTTACTTTGTTTTACTTTTGTGGTGCTTTTTATTCTAAATTCTCTTCATCTGAGCAGCACTTTATCAGCGAGGGGAAGCCGAAGGAAGCTATCTTTCATCCTTATCGAGATTCCTCTCCTTTCATTATCTCCAGTGCTTCTACAGAGCATCAAAAGGGCATCTTTGTTCTTGCAATCTAATGTAATTTTGAATATAGCAATTCAAGCCTTTTGAGAAAACTATGTACGCAAACACACATCCATTACCACCCGTCACCCCCCCCCACAACGCTCCCACGGGAGCCCCACGGCTGTTTTGGGGCTACCTGGTGTTAAGGGGTGCGAGGTGGAAGAGAAGGACTTTTTTAGGACTGTGTGGGCTGAAGATGAAGGATGGGGATAAGCCAGCGTAGGGCTTGACCATCTCCGGTCCTGATGCCGTCCCGTGGGTGTGAGGATGGCCCCGGGGGTTGGCGGGGCAGTGGGACCAGTCAGGAGGTGGCAGTGGGCAGTGTTTTCATCTGCTGATGTGCTTATGCTTGGCTGGAAGCGCTGCTCCATGCCAGATGCCAGCAAGATGGTCCAGATGTTTCCTCCTGGCTCCATCTGTGCCGGAGCCATCTGCAGTCATCGATCTCGCTGCGTCTCCCACACGAGGAGCGGTACGAGGTCCGGGGCCGTTAGCAGTGACGGACGATGCTGCTGTTGATGGGGAGCTGGCCGGGCACAGCGCAGGCGGTCACAGCTCTTCCGCTGCAAGATGCGACATGGACGGGGTGAGTGGCCAAGAGGAGACGGGAAAAGCAAAGTCATGGGGAGCTTCTGCCTGGGAGCGTTTCCTGGGTGAACGGGCTCTCTGGAGAGATCTGAGGGGGGTCTGGCTTGAAATCCTCCTTGCTGGGGCAGCCAGGAGTCCCATCTCTCATGGTCCTGCTCTCCCCTACACCCAACCAAGAAGAAAACCCAAATTTTGCTCAGCCATCAAACTCTGAGAGCCAACACAGGGTTCTCGCCACACCTCAAAACCCTACGTGACCTCCTAAGCGCATTCATGAAAACCCATCCTCTGGTTCCCCCAGCCCAGGCTTCACCTCCGGCTCCTTTTCTCTCCCCTCCGCTCAGCCGAGCAGATACCCGGGGACCTGGGTACGGCCACGCCGCAGTCCGGGGTAGCACGGGTGCTCGATTCCCACCTCCGCGCCCCTCCAGCCGCTCTGTCCCCATCACCGCTCCAGCCTGACCCCGCTCCCCAGCTCATCCGCATTTCAAAGATAACCAGGTGTGAAGGTGGAAAAGCTTTTTAAAGCTCCTGGAATTAMGGAACGTGAGGGGGCCTCGGTAGGTTTTGGAATAAATTGCCCATGAAAGTGCTGGGGAAAACCTATCTAGGGAAAAGAAGAGAGAAAGAGGGTGAGACAATGATATATCTGGAAAGGAGAGCAGAGGAGAGATCGGGAAGCGACTGGCTGATTGTTCCATAAGCACCTCTTAAAAGCAAACACAATAGACATGAGCAGTTTTTAAAATGACAGACAATACAATGGGAGATAATATATTTAAAACCCATATCAGTTGTTAACAGACCATAAAAATGCCGGTACATTAATCTATGCTGTCTGTCATAGACTCATGAAGCAGCTGTGTTATTTTATAGTTTCATTCCTGCGGGCTTCTCTGACACTTCCACAAATACATCTCAATTTATTTGGATAAGAACAAATAGAAATATTGAATTCTTCTTCCTCTGCTTCTGCTGCTTTTTTATTTTTTTCCCCCAGCCCCAACGACTCACGGAAGGCACTCGGTACAGCTTTGCCGACGTATTTTTATCTGTCAAAAAATGATTGTTTTAGGAGAAACGCACCATGCAGGTGTATTCTTCATCCCTTCCTTTGGACTTTCTGAGCTCCTTTTGCGCCTTCACAGCGAGCGGGATGAAGGCTGGGCTCCCGCAGCACCTCTGGGTGCCAATCCCGGCCGGGGTGGTGGGGAGGGGGCGATTTGCTTGCTTGGGGCAGCTCTCCCCATCCCGCATCATTTTGGGACTCTCAGCCAGATGGTTCTTAAATGCTGAAGCTGGATGCGATTTCTGCCTTAATAAATGTCCATCTTTCACCTTTGCCTGCAGAGCTCTGTCCCCATCTCCACCTTCCTCCTCCTTCCCTGCAAGGTGGGACCACCCCGTCCCTAAATCACGTCCAAAATCCCACTGCCTTCGCTCCCTATTTGCCTTTATTTCTGAAGAGGAAGGAGGAGGAGAAATAATGTGCTCCTTTGCTCCCAAGGAACATAAAGCATGGATGAGGTGTTTGCTCAAAGCCATAGTTTTGTTTTCCCTCTAAATTTGCACTCAACTTTTTTAAGCATCAATTTTGTGATCATAAATACAGACACACACGATACTGCCAGGGACGGCGGCTGCTTCCCACGGGCAGGATAGGTCCCATGCAGCTCTTTTCCAGGGACTCAGGACCCATCATACCCCATGAGCAGTGCTGCTCCCCAGGGGCTCTGCAGACCCATGGGCACCCCACAAACACACCGGAGATGCTCTCACCCCCTTCCCCGCTCTCCGGCACAGCCCGGGAGCAAGGGGAGCTCTGGTCCTTGCACCGCTACAAGCAAATGTTTAACATGAATTATTCCGGGCGACAACACACGGTAGGTTCAAAGCTCGGATACAGGCTTTGGTGTGGGCCCTTCAAAGAAGAGGCATTTCTGCTTYGGGTCCCGTGGGATGCTGGTTGGGAATTGCTTAAGAAGCTGCAAAGCGCTCGGTGCGTGTCTTTAATGAGGRTGGAAGGAGAGCAGGAGCCTGCCTAGGGAAAAGCAGGCGGGGGTCTGGGAAAGGGCTAGTGATGAGGGAGCCAGAGCGGCTCTTTTTAATGCTGAACCAGGAACTTTGATCAGCCTTAAGGTGTGAGCCGAGGTCTGGTGCCACCTGCAAGGGGAGCGTCGTCGTGCCGGCTCCCCGCTCGGCCTGGCTGGGCCATTGCTCTGGTGTGCAGCTGGCGGCTGCCGAGCGTGTACCCCAAAACCCAGTCCAATGGCACCGGTGGTGTGCGGGGCTCCCGGGCAATTTGTGAGCCGCTTCCAGCGTCAGCGAAAGGAGGAACAGACCCCTCTGCWTTGGAAGAGAGGGAAAAGCACCCACCTGACAGCTACCACGGGTGAGCTGGTACCCGGGAATTCTTCACTGCCCCATTGGATTTCCCCCCATTAGGAAATCCCTGTACAGAGATGAGCAAAAAACCCACCTTTGTTATCATCATCATCATCATCATCATCATCATAATCTTTCTTCTGCAGCTACTTCTCTGAAGCAGAGCTGGACTCTGACCCTTTCTATGTACCCTGTCCCGAAGGAGGAGGCACATACCTTGGAAACGATGGCCACTCAACCTGCCAAGGCAACACAATTACTTCCCTTCGATCATAAAAGTATACAAATAAACATCTGTCATCCACACATAACCTTTTGGTTTGTCAGCTGAAATACTGCTGCTGTCCCCAGTATATTTTATGTCCCAGCCCAACCCCGTCCCTGCTATCTCCAGCTCTCGGGGCTGTCACTCAGCTGCAATTTCCCACTCTGGATCTGCGAGAAGGAGAAGCTGCGAATCTCCTGGCCCTGTCAGGATATCATTAACCTTTGCTTTGGATTTAAATGGGCTCTTCTTGTCAGTTCAGAGCTGTGCAGTCATTTACTTCCAGCCTCCTCGCTCWCAGCCTCCTTCCATCTTCCAGCTCTTGGGCAGCGCTTTGCTCGGTCTCAGCACAACCAGGAGCTCACACGTGCCCACACACCCATGCACCCAGCAGACGCGTGTGTCTCTGCCCCACCGCTGTCCTCTCCATCTCCAAGTGRGATGCCCATGGCAGAACCGGCACATCCACCCAGGAAACCCGGCTCTGCCCAGATCAAAACTGGGCAACCTGATCTAGTTGAAGATGTCCCTGCTCCATTGCAGGGAAGTTGGACTAGGTGACCTTTAAAGGTCCCTTCCAGCCCAAACTACTCTATGATTGTATGATTCTATATCCACCAGCATCGCAGCAAACCTCATCCCAGCAATCCCGACCGTGCTGCCATTCTCAAAAAATGGGAGCTCCTCCAGCTTTTCCAGTTTGCAGCACGAGGGATGCCCAGGCCACCTCCTCCTCCACCCAAACTCACCTTTCCCTCCCCTGTAGCATGTAGAAATTAGACACTCAATGCAACCCCAGGTGCTCCTTTTTCCCCTTGTTTTTATCTTAATTTGTGCTCGTTACCCCAAGCTCCAGAGGACAAGAAAAGTTGTGGTAGCAACGAATTTCCATGTCTCCAATTTGCTGTGCTTCCTCCGGCAGCCCCAGTTTCTCCCCGCTCTGGCCATGCAACTCTCTTAATTAGAGAGGCGGCAGCGCCGGGGAGAGGCATTGACGGGGAGGGCGGCTCGATACAGATATCGGCTGCTTCTCCCCATAAATCACTCCCCGGCRTTGGTTTGTGTTTCCCAAAGTGCTGGGGGGGTGGCAGGGTGATCCCGATGCTGCAGATGCTTCGGGGCTGATAGCTTTTGGTCCAGTAACTCACGGGAGTTTTTTCGCCTCCGCATCCGAGGGGCTGCGGGAGCATCGTGAGCACGGCCAGCCCTTTTCCTGGGAATCTAGGAGCAAAAAAGTGGTAATTTTTTAGGGTGTGTGTAGATGTGAGAGATGAGCCCCAGGTGCATTTATAGCAGCAGCTCCTTCCTTGATCAAACCCTGGGAGATCTCTTTGGTTCATGGTCTCCACTTCCCTCCCCGTGGTCACATCACTGTGGGCTGCCTGGACCAAGCATATAAAAAATAATAAAAAACCAAAAATAAGTGACTTTTACAAATGCAAAAGGGGAATCTGCTTCTCGGATGCTTTGCACATGAGGTGCAGGCACCCGCACCCCCAGCCGCAGCCGCTCTGCACCTCGCTCGGCACCCAGCAAAGCAAAAGAGCAAAAATTACAAATTCCAGGAGCATTTGGCCCCTGCGGAGCCCGGGGTGTTTGCAGGAGCGGGTGGGGATGTGCATCACATCCTCCTCTGTCAGCAGCCCGCAGGGCTGTCGGCGGCTTTGTCTGCTTTTGCTTTTTGCAAAGTTTTTCTCTCTGCGTTTCCTGACTTGGAAACAGAGAGGGCTGGAGTGATGCGGTGGGGCCGGAGCGGGGCYCGATAGCGATGGATAAATTGCAGCCTGAGAGTCACTCTGTCAGGCTCCCAGAGAGAGTTAACCCTCCTGTTAAAAAAATAATAAAAGAAAATAAATAAAAACTAGAAAAGAAGAACACAGCCGAGATCAGATAGCGGGTAAGCAGCACGTATCAAATCTCGCTCCGGAGGRCTGAGAGCAATGAGATCTTCACGGGCGATTGAAGAGACGTGGCCGGGCTGGCCCAAATCGCCTTCGCCACGGTCAGGAGAAGCCGACCACGTTTTGGGGCAGAAACTGGCCGTTTGGCGATCGAGCTGCAGAGCTCCGCGTCGCCGAGGCGCTGCTCTCCGCTGAGACCCAGCTGCCGCGTGAATGTTAAATGATCATCAAATATACAAATATAATGAGGAGCGGGAGAAGGGCGGGGGGAAGCGAAGCCATCAAATCTGGGACGGGAGCCAGGCGCTCCGCGTCGGCCCCGCGCTGCTCCCGGGAGGCRGCGGCAGCTCCCCGAGCTCTCACGACGAGCGCAGATACTCAGGGTTTGCTTTTGAGCAAGGAAACAAGATTTTCTTCTTCTTTATTATTTTTTTTTTCCACCCAGCAAGGGAATTTTCTTCTCCCACGTCTCCCATCCCAGTGCAGAGCCAAATATTTAACATGAACTAATGGGAAATGGAGGTTTTGCAAAGGTTTGGGAGGCAGGCAGAGGGGAAAGGGGCAGCGCTGGCCGAGGATTTCAGTAATATCAGATATTTCCGTTATTTTGAAATGGTTCCTGTCTTTTATGCCGCTTTGCACGTGAATTTGTTCTCAGCTCAAGCTGGAGAAACAGGAGAGTTTTTCTTTCTCAGCACCAGAAAGGAAGTTTTGATCATTTCAGACTAGTTTTGTCCATCAAAACCAAATGTGCAATTCAGGAAACATGCGGAAATCAGGTCTGTCCAGCGGAAAATTTGAGTTTTAACAYGAAAAAACACTTCTGCAAATGAAAAAATAGCAGCAGGTCCCTTCCACAGTGATGCCAGGAGCACCCGCTGGTGCTCGATGCGGGTGGGCCCGATCCTCTGCCCTGGACAGGGCACAGAACGGTGGCACGGGGATGCAGAAGCCTTCGGCCCCATTTTGGCCCCATTTTGGCCCCATTTTGGCCCTGGTCAGAGGTGTGATGCTCGGAGGCTGGCGCTGCTGCTCAGCAATGTGCTCCAGCCCGCCCGCCCGCGGGCGCAGGACACTGTCTCCCCACGGTGCCATCCAGACAGATCGTTAGAAGAAAACAATTACTATGCAAATCTTAATGAATCAAGGCCGCAACCCACAACTGGGAACATAAATATCAAAGCGCGGGCTTCGATTGAAGGCAGAGGAAGAAGTGTAATTAATTCTATCACGAACCGCTGCCCCGCTCCARCCAAGAGCCGGGCTGCGACTCACCACAGGTATGGATGCGGCCGGGCTGCGCTGTKCCCCGGGCTGGAATTGGGGTGCCGGACCCCGTTCCCTTCGGGCAGTACCCCCCCCCCCGGAGGACACAGCTCCGTGTATCTGGATCTTGGCTCTCGGCTCAGAATTAAAAGGTTATTTGAGACTTTGCCAATTGCTTTTGATCTGGTGATGAAAGAGGATGATAAATCTTAAGAGACCCAAATTAATAGAGAGGAAATTGATTTTGTAACGTGTGGACTTGTTTTATTAGACTCCTGCAGGCTGGGCGAGATTGGGAAGGCAGCAGCGTTCGGCGGCTGAGCGGGATAACGGCACCCGCACGTCTCTGCCGGCCCCGTTCACGCCGGCAGCATCACGTCCCACGCAGGCGCAATCCCCCACCCCCCCACCTTTACAAAGATACGGGCAAAATAAACTCGTCGCCCAGTCCTGCCCCCGCGGCACCCCTTGCCACGGGCTGATGGGTGGCRGTGGGGACCGTGCAGGTGCCCAAACCCTTCCCCGTCGCTGCCTTCCTCCTGGCCACGCCACAAGAAACGTTTGTTTATTYAAAAGCTATAGATCCTGCTTCTTCACCCCCCTCCCCAAATTACCCCCCAAACCTGGAACGTGACCTTCCAGCTGCAAAGATCTGAACTGCTGGAGTGACAGCTTTGCAAATAACGGAGTTAGCAGCCAAAGGACCAGGTGCCCGCATCTGTTTATTAATTATAATGACTTGGTATCGTTCATTAAGAGCTGGAATTTATTAATCAGGCAGAGGTGGAGTGCCATGCGGCATTAGGGTTCGATTTTGTCCTGTGAGATGGCAGAGGAGCCCAGGAATTAGGAATGACTCTGTGCATTGGGCAGGAAAGAGATGTACGTATCAAGCTAACGACATGAGAGAGAAGCAAAATTGAGATACATGGCGCATGCCCGCTCCGCTCCAGAGGAGTAAATGGACGTACATATTATTATTGCAATATAATTTGAGCAAAGTATTTTCCTAGGATCTAGAGCATTTGCTATAGTTAATTGAGATCCCGAAGTTCAGTGCCTTTCATTATAGCAAAGCTCTGGAGCGGAATACTCTCGGCTAACGATCAGAGCAAGATGGAAAGGGCATTTACCGGAGCTGCATAATGCAGCTCGGAGGTGGGAGAGTGTCAACAAACACGCTCCAACTCCCGTGCCGGGGCTGCTCCGCGGCGTGGCGGTGTAAATCTGGGGTGAGCTGGGAAAACYCTCCTGGGGTGCAAAAGAAAGCCGGAGCTTGGCTCGGTGGAGCCAGGGGCTTGCAGAGAGGAGCTTCGCACGCTGGCGTGTCTGAACCCCTGGAGCGGGTGAGCACYGCAGCCTCACAAAGGGGGTTTTGCTCTCTGGGTCTGTGTTGCACGCACAAGCCCTGCACAAGGATGCCGTTTCCCTGTGAGCATCCTCCTGGGAAGGAGCAGGACCGTCCCCTCCAGCAGCCCCCCGCCGCCTCGGGGGGCCGCGGGACTTTCCCTGCCTTCTCCCCCAGCCGCCCTTTGCAGCTGATAACCACGCCGTCTTCCGAGTAACGGCTTCTCCCTGCCTTTCTCCATCCCAAACTAATCTAAACTAACAACGGGAGCAGTTATCCTAATAACCTCCACCCTGCTGGAGAAATAATTACYGCAAGTCCAGAAGCCAATGTTAAAAAAGTAATAACGGAGCTCAATAACGGGCTGAACTGGCRGGATGGGAGCCCGGCGAGCGTGCCGGCGGCAGCTCAGGTTCCTCCCGTGCCGCCGTCCCCTGCCTAATCCCCACCAGGGACACGCTGGATGTCTGATACATCTTCGCATCAAGGAGGAAAACCCACTGTGGACCCCCCTGGGGTGACAGCCAGGTCCTGCATCTGGCAGAGGGCACCGAGCCCTGGCTCTTGGGTTGCCCTCACCCACCTTGCACATTTTTTACACTGATTCCCATATTTATGCAACCCGGAGCATCCGTCACGGCATGAACCGATCCAGGGGATCAGCGAAGCACAAACCAGAGGCTCAGCTTGGACCGCCGGAGCAATGCCGCCTGCCACAATCCCTCCCCTCTTCCAAACACAAAGGTGATATTTTATCACTGACCAGGCTGCGAAGCCACCGAATACCAGGGGCTTGGGGGGTCCTCCTCCACCCCTCCCCCCTAAAAAAAGGGCTCCCCTGGGAAATGTGAGCCCTCAATCATTTTGATGTGTACACCTCGGCGCCTGTCATCCGTCCCACTCCACCTGTGCACAGCAGGCTTCGCTTTTCATTAGAAATAAAAATAACCCTTGTCAGAAGGTGGGGGTTTTTTTCCCGCAGTTGAACGCGGAGACGGCAGATGAGTGTCGGCTGAGCCGGGGCCCCCTGGCAAGGCTGGAAGCCGGAGAATTTCTCTGGAGTTTTTCTAGGTTTAGCGAGGCGGAAAATAGACAAGGAGAACACAAAAGCAAAGGCCGTCACTCACGCTAACTTTATCTCAAATTAATCCTGCCAAAACGTGGCAGTGAGGGAAGGGCTGGGAGAGGGAAGGGAAAAATAAAATCAAATGTAATACGGAGGAAGTTCTAATAAAAAGGTGGTTTTTCCCGTGGCCAGCGTGTCTGGTGCCTCCRTTTCAGGGTGCAGATGTTCGATCTCTGCTGTAGCTCCCAGGGTGCGGGATTTCTCCCTCCTGCCGAGGAGGGTGCCCGGGATGGGGCCCCAGCGCTGCCCGGMACATCACGGCACCCGCCAGCGAGGGATGCACCAGCACCGGCAAATTCAAGGCTTTAACCAGCAAGAAAGCAATTTCAGCTTCTTTATAGAATTCAAAGTCGAGCGGGAAGGAGGGACAGCCCCCAAAATACTGTGCAAGGGGGGGCTGTGCAAGGCTGGATGGCGCTGGGGGATGGGGGGGTGGTGGCACCCACCGCCGCAGGAGGAGGAGGGGGGTGAGAYGGACCCCGCGGGCGCGCGGAGCTGGGGCACACGGAGGAACTGGCCCTGCTGCTTCTCCCCCGTGCACTGTAGCCACCCTTTGGAAATTAAATTTAAAAGCTGCACAAAAGAAACAGCCCCCCGGGTGCCTCGGCACCGCGCTCCCCACCCTGCGCCCGGGAATTGCCGGGTCCTCTCCCCCTTTTCCCACCACTCTGCTTTCCACCGAGGCTTTTATTTGATTTATTTCCCCTCTCAGCTGCTTCCAAGCACCTTCGCCCGGTTGCTATAGCACCTCCCGTGCCAGAAATGCCCTCTTCGTCCACAAATCTGCCTGATTTCAGCCCAAAAGAGGCCGGGTGGGTGCAGCCTCTGCCCGTCCCGCAGGCAGGGCCACCCGACCGCCTGATTCGGGGCGCAGCTTTGTGGCCCTGCTGCCACCACCCCTCTCTCCCTGGTCCCTATTTCTAGCTGAATAAGTTCTCACCGGAAACAAAAAACCTCCTTATTGCTGGAAAATAAGGAGTAAAAGGAAACCTACATATCTGCCTGGGGTTAAGTAAGATGTTATTTTAAGCTAGATCTATTTTAAGACGGTGCCGGTCCTGGGGGAAGTGAAGCGGAGTAAGCATGTTTACACGAGGAGCTGGGGAGATCTGTGGCATTAAGCCTTGTCACACAGAAAACACCTTGTTGCCAGCCGCTTCTCCTCTCTCCTGTATTTTTTAACCCTGATKCCCCATGCCCGGTGCCTTATCGGTGTGGGAAACAGGGCCGAGAGCTCTCCCTGCYACATCCCCATGAGCAAACTGGGACCAGTGCGAGAGGCAGCAAGGGAGGGCTCAGCCCCRGGCTGCAGCTCTCTCTGCGCCTGTTTTATGCTGGTGGAAACGACCACGTAGGTGCCAGGGAAGAATTCAGTCCTAATTGGGGCTAGGAGGGAAGCAAGCTTAAAATGCAGTGTTTATTATTAGTTAACACCAGGGAAGGAGGCTGCTGCAAAAAAAAAAAACCCCAAACCCTTCCAGATCTTATTTCCTYCTTTCTTAGCTCAATTTTCCCCTGGATATTTCCTTTGTGAGGGTCACTCTCCAGCCCCCCAAACCCTGCGCTCCAGCAGGTCTGTGGCTGCCCCTTTCCTCCCATGAACTGGTCCTGAGATTTACACCAGGACATTAAGACTATCCCAGGGGCGGGTGGGCGACGCAGGGTGCGAGGGGCAGCACCCACGTCTCCCCTCCGCCGCGGCACAGCTGGTGAGATGGGGGTGCGGAGGGGTGCGGGGGCACATCTGGCAGACGTGGGTCCGCTCAGCCCTAACACATCTGGACAGGCGTCTGGCAGGGCTCAGCAGGCAGGGAGCAGGCAGGGGCTCTGCAGCATTAACCCCGCAGGTACGGCGGGGCAAAGCTCAGCTGGGAAAAAAATAAATCCCAGGACACGTGGCAGGGAGGGCTCTGGTCCATCTCCCCAGTCCTGGACCCCGGAGATGAGCCAGGATGTGCACCCATCTCCTTGAGCACCCTACGCCTTTGGCAGTGGGTTATAACAGCACCCTCGTTCAATGCTAAAAAGCCGCCCAGGTAATAGGGACAACTGGCCAACACGCCTTCGGAGTTGCTCCAAGAGCGTCTGGCACATCCGAAGGAAAATCAGCCAAGCCATTTGGCAAGCAGCCAGGTGGCAACCCAAAGCGGGAAAGGGGCTTAAAACTTGAAAGATTTACAGCCGTCCGCCCTCTGAAATCCTTTTACATGATTAAAGCGATGACCGTGGGCCATGTGTCAGGGTGAAGCAGGACTGCTTGTACCCGGCACGGGGCGCGCGCCGCCGCGATGCACCGCAGCCCCATTTGGGAGAGAGGAAAAAAATAGAGTGAAACCTCTATAGGTGCCTACAGGCTCATATATGCCGGTGAAAGCATCATATACGCCTATGACGGAATATCTGTGTATCGGTGCGATGGATGCCRCGAACACAGGCAGCACGTCCCCGCGTCGGTAGGTCCGTAGGTGCTGCGCGTGTCGCTGCGGCGTGCGGCTGCGTGGCCTCGTGTGCGCGAGGGTCGGGGCTGGCGTGTCCCGGCGAGCCCGTGGAGATGCTTCCTCCGGGGTTATCTGCAGGTCACTTCCCAGCACTTGCAGAGAAGAAAGACATTTTTTTCCTGCCCAGTGACCAGGCTTAACTTCCCAAGCTGTTCGAGTGCCTGTGAGTGAAAACTTCAGCTCATTAATTAAGCCCAGAAAATTAGAAACTGGCCTAAATATAGCTGCCCAATSAGACGGCAAAACGAAAGGAAAACATCCTTCCAAACCGCCTCGCCCACCCGCCCACCCGCGCTGGCAGGCAAATAAAAGCCAGAAATTCCCATTTAAACTCCACTTCCCCCGTGCGCGAATGAAGCTTCGGGAACCCACGTGGGGGGAAGAAATTAAATTAGAAAAAGAGATGTTTGCAAAGAGGTTGGCCCAGTCTCCCACCCTGCAGGTCCCTGGGACACGGGAGCTTCCTGCAGGACGGGGAAACCTTCGCTTCGCTGCACGGTGGGAACGTGCGGTGCCGCTTTCCAGGGCTTGGGCAGGCAGCAGCCGGGGCTCTGGGGGCTTCTCTGGCTGACACGGAGCCAAATCTCCGGCAGTTTCCTACCAACAGCTCATTTGGGAGAGGAAAACAGGAAAAGGGATGGAGGAAGCAAGGAAGGAAGGAAGCAAGGAGGGAAGGAAGGGAGGAAGGGAGGAAGGGAGGAAGGGAGGAAGGAAGGAAGCAAGGAAGGAAGGAAGGAAGGAAGGAAGGAATATTAATTTTTCTCTTCCTCCTCAAGGGCAGGAAGAGCATTAAGACCTCATTTGCTCAGCGTAGAAATCACCAGACTCCCATACGGCACATTTCATTCAGCCTTAGTAAGCTGTTTCCTATTTTATAGTCTGGATAATTTAACCCAGTCCAAACAAAATCTCCTCTCCCTGCCCCAAGCACAGCAATTCCCCAATGCACTCGCACACACAGACCTGCAAAGAGCCATGCTGGGGGACAGATCCAGATGTTTTTACCCATAGGATCATGCTGGAGGGGTGATCRTAGGATCAGGACATATGTACAGGCACACGCACACACGTACGTACTTCAGACTACAGAATTGCCATCATTTTGCACTTCCTTCTGATGGACTTTTCCATAAAGAGGCACCGGCTTCATCAGGGACCTTTGCTGGACCAGGGGCACTGGAGATGGTGACGGTGAAGCATCACTGCTCGTGCCCATAGACAGTCTCAGCCAGCTGCCACCTCTTGGGAGGTGACACTACCCTGTCCTCGGTGCCTGAGCCTGGCACTGCGGATGAGTTTTTCCTCCTGATGCCTCTCGTCACGACTCCTGAGCTCGCTCCAGTCCCTGCTACAGCAATATTAACCTGCAGTCACTCCCTGGTGCAGGGGAAGGGGCTCTGGCCCCGGGAGGGCAGCAGATGCATCGCCATCCCGTCACCATTTTCCCGCGGCCGGGCTGACGCCGGGGCCGACGCCGGCTCAGCGGGTGCAGCACCCAACGATGGGTGCCAGCCGGCACCGCCGCGAGCAGAGAGCYGAAACGGCAGGACCTCTCCCGCCGCCCTCGCTCGCAGCAAACCGCAGGGTTTGCTCTCTGCGGACCCGGCGGACACCYGGAGATGGCAAAGCCGGCAAAGCAGCCACGATGAAGGGCTGCACGCGGGCATCCAGCGTGACGGCACCTCCCTCCTCCTGGGATACAGGCTGCTATGGTAATGAGGGCTGTATAAATACCAGGCATCCATCGGCCATAATTCCCCGGCCGAGGAAAGCTGGGTGGCARGTTAACGACAGCCCTCAGGGCCGGATCCTCAGCTGCACCGGTGAGCAGAGCAGAGAGGGATTCCCTCTCCTCCCCGCGCGTTCCTCCGGCTCGGCAGCCCCGGGTTGTGTCTTGCGGCACCGCGATGTTCCGCCATGGCCCATTGGAGTTTACGAGCCCATTTGTCTCTYCCGCCTTCCCCCCCTTTTTGCTTCCAGGGCCCGTGAGGACAAAMCCGAAAGCGGAGATGGGCTGAGTGACACCCATAAATACAGCCCCACTGGCGTGGGGGGTCCGAGCGCCGGGGCCGGCGTGAGTCAGCTTCCAGGTGACAGCAATGCTTGAGCGTCTCAATTAGCAGCGGCTCCCGAAGAAGGTGAAATGACTAATGACTAATCTCGCTGCGCCATTCCAACCAGTTTTGTTCTCATTTCATTCAGACAAAAAGCCTCTGCTGCCTGCTCCGGCTGGGGAGCAGCCATTATAATAACGGCAATAGCAGCAACGCGGGCAGCTCCCGTTCATGCTGTGCTGCCCAACGGGGGTTTTTTGTTGGCGGCTCCATGGGGTGACCCCGAGCACAGGGGAGGTGGGCTGGGGGCCACCGGCGCTGAGCAGGACTTTGGGGTGCAGCGGGGAAAGGTGGATGCAGGGCTGATTGGGGCTGCGGGGATCCTTCTGCGTCGGGCTGGAAGAGGTGCGTATGGCACGGGAGCAAACCCAGGGGAAGCAAGAAGGTGAGGATAAAGCCTGGTCTAGTGGCTGGAGGTGGAAGAAGAAGAGGGGATGGAAACGGGTGGAAACCCAGCCCRGAGGTAGAAGAAGACGCCCCAAGACACACCCTGCAACGTGCTCTCTGCATCCGTGCCAAGCGACGTGCAATTGCTYTGCCTTCAGGAAAGTCTTGTGCCTGGCTAACCGCGATGGTGCCCGGGGGGGGGCACACCGGTGGCTGTGGCCAGCCCAGCCGTGACATGCCGCCTCCTCGTAGCCCCTGTGCCAGCACCCACCCACCTTTTCCACTGCAAAAGGGAAAATTCGCTTGCAGCAAGGAGGGGAAATTCCTGCCATTGCTTCCCCCCCCCCACCCCTCCTCGGTCCCGCAGGGTCCGGGCAGTGTTTGGGAAGTGGCCCTGGGAGGGCACGCGTCGCAGCGCGGTTGCACGTCAGCTTCGGCTCGTGGTGGGGAAAGCCAAACCCCAGCGCGGGTGTGAGTTTGGACCTTACATACAGAGTGGGTTTACATTCGCGGTGAGGCTGTTCGCAGCATCCCACGCAGCTTTTCCTTATTTAGCCTGTTCCGTATTTATCCCACGGGCTCCTCTCCCCACACCAAAACCCACCTCAATTTAGGCACCGTGGAGCAGAGGGTGAACTCCATCCCCACCAAGCAGCTGAGCTGGAAACATCTCCCTCCTGGAAATGAAACCAGAGGGAAACCAGCTGATGGCTTCTTTCCCCAACAGATTGCTTTCTGCGTGTAACAAGTTGCTCTCGGCACCAGGCACAAGGATGCTGCTGCCTCGATCCAAAGCACCCGCATTTGCACCGAGCCAGGCTGGAGCACAAAGAGCCATTTTTAGGCTTGGAAGCTAAAAAGATTCATCAAGATTTTATAGCTTTTGCTCTGCAGTTATGAAACGGTGACCACAAGCCAAATACCTCTGTCCTTTACCTTCCTGCAACACCAATGACTTTGGTGCAATAAAGAGCAAAATTCAGCCTGCCATTTTTCACTGCAAAGACAGAATTCAGCCCGTAATGTTCTTGATAAAGCAAAGTACCAATGACACAGCTGAAAAACATCAGCGGAGCAAAGAGCAGTGAAAACTTCCCTGGGCTTCCATATGGCATCGCTCCATCTTGGACCGCGTTATTATTCTATTTCATCCAGCTTTAGCTGCTTTCTGTTATCTGACGCGGGGAAAATGTTGATGTGGAGGACTCCAGTACAGACACTTGGTTTTTCTCTCCCGCCAATGCGTGCCGCATTTGTATTCTCCCCAGTACTGCGACGTTTTCAAAATGTTTTGTTAAGTTAATTTGTATCCGCAGCCGCTTGTGAATTTTTCAGATTATTTGATCTGTAACTGAACTAACATGAAGAGTAACTATTGTTCTGCAGGAGCAGACGGTGCCAAAGCGTGTCTTACGTGTTTGACGCTTGCCCGTCTTCTAACCCCAAATGAGGTCCCCAGGCACCAGCAATGCTGCTGGAAACCAGTCTGGGGATGGCACTGGGTGCATCCCTGCACCGCTCCAGCCCGAGCTGCCGCCCCACAGCCCCCAGGCACCATCGCACCCCAAAAAAAACCTCACTGGAAGGCATTTGCCTCCATTGCGAATTACCCCAGATCACAGATTGTGCCTCAAACGTGCTCCTGCAGCCCAGGGAGTTTTTTCATGTGTCTCATGGACACAGGTTTTTTGGGGAGCCTCCAAGCAGTGCCGGCTTTGCTCGAGCCTCGGCGGGGAGGCTGAGCCTCGCAGYGCATTCCCCGGCTCTGTTTGCTTAACACAGGAGAGAGGTTTCATTTTTCTTTATCAACCTTGGCAGCTCCGTTGCGTTTGGGCAGCGCAGGGGCTGAGGCCGGGGCCGGCGTGCAGCCTCGCGCAGGCTGGATTCGCATCAGCTCCCCCCATCGCTGTGATTATAGAGGAATTCGTTCCTCACCGGTTTTCTCCGGAAAAAAACGTGTTAAGGACTTGGGAGCAAGGAGAGAGCACAAGGCTGGAGCGAAACCTCCTGACGGCAGCGGTGAGCTCGGTTTTATCCCTTCCCGCTGCTCCATCACAGCCTCCCTGTCCCGGCACTGCTGCTGCGCGGGAGCCAGGCGCTGGTGGGATGGCGGCAATGGAGAACCACTCTAAGTTAGATCAGGAGGTGAGTTTCTGCCTCAGGAAGAGCCTGGGATGAGTTTTTTGGAGTGATTTCTCAGCTGCTGATGAGACTTTCSCCAGGAGGGCATGCGGCAGGCTCTGGAAATCGGGGGGCTGGTGGTTCCCCGCGGCTGACCTGCCAAAATCCTCCGGTGACCAGTGAAACYGCTGATCTGCTCTGGTTGGAAGAAAATGGAAATTAAGCAGAAAATCCGATGAAATTGCAGACTGGGTTATCCCCTAGCATGTCTACCCGAGGCCGCAGGTACACACGCCTTCGGCATCTGCCAGAAGTGATAGCGGCGACCACGGCCCTCGGCTCGGGGTCACGGCACAGGCTCCTCTCCCGGCGGATGGGGTTTATGGATCGGCACCTGCCCTTTCAACCGGCGACAAGCCGGCATCGATCGCGCRCCGCGCTTGGTCTTTAACTTGTTGTTTTACCAGCTTTAATTTAAGAACTGAATTCAAATGCCATCAAGGGGGAGATCAATAGCTTTTTTCACAGCCCACCAGTGACCATGTCTGGGCACAGCAGCTACAGCTGCTGGAGCAGACTCGCTTTCCACCCCGGCTTTTAGATGAATTAAAACCCAGTGGAAACAAAAATGGGTTGGAAAAGAAGTTGGGAGCAAAGTCGGCTCCAGCACAAACCCCAAGTGGCAAGGYCAAGCCCAAACCTTTGATTCCCTTACGTGCTGCCTTTGGATGTTTGGGTTTACAGCACAAAGGATGCTCCAGCCTTCAAAAAGTCTTGCTACGTTTTGGAGGACCCACAAAACCTGTCTGCGTGGTCCGGATCACATCGTCTTGGTACAACATGACGACAAGATGGCATTAAGCTGTGACTATTTCACACCGCAGRAGTACCGCAGAAACTTCTCCGCGCCAACCACCGCTGGGCTCGTGAGAAGATGTCATACGCTTTAGCAGCTTGACTGATTAAAAAAAATCAAGCAGGATTTGGGATCACATCTCCGCAGGCTCCACGTGCACCTGAAAACTCACCCATTAGTCATGAGGACACCCAGCAATTGCGCATCCTTGCAGTCATTCACGGCTTTATGGCAAGTCATGAGATATTTGGTATTTTCCTTCAAGCAAACAAAAGCAGATGATTAAGGAAGAGGCGCAGCTTGCTCGCTTTCAGGAGGAAGACAGCTTGCAAAATGCAACTCTCAGAGCTTTCAATAAAACTCCAGAAAGCAAATAAACAGCCTGGCTGAGAGGAGAACGCTCCCAGTTTCCTGAATTTTAAGCCAAATTTGGGATTCGGGGCGGGGGGGGGGGAAGATGGGGATTACCTCCCGCAAAACTGGCACCAGTGAAAATGTCATGAGCGCGTGGATGCTGAAATGCAGAGAAATGTGTGTCGCAGCCCCAGCCTGACTTTTCAGGCTGTATATACACCAGAAACTTCTAAAACTTCGAGTGGAAAACCATTTCCAAATRGAAAGCCAAAAAGAAAGCAGCTGAGTTTCCCCCTTCTTCTAATTTATGTGGTTTTTTGTTATTATTTTTATTTCCAAAGCCATTTTAGCCTAAGGCAACATGTTTATACAAAATGCTTCACTCTCAAAAAAAAAAAAAAGAACTATTTGCAGATGGAAAAATATTCTGTCAGAAATTTCCTGGCCACCTCTCCATTTCATGCCAACGCTTTGCATGCTTTGAAGGGCTATAAATGACTGTACAGCAGCAAATTTGGCCACTGAGATTTTAAACCACGGTATAGCAGCCCTCTACGTGCAGGATTTAAACCCCCCCACTTATTTTACACTTTCCTTCACAACTATCTCTCAGCTATAAAATATACATGGATGCATTGATTGCTCTAGTGGTCAAATCCCTCTCCCTTCAAAAATATAGCCTATCCAGAAATGTAAGCATCCTAATTAAAAATATGTTGGAGAGTTGAATTGCAAATGAATCAATTCCTGCCTAAAAAAAATAAAWAAAAAAAAAATCCAGTCAAGCAAGACCAGAATGGGATGGTTAATAATTGATATTTACATTTCTCCCATGTCTGATCAAAGGATTTGATTGCATGACAAATGAGGAAATTACTGTAAAGTCTTATACATCCATTAAGAACATAGATGCAGCAGATAGGACGCGGGAGCCGTGGTGATGGGGTGTTTGCCATCAGGCTCCGCGGCCGTTCGGGAAGGAGTTGGGCCGACGGTGATATTTTCCGGATGTGAAAGAAAATCAGCGATCGATCGCCGTTTTATAGGAGATGCCGCAGGAAAGGATGCGAAGGGGTGTCCAGGGCAGAGCCTGGCTCTTCCAGGAGAYGAGAAGGTGGGGCCAGACCCCGCAGCAGCATGGTGGGCACCTTGTAGCTGGTCCTATGGGTCCCTATGGGCTCCTATGGACCTCGGTGGRGTCCTGTGGGTGCCTATGGGCTCCTATGGACTCCTATGGGTCTCTGTGAGTCCCCATAGGCTGCTACGGATCTCTATGGATCTCTATGGGTCTCTATGGACTCCTATGGATCCCTATGGGCTCTTATGGGCTCTTATGGACCCCTATGCATCTGTATGGGCTTCTACGGACTCCTATAGGTCTGTATGGACCCCTACAGGTCTTGATGGACTCCTATGACACCTATGAACCCCTATGGGTCTCTGTGGGCTCCTGTGGAGCCCTATGGACTCCTATGGACCCCTGTGGGCTGCTATGGACCCCTATGGGTCTTGATGGGCTCTTATGGACACCTATGGACCCCTATGGGCCTTTGTGGGCTCCTGTGGACCCCTATGGACTCCTATAGACCCCTAYAGATCTCTATGGTCTACAGTCGGAAATTACCCTTTCTCACAAAGGAAAAGTAATTTTTAAATCAATTTTAAGTTCCCCGTCCAATTCCAGGCACCTCCCGGCGGCAGAGGGGACGTGGCGCTGCCCCMCACCCTCCCGGCTCGCTGGCGCCTCCGCCCGCAGCTCTGACGGCGGCACTGAGAGCTGATGGCGTTTCCCTGCTGTATCCGGGAAAACGGAGGAGGTTTAATGCCCACAATTTGTTTCCAAGGCCGTAGGACCGGCAACCTCTCGGCTGAACAACAGGCGGTTCTCGTCACGCAGAAAAACGAGCAAAATCCCGTATCGACGCTCGCGCCCCGAGGCCGCGCGGCGGAGYGGCTCCTCTCGGCCCCCGGAAGAGAAATAATAACATTTTTCTGCCGGATTTCCCCAGAATAGTTAAAACTCGGCGTTCGGCTGACATTTGGTCAGTATTAGGAGGCGCACGAGGGGATCAAGGAAAGTTCACGGAGCAGCAGAYGGGGGAGCGGGTGTTTGCCCTCCGAGCGAGAGCGCCCGGCTGCTTCGCCAGAGAGTTGGATTTGGGCCCCGGCACGCTCGGGAGCTTCAGAAAATGAAAACGATAAAAAAATTATCTTCTTTTTCCTTTTTTTTCTTTTTCCCTTTTTCCTTCTTTTTTTTTCCCCTTTTTTTTGACTGTTTGAAAGGTGCTTCTGTCTTCGAGCATTTTCCCAGCATCTCCCCTCGGGCTTTGGAAGCCAGCCCGTCCCACGATCGACGTTCTTCCACTTTGCTGAASCCCCGGCCCGCGGCCCTGCTCTCACATTGCTCCTTTTTTGCAAATGTTTGCAARGTTTTGCTAATTTTTGCATGTGGTCACCTGAGGCTGGAGGCATCACAGGGCCTCACGGGCTCCAAGGAGCACCCGGGGGTTTAGAAATGGRAAGAGCCGCGGTGGTGGGGCCAGAGGGTCCCCGGCGGGGAACTGCGGYGGGTGAGAAATAGCGGAGGGGAAGTATGGGAAAGGCATTGAAAATGGGAAAWATATTAAATATGGGGAATATATTGAATGTGAGGAGTAGATTACATGTGGAGAACATATTAAATATGGGAAGTATGTGGAATATGAGCAATACATTAAATATGGGGAATATGTTGAATATGAGGAATATATTAAATATGGGGAATATACCAAATATGGGGAATATATCAAATATGGGGAATACACTGGAGGTGTGAAGTATCAAATATGATGACTATATTGCACATCAGGATGTATTCAGTATAGGAAATACATTGAATATACGTAATATGTTGAATATTGGCAATACATTAAATACGGCAAATACATCAAACATGAGAAGTAGATTGAATCCAAGGTACTCACGGCACAGAATACGTTGAATACGAGAAATTCMCTGAATCAGGGAGCCAGGGTGGATGTTGTTAACATCGGTAAGGTGCTGTGTGGAAAACAGATTGAATATCGATAATATACTACGGGAAATACGTTAAATATCAGAAATTTATTGATGATGGCAAATAAACTGAATATTGCAAATATGCCCAAAATGGGAAATAAACTGAAAATGGGAAATTTATTGAAATAGCCGCAGAGGGGGGCGGGGGCGGGAAGGGCCACCCCGGGCCCCCCAAGCCCCGC